>OX465248.1:18361750-18745855 GCA_949987775.1 Aproaerema taeniolella
TTTTCTTGTTTTTGTAAACTTGATCGGTTTCCACATATGAAGTTTTAAATTGACAACGATGATATCTGGGACTGAGTATGAACAGAGCTTACTGCTGTTGCAGTATACGTGTGAATCGTGTCACTCATTGACCTGCTTGTAGGTCAAAAGTGAGTATAGTTTGTGTGTTTAAAGTGAAAAAACTTATCACTATTCAAATTGTGTTTGAAATATTTAATAAAAATGATCAGATTATGGGTAGAAAACTCATTGAATTCCAATTCAGACTTGGTGTACAATAACGTCTGTTTTGATAGCTGCACACATTGATAAACAGACACGCGTCGCGGGCGGATCGCTCCGTCCATACGTCAGTCAGTATATACTTAGTCCTAGGACGATATATTCTTTTTATTTCTTCTTTTATTATTTAAGTAAGACGTGTCGTGTCTACTATCTAATGAGAGTTGCGTGTCAGGTGACGCGCACGGCGAACGGGTCGCGCGGCGGGGCGGGGGCGGGCGCGGGGGCCGCGGGGGGGCCGAGCGGGCTGGCCGACGCGCTGCGGCGCGCGCTCGACGACCGCAGCCGCGCCATACACTCCGACACCGACTCCGACACCGACGCCGACACCACCAGCGAGGGAGAGTGGGACTAGACTGGATAAACCACAGACCTATATCGAGATGGTAAAAGTTTACCTACCTTGCGTGTAAAAAGTGTGATCCACGGTCACAGTTTTGTCCGACTTAAGTCAGGCCGCTTGTGACCTATGCATCATGATAATCGATTTTAATCGGATTTACATTATTATTTTACTTAATTAAGCGCCTTTGAATCTTTTCTGCGCGGTCTTGATTTCCCATCTCGCTCGTGACGTTATCTTAAGTACGAAAAATTCGACACTCTAGGTTCTCATACAGTTTGAAGCGCTCTTTTCGTCTATCTCGATATAGGTCTGTGGGATAAACTACACACATCAACGCGGTCTAGGGATATTGCACGATTTTTCATACAAAATAAGCCTGTTTGAGAAGCTGTAATAGCATACTTGTGATACATGGAGGGTTATAATTTTCAGACGAGCAAGTGCTAAACCTGAATTTTCAATTCCAGTCGATAAATTTTGTTTTACTTGAAATTTGTGAAAACGTGACGAAAATGAAAAAAAAATGCGTAAATTCGACCATTTTCATACAAAAAGCAGGCAAAAAGTGCATTTTCGTTTTCGTTTCCGACACGTTTTCACAAATTTCAAGTAAAACTATATTTATTGACTAGAATTGAAAATTCAAGTTTAGCACTTGCTCGTCTGAAAATTATAGTCCTCCATGTATCTCGAGTATGCTTTTATAACTTCTCAAACAGACCTCTTTTGTATGAAAAATCGTGTAATACCCCTAGAACGTGTTGATGTGTATATATCTGTTGGGTCGCTTGATGTTAGTCAGCGAACGTTTTCATTCAGTTGTGATGGCTTGTGTGAGAAATTCAATAATTTATAGTTTAAAAAATCCAGCGTATTAAAATCCTAACCATATCTTTACAAGAACAAATGAGAAATAGCTAAATGTGCGACAGAGAAAGTGGTAAATTGTAAAATGTTGTTAAATAACGACTAGAAAACTCATTTTTAAATGTTATAACGTAATACTACTATACAGAGCTCAGGCTTATAACTGTACCTAGTAAAAAACACGAGCATGTATAGGTAAACCGTTTAAATGAGTCCTCGCCCGCGGGGTAAGGGGTAAGGGGGGAGGCGAGAGAGGTGCGGGCTAGGGTTGCCAACTTTTATTACAATAAATGAAGTATAACAAAGAAGTCAAAACGAACAGTATTTGTCAAAAATGAACGGTATTTTACTTCTTCAATGTTTTAAATATATGTAGTAGTTTCGAAGCCTATTCGTTACATAAAAAAATACAAATCTTTCCTGTTTATAATATTAGTATAGATAGATACCAGTGATTATGTACTTTATTTTTGTTCAACAGTAAAAATGTAATCCAAAACAGTATAATACTGTTCTTAATGGTATGGTCGGGAACCTTAGTGCGGGCGGAATATTTGCCCGCCGCCCGCACCTCTCTCGGCCCCCTTTGTCGCCTCCCCTCGCGCTCCGAGGACTTATTCAAACGGTTTACCTATAGTACTCATTTGCTCAAAATTACAGCTCATTATTCTTTATTAGGAAAAAATATATAAAACACTTTTTAAGGTCCTTTTCTAAACACGATAGTACGTCAGATAATACTTAAAGACAATGGCCATTGGCTGACCTGGAAGTCGCCCTTGTCCTGTTTGTAGTAGTGACACTTTTTGTAGTGGAATTATAAAAACAGCGCTGGCAGCAGAGTGCACTTTTGACAAGTCATTGGACCCTTTTTTTGGCGGCCTCCATTTTGTCTACCGGTTTATCTCAGTCATAGTCATAGGTAGGTACGGTGTGTAAAAGAGATACACTCCTTCAACAAAAATATTAGGCAAAATGTATTCTGACAAATAGCGGAGAAATTTGTGAACCAGGGTTAGTCAAGTTCGCCACACACTTGGCTATATCTACACGATAAGAAGAAGAAGAAGAGCGGAGAAATTGGTGAATATAAATGAAAAGATACATACAGTCGGAAATAGAACCTCCTCCTTCTTTGAAGTCGGTTAAAAATGGCCGGTAATAATGGCTGCTAGAGAAAGGGTCCTAATAAAGCACAACCCGTGAGTTGCGCCAGTCAGATGGCGGTGAGACTTCAAAAGTGATGGAGACGTATTTTTGAAACAATAAAATTCCAATTCGCATACGAATTGACAAGATTTGTATGCGATTCTCAAGCGAATCTTGTCAGTTCGTATGCGAATTGGAATTCTATCGTTTCAAAAATACGTCTCATGGCGGTCGAACGTGAATTGGAGTCAAACTGAAGTTCTCGACCATCTTGAGTGGCAGTGCTCGGAGTGCTGATCTATAAAAAGAAGTAACTCATAATAAAGCAATTACTGACGTTTAGTTGAGATTTTGATTTTTATTTGCTGCAGTACTAATTACTCAAAATTTTCTTCTTACATTAATTTCGGAAAGAATGAAATGCACAAAAATCCAATTTTTCAGAAAGTATCCACATACAGTTTTGTAAAGTACTTCAGCAAATTCAGTGTTAATACTTTTTCGACTGTCAGAACAATATCTTGGTTAAGATTATCAGCTGCGTTAAGCGAGTGCACGCGGCGGGACCGCATACATCGAGTGTTTAATTACGAAATATTTGACATGCAGTCATTGTTATACAATAAAACAACTGGATACCCGATCTCGAAGAAACGTCAACCAAAAACTGTCCGAGCTTTCGAACGAACTGACGGATGAGTGAGCAGGATAAAAGAACTGAACAAAAGTATGAAACAGTGAGAAAACCTATCCAAAAGAATGTCCAATCGCCGCGATGGGCATTCATTTGCTGGGGACACTTTTTGAGCGCGATTGGAAGTCCAGTTGTTTATTGTAGGTCAATGCATGTAGCTAATGCTTTGGGCGCCGCTGTTTATACACAAGTGACGTGGCGCGGCTATCAAAGCAATGTAAAATGAATCTTAATAGCTACGGAGCAAAGGTTATTTTTACCCAAAATAGAAGAACGAAAAGACATCCGGCGCCTGAAAACGGAGCGACGGACGAAAAAACCTTTGTTCCGTAGGTATTAAGATTCATTTTACGTTGCTTTGACCACCGCGCCATGTCGCTCGTGCGTATAAACAGCGACTAACGCACGCAGCGGACCTTTTTTGTGCCTTTACGGCAGTTGGCAGTGAACATTTTTTTCAAATGTACGGAAGGCTGCTCATCAGGTTACCACACGCGTGCACTCTGTGCTGTTGTGATAAGAGCAGTTTTGCAATGAAAATGGAGTAACCTGATGCGCTGGCCTCTGTACTATGTAGCGTATCGTACAATGAGTGTGATTGGCGTGCCAATGGTATTATAGTTATTCAGTGCCTATTGGATATGGATGTACTAGTCAGTGTTATAAGACCAGTTTGGGAAGCACTGGGGTAACGATGTTAAGCATAACGAAATGCTTTACATTTTTTTTATATACGTGACTGTGAAAATGGAAAGGTACAACTTTCGTGATTGTCGTTAAGGTTCACAATTAGTGTATTGAGCTATTGTAAATAGCTCTTATTGACTACCCCGAAAGTTGTACCTTTTACTAAACACAGTCACATATATTTATATTAGGTCCCCACCTATGAAATTGTTGTATTCCATACAACATTTTTGGAAAACTAATATTTTTCTGGGATGTGAAATCCAAATTACAAACTTTTATGGAGATGTTGGGACAATAGTCAGCTAATAAACTTAGTTTACTGAAAGTTCCAATTGAAAAAAGTTTGAGCGAAAATAAGCATTGAAACGGATGTCCAGTCAAATGATCTGTATTTGAGCTTGGGTATCAGTTAAAAACCTAAAGCAAAAATGTACAAATTGAACTAAAATTCACCATAATGTAAGCAAGAATTCCAATTTTTTTTTGAAATAGCTGCTGAATCTAATAAAGTATGAAGAAAATTATAACTGAGAAATAAACATCAATGTACTCACTTATCTCACAATGTACTCACTAATCTGTTAATAAATTAATTAAAAAATTAAAAAAATTAACCAATTTCATAGGTGGGGGACCCAATTAATTGTCATTCGAAAGACTCATTTCGATATTATAATAAAATGTATGCAGTTTTAGCACAACAGCATAATATTTTAGTCTATTCTGAGTCCATTTTGTTCCGTAAAAGCAAGTTGTTGAGTGTGCATTTTAAGGATATGATATAATTTACTCTCAGTCATTATTCAAATCGTTATAATAGTATTTTTGTATATAAGTTTTTATTTTCTCCACAAAGGTACAACTGTACTTACAGCTAATTATTGCATACGGTTTACATAAACCTTTGTGAGAGCTGGAGTCTGTACTAGGTTTCATACCAAACCTGTGTTATAGTTTTGGACTTGGGAAGTAGGTACTTGTTTCCAGTGCATTGTAGTGAAAAACTATAATTATTCTAATAGCTTTTCTGGTCCCATATTCCCAAACTGTGTCTCTGTAGTATACGGCTACTTAAACGATTTAAATAAACTAGATTATGTTACGAAATTATAATTTTATTAATTAACTAAAGCTATAAATTAATAAATAAAATAGTGTCTTTAAATATTCAAGATATAAAATAATGTTATTGGTTTAAATGTTTTGACTTTTATGAAAAAAGCGTTGCTTTGTAATGTAATTATAATATATAATACATTTAATTAAGGAAACCCTATTTTCTTCTTCTCTATACTTGACTAGTTAATAGAGACTCTGAAAAACGTGGTCATTAAAACTCCGACTAAATTAAAAACAAATAGTGGGAAATATATGTCTGTTTTTCGATATGTTTGTGAATTAGATTTTCATAAATCTATATCGAACAGACATAAAAGTTGCAGGTTATTTTGTATGAATAGCTTTGCCCTGAATGATAATTAAAAGGCACATACTTTGATTCAGAGTCCTTTGTCAGAAATGTTTTGGAACAAATTGACACAAGATATAGTTGATCGCGAAATAGTGAGATACAATATGGTCAAAACTTTGCATCTCCGTATTTCGTGATACATTAACCTTTTCACCGCCAAAGTTTGATATATCAGTTTTTTTTTAAAACTTTAATATCGTTCACCATACGCCACGACATTAAAAAAAAAAATTTTGATGCCGTGGCGTGTGGTGGGCGTTTTTGACGAAAACTCTTGGCGCTAAAAGGGTTAATAATAAACGTAGTTTAATCGAATACTCGAGTCTATTCAATTTAATTCTTGATAAAAGCATCACTCAAAATCGTGGAAATTTTTTACGATTCTTGTGATTTTGTCAATTTTAGAGTATTTTAATTAAAATGGAGAGTGACGAAGTCGCGAATTTCAAGTAAAGAAACCCTTTAAGGATTGTAGTACGCCAGAGCCTCGTCCGTTGATCAGCAGGAAGCATCGCTAGCACGTGAGGATGACGAGTTTGGAGCAATAAGATGTATTGAACCCGCATACCTTTATATTAATTTCAGCGTTCTTTGTTAACTAGTCAAGAAGTTTAATTTATTTTAAGCAGGGCTTTGTTTAGGACATTTTGTGGTGTATACTAAAGGGCACGATTTGCTCAAAACAATTTTTGAGAAAACTTTTGAAACATTTTGCTGCAATTTGTTTTCAACATGGACTAGGATTTTATTAGAAACTGTGTCCTATCAATTATTATAGTTATTATTATAACGCTTGACTAGAAAATATAAAACACCCACTAAGGCGTCTCTCCGACTTTGAAATAACAAGGTCTTCAAAAGAGGTGTTATATATTTCTGGTCAGGCTTTAAAATAGAAGTAAATAAAATTATAGATCGATGCACAGTGTTCCCAAAGACCTTCGGACCCGACATTTTTAGCTGATCCCGTAGATCGACGTAGTTAGGTGTATGAAACAAATCTCTCATACAAACCACCTACCAATTATCCATAGTTTCCTTGAAAAAAAATAGATTTTTCGCTATTTTTGAGGGCACCGAAAAATGAAAAAAAAAATTTTTTCCTTTGTTATTGAAATCTTAATGCAGGTTGATTTATTTAATAATTACTAATAAAGTCCTTCATTTAATAAGCTATATTACAACTGTCTATGTATACCTCATGTGAAGAAATAACGTAAAAGTCGTTTTTTAGTTTTCATTTTTTTTTTAAGAAATGTGCACTGTTTGCGCATCTACTTTTTTATGGTAATAATATTTCATTATTATATCAATTCACAGAAAAAAAATCATATCCGTATCTCGCGTCTAACTCGAGATATTATTCGATTATACATTTTGATAAAGTGCCTGCTTCAATGTTCATAGCAAAGTTCCATTTTTTGTTTATTTGCTTTGCTAAAATGTTGCAAATATTCATACCTTATGTTTATTTGTATTAATTTAGCTTTTCATTTGCGACTTCGTTTGCGAGTAAAAGTAGCCTATGTCACTCTCAGAGTCTGAAAAATCAAGTCAAGTCTACTCCGGAAACGAACAACACGGGGACCTTTGGCGGTGGGGCCGTCAAATCCTTCGCCAAGTTATATATTATTACTATTTTTTTCGACATTTTACTCAAAGAGTGACATAGGCTACTTTTACTCGCAAACGAAGTCATGAATAAAAAGCTAGTTTAATATAAATAAGTACAAGGTATAACTATTTGCAACATTTTAGCAAAGTAAATAAACAAAGAAGGAACTTTGCTATGAACATTGAAGCAGGCACTTTTATCAAAATGTATAATCGAATAATATCTCGAGTTAGACGCGAGATACGGATATGATTTTTTTTCTGTGAATTGATATAATAATGAAATATTATTACCATAAAAAAGTAGATGCGCAAACAGTGCACATTTCATTTAAAAAAATGAAAACTAAAAAACGACTTTTACGTTATTTCTTCACATGAGGTATACATAGACAGTTGTAATATAGCTTATTAAATGAAGGACTCTATTAGTAATTATAAAATAAATCAACCTGCATTAAGATTTCAATAACAAAGGAAAAAATTTTTTTTTTTCATTTTTCGATGCCCTCAAAAATAGCGAAAAAACTATTTTTTTTCAAGGAAACTATGGATAATTGGTAGGTGGTTTGTATGAGAGATTTGTTTCATACACCTAACTACGTCGATCTACGGGATCAGCTAAAAATGTCGGGTCCGAAGGTCTTTGGGAACACTGTGCGATGTAGGTAAGTAAGTTTAGATTTAAAATATATCTGTATATATATGTGTACATTATAGAAGTCAGTAGGTAAACGACTGAGCAAAACACGTGATGACTTATAACTTGTAACAAATTTAATCATAACTAGTTAGATTGAATGTATTATGTAAGTAAGTATTTTGTTTTACGTTAGCGTTTGGGTCGACATTTATGATCAACCCGCTTTTATTTAAAAAAAAAATAGATAGATTCATAGACGCCTCGACGCAGTGTCTTAATTTACGCGAAATAATATCACAGATGTACTTCGTGTGTTCATGTTGTGTATATTACTGCCTTTAATTGTAATTTTAGAGCCAGTTATTATTGCTGTGCTCAGTGGGTTTTTCGTGATATTGTTCAGAGGACATAAGTATATTTTCAACCTAATGCACTTAATAATAAGGTCGATGTCCTGCATAAAGGCTGCGTGTGCATTGATTTTCCAAGTTTTAAAGAGCACTTTATGAGTACTTTATTGGTGTCTGTAAAATTATCTTATCACTCGTAAAAATATTGTAATTATAGCGTTTAACTTGGATATTGTTTAATGTAAAAAAGCGCAAAGCTATTTTTATAATATAAAAATTTATGTTTTCTATTGTTATTACCCGAATATTTAAAAATGTTCTTTTAAATAAAATCAAAGTTCAAAATAAAATGGTTGCAAAAGATAATTTTAAAATATTCGTGGTTTAATCGTGACTATAAATTGACAGCGCGATATGACTAACAAAAATCATGTTATTTACCACCTGTAACACTATAATGTTGACTAAATAAATAATTATTAATTAATGACTGCTTTATCATTTTAAATATAAATTTTTCTTTAACGGTTTCAAAGTTCGGGGCTATTAAATAAAAAGCAGTGATAGCCCAGTTGGTAATGAGCCAGACTTGTAATCCAAAGGTCGCGGGTTCAAATCCTGTTGCAGGCCTATAGCACTAAATTATCACTTCAGTTGACGGTGAAGGAAAACATCGTGATAAAACCCGCCCGTCCAAGAAAATTATGCCAGCGTGGTGGACTATGGCCTAAATCCCCTTCGTGTTTCGAAGGGAGGCTCGTCCCCTTTGGGGTCGTATATGGGCTGATAAGAAGAAACAAAACAACAGATGCCATTACAATTATTTAATTATATTCAACACCACATTAATCATATTAAACCGTGATTCACATGGATATAAACAAAATAAGCACTTATCCAAACCAACATACCGCGTAGGTCTAAGAAATAATACAAAAATCACCAATTATATATTTTTTTATTAAGATCTCATGCCAACGTTTGATATTTTTGAAAGTGAACATCAATATATCATAATATAAAAAAATCTTCCGTCGGCGCAAAATCACAATAAATGCTCTTATTTTAAGTAGCATACTATTAAGTAGTAGCATGTTATATGGGTTGACATTGAATTAGGTAACGAAACTTTAACAGGCCATTCTACTCATTAAGCTGAACAACGTTCACCAGGTCTAGTGGGGAAAGTCGTTCAGTTTTCGTGGGCCGATTCATATACCCAATTTTCGCTAACTAACATAAAGTCGCCCAATAAATTGACTATTACATGCTAGATATTAGGACTAAGTTTCGAATATTCTTACATTCCTTTGGTTACTAAAATACAGGGCTTTTGATTTTGATCTACCATACAAACTTCATCAGCATATAGCGCATTTTGTATAGAAGATCAAAATTATTTTTTCGTATTTTGACCTATGTTCCTTGGGGAAGTTGTTCAGTTTCATGGACTGATTTCGCACCCGAGAGGTTGAAAGAGATTTACCTAAATCCCTGTGTATATTCTTAATACTATTACAGTCTTACCACAAAAAAATAACGGCAGTTCAATGAATTTCAATTTGTACCATTTTTTTGTGGTAAGTTAGCGAAAATTTATGTGAATCAGCCCAGGAAACTGAGCAACTTTCCCCAAGGAACATAGGTCCCTTGGAACATACACAAAGACACACCCATGACCCAAGATCAAACATCTGCTCTTTGCACAAATATTTGCCCCGACTGGAAAACGAACCCAAGACCCGTCGATCAAGAGGAAGCATTAACTATAATACCACTCGTCCAAACCGGCCGTCTTTTGCGATCCGCTGATTACCTTTAGTATGAAAAGTAATTTCATATGGGTGGGTTGTTTGGAAGTCACCCCTTAAAAGTTTCGCAAAGTAATTTAAAATACCATATTTTTGTTTTGTCAGTTCACTACGACTAATATGTCTATCGGTCTTATCTTAGTCACAAATATGGAGTGCAAAAGAGATGACACAAGATGGCGACCGTCATATTGAACTGACCAAATTGGCAGTGTACTAAGCTTTCTGGTTTAACCTTTGACTTCCATTTTACAGACGCTAGAGCGAAATAAGTCCTAAAAATAGTCTTAACTTTAAAATAGCATTCTACTATTCTACGAGTAAGTAGAAGCAGTGTTAGTTGTAGACTTTTTTATAATCTAGGACTTAATTTATAATTTAAACGGTTATGCTCACGTTGCATAAAATTGGCCTTTGGCCGACAGTTTCGATCCAGGAGTAAAGCACACATAACCTGCCTCACTACCTGATGAAGGTCCTCGTATACGATCGAAACTGTCGGCCCAACGCCGATTTTATCAAACTTGAGTAAAAACGTTTAAATTATAAATTATACGCAACACTCGAATCTTTTATTACTAAAGTTCTAGGACTTGTATAAAATTTTGGAATGCTAACGTGATCACGGGCAATAAATGTTTACGATCAAACTGAAAAATCTTGATGTCCACTTGAATCTACGGAAAATGTAGGTTCTGCCATATTCGCCCAACATGCATTGCCCGCGATCGTAAATTTTAGGATATGTAATAATAACGAAACTACATAATATTTATTAAAAAAGACAAGATATTCCTCTGAATGCCCAAACATAATTTAATATTTAAAAAATATCTAAAGCTTAGATTAGTCAAATAATTATTGAAAAGTAAGAATTTGAATTTTAATACGAGCTACAAGCTCAAGAATCTAAACATACTATAAATCGGTGGGCGTCCAAATTTTAAATTCATATCATGAAAACAGTAGGTAAAATAAAAATCCAGAATACCAACTGCGAGAAAAGAAATTACACTTAATTACCCCTTAGAACATTTCAATGTTGCTACAAACTGTTATAACAAACATAGAAAATACATCGCCTTAACTCATTTTTTATACTGTTACGACTGACGGGTTGACGCAATAAATACAGTAACGACATCTAGCGAACGAAGTAAGAATTAAATGACTACTGGCGTCATCTATGTGTGAAAGGCAGAACTACTTGGTAGTGAGCGACATCTAACGTCTATTGGCTGAATTGCTCCCGATGAAGAACTCCGATCGAGCATGGACATGGGCCGGACGGAACTTTGCTGAGAACTCGGCTGGAGAACAAGAGACCCTAGCAGTTCGGTTTAAGTCTGTTGAACTAGCAGCCGAATTTAAAGACAAAATGGTTGAATGCACCAGGAAATTGCAGGTGGCGGCAGCACAAACTGTCAAAGAAGAAAAAGAATGTGGAGTGGCGATTACAGAGGCAGTAGCACCCCTTAGACTGCCAAAACATCTAGAAAGCAGCGCGAGTGTTGACACTGAGTTTCTATTGACCACAATAAAAACTCAGTGTCAACACTCGCGCTGCTTTCTAGATGTTTTGGCAGGTCATAATTGTGGTCATAAACCACACGTTAGATGTCAAATAGACGTTAGATGTCGCTCACTACCAAGTAGTTCTGCCTTTCACACATAGATGACGCCAGTAGTCATTTAATTCTTACTTCGTTCGCTAGATGTCGTTACTGTATTTATTGCGTCAACCCGTCGGTCGTAACAATACTTTCTCAATAGCTGCAGTTCAATACGAGCTTTTTATTTTTGGTCGATGACGAGTCATAGATTCAACACAACGAGAGCACATTATCAGAAAAGGTGCATTGAACGTAAATTAGTTAGTAATAAATTCTCACTAATAGCTGAGACAAACGGGAGACATGTGTCCTATCTTGCTTACGAGAGAGAGATGGAACTATTGGCGGGATCGCGCGCGCGCCGCCTTACAAATGTCAATGAAAAATCACTGAAGAGTTGTGAAAAACAGTCTCCCTAGAATGCATGCATACATACATACATAAGCTCACGCTTTTGTCCCATTGGGGTAGGCAGAGATCACAGATTGACACTTGCTACGATCCAAACAAAACCTCTTTCGCTTCCTTTACATCCATAATTCGCTTCATACATGCTCTTCGGATTCGGGTACTCCTAAAATGGCCTTTTCTCAGTACATTACCAATTTGGTCTAAGTACGTTCGCCTAGGGCGCCCTCTTCCGACCCTTCCAATCTGCACCTCTACTGGTTAAATGCTCTGTGATTCAACATTCACAAATCGCTTTACTAATGAATGACATATTTTAATAATGCATGGCTGAACGGACCAAATGGCAGGCCACATTCTAGTTCGTAGTGAATTTTGAAGTTTGATGATAATTTTAATCTCAAAAGAAAATAGTTTACAAAAATAAGAATTGCAACAAAGGTCCGAATTCGAATTGGGGCTTTACTGGATAGAAAAAATAGTTTGTGAAATCGACTCTTTCAACCTTACCCTTATAGTTGACTCTTTCTTACAATTAAATCGAATTAGTTCTATAATAGTAATACTCTTTCTTGTGGCGCGCACGCACTCATTTATACGTACACAGCTACACATAAGCTCCTAGTTTACATGAGCTATACTTATCATTAAGGATCTTCTTGCAATCTACTAGTGTGTTACTGCATACGTACAGTCTGTTCCTTCAATTAAGTATCTTATCTGCTGGTGATAAGGTTTATATTAGAATTAACTTGGCCGTTTGACTTCGGGCATTGAGTGTATGTACACGCACGTATGCTTACACACACACAAACTTGCGTACACGTGCATGTCAAATACACATACACGTACGTACGCGCGCACGCACTGACTGCCCTGATAACACGCGTGTACACTTCTAATTCAGGTAAATTGAACTTGAAAATTACATTTTAATACTCAGTAGTATTTAAAATCGACCTAAAGGTACTTTGACAAATAACAAAGTTACCTACAAAAGTGATTACATGCTAATACATAGTTCTGTAATTTATTGCTTACGACTATAACCTAACTAACTTACGTTATGGCATAAAGTATATTACACGTGGCAGCCAAATAGCTGGTGAATGCTTATTTACACAATGTTAACGAAAAGTAGACTATTCTTACACGAAAAAAAAAACAAAAGTAAAAAAATTTTTAAACTTATAAGTACTTCTTATTCATTTATATTGCAGAGATAAAAAAAAAAATATATGGAGCCGCGATACGTTGCTTGTAGCCCATTTAGTATATCTATCACTTTCTACATATAGAACGTGTTCAAACAACTTTCGAACATAAGAGTCAGCTATTTCAAACATCGCTCGTGTAACCTAAATTAGACGAAAAAACTTAAGGCTTAAATTGTTAGACAAGCTATGTAAGCATTGATAGCAAAAGATAAAAAACAATTATTCAGTCATACCTCACATGGACTACGATTAAAATGCGACTCACACCACTTCACTATATCACATCTTGCACAAAAATCAAATAAACCCGTAAAATAAAAAGAAAATAAATGAAATTTAAATACAGTAGTGCAACAACGTATCTTCTGTCTGATAAGGCCCATGTCACTGGTTTAAAATTTAAATAAAAAGTAATGAGTGGGAAACCCTGACGCCTGTTTTGTGCGTGCAAATACCTATTTTGCATAATGGTAACCTGCAATGTTAAACCTCGCTTTTATATGTCAGATTGTAATAAAAGAGATTCAGTACGATAATCATTTATAATGGCAGCCATTTTATTTTCGTCTTTGCGAAGCAAGAGTTTGTTAGGCACATCCATGTTTTTCACGTCGTGTAATGCGTATTTTATGACGTAAATAAGCAACGTGACGTCATCAAATATACTAACTGGCGTGACATTTTATTTTAACAAACATATAACTTCACATGATTGTGAACTTTGCATGTCACAATAATGTAAGATCGTCCTAAGAACTATTATCTATCTATTAGTGGTAAGAGAAAGTACGCGAATCTTTAGCCGCCTTAGGCTTTATTTACTACAAAAAAAAATGTTTAAGCCTAAAAAAATGCATCTTAAAAACGGGGAATGAGACATTGACTCAGGTTTTTTTGTGGTAAATTGCTTTTACATTGCTTTTATGAAAAATGTTGATTGAAATATAAATACAGGGTCTAAAGTAGTTTTTTAACAATCACAGACATCTATTGCATGGACTCTAGTTATAAAAGGGGGATTTCTACCAGGAATTTAAGTATCTCGACATTTACTGTGTCATTACTGTGATTGTTCACAATAAAATTAAAATAAAACAAAACTAGACAAACACCAGTAATAACTAATAATAATAAAATATCAGGTAATTATCAATTACAATAATCAGAATTATTACCTAATTTTGATCCATCTCTATAATTATAACTAACGTTTTAACATTTCAATACTTTCATAATTTAGTACAATATCAAAACTTTTTTTTTATCGAGTAAGATTTTGTTAACATAAATCTTAATCGAAGTCATATTAAGAAAATATTTTTTTTTCGATTAAACACAATACACACAAGGTTTTGTTAAGGAACCTTACGACTTTTTGCAAGAGGTTACCTGAATACTTTTTAATCTATTTTGTTAAAGCGCCATTTATTCACTGAGATTTTCCAGCAGCCGATTTAAAATAAAGGCAGCGCTTTCTATCGGCTCTTTCGTGAACTAAGATCTTGGACTATCAGATAATCTTTCATTCAACGTTTGTTTTCTTTTTTTTGTAGTTGTTCCTTGCCTGGAAACAAGTCCTGGGCTGCATTTGTATTCCATTCTGCAGTTTTGCTGTTCACAAACAAAAACTTTAAGCACCATCTGCCATTTACAAAAAAAAGTTTTTTAATGTCTCATTTTTTTTTAGAAATTGTTTCTGGCCTGTAAAGAGGTCTTTTTATCCGCATAAGGTTCCATAGATGTAAATGTTGCTATTGTGTCATGTCAACATTTTTTTTCGAGTTTCCTTCTCAAGAACGGGCCTCCCTTTGAAACACGAAGGGGATTGCTGATTGCAGTTCAATCATCGTCAATTGTAATAATAATGGGTTCACTAGTAACTCCAACATCATCATCATCTAATAATTCAACTAGTTCTATTTCACTATCATCATCATCCTCATGTTTTTCTTTCTTTTTCTCATCTTTCTTTTTATCGGCTTTCTTCTTTTCCGTCTTACTTTTTGGACCCGGTTTCTTCTTGGGGTTCAGCTCTTTTTTCTTAGGGTCTCCTTTTTGATATTGAGCTAACAATTCTTCTTTCTTCTCGTATAACGATAGAACATCAGAAATCACAAATGGATGCATAATCATGCTGTCCACTTCATTTAGAGTTTTACTTTCACCATTTTGAGTTTCACCATTAGTCTGTTGTTGAATCTCTTCTTCTTCTTCTTCCTCGTCGTCCGTGTAGCCATAATATTTCTCATCATCCTTCTCGTCTTTAGGAACGTAAGTTTTGATCAATGTGTATAGATCAGCATCGCTAGTGAACACTTTTGACGGATCCGAATCTTCTTTATCACACTGGTGTTGAGAAAACAATTTGGAAGATGTGAAATACTTATGACAATTTAAGCACTGATTCTGCAAATGGCTCCGGTAGTGGTTATGAAGGTTCGGGAAGTTATCGCCGCAAACGACGCATCTTTCCGGCTTCACAGTCGCTCGATAATGCACCTTTTTCGCAGTCTTGTGTACCACTTTCATGTGCTTTATAAATGGACCATATTTGACGAACTTTTCTTTGCAAATTCTGCATTTAATAGGTTTCTTATTGTATTTCCTGCTTCTGTGAGAGAATGCGTGAATATTGAATGCGTCTAAAGTTTTAAATTTCATTGAGCAGAACCGACAAGAGATCGCTCCCGAAACATTGTGAAGACTATTGTGCATAATTTTGGAGACCCTTTTAGTGATAGGCTTAAAGCAGAACGCGCACTCTTCGTATTTTGGCCGAATATCATTTTCATTTTCCTCATTGACTTCTTCATCGCTCTCAATCGTACATAGATGGTTGTCGAAATCAACTGTAGAGTAAAAGTATTCGCCACATTTTTTGCATCTGTTTTCCTCGTGGTAAACTAAATGTCTCTGAAGGTTATAGAATACTTTGTTGCAAATCGGGCACTTCTCTTCGATAGATTCTTTGGGCATTATAATCCACTCCTTGTCATCGCCATGTACCTCCTTCATGTGGTCGATCATATCTCGGAACGCGACAAACGTCTCGTCACAGTGCTCACATTTAGTAGGATCGTCCGGGTAAAGCTTATTAAAGTGATGATTTTTATGTTTGTTGTATGACACGAGATTATTAAACTTCCTGCTGCAATAGATACAACCGTAATACCCAATTGTTCGATGATAGACCTTATGCATCGTAAGGGCATATTCATTCTCGAAGACTTTGAAGCAATAGTCGCAGAGACAGTCTCGTTTCCCCTCAGACGGCTCCCTCTTGACCAGTATTCCGTGTTGCGTGCGTAAATGACAGTCCAACCTAACTTGCAAGTCGAACGCTTTATAGCAAATATTGCATTTCACTCTCTTTGGATAAGTTTCACTTGGACCGATCAACTTTTTCTTATCACAGCTGTATAATAAATGCCCTTCCAAAAACTTGAGGGAACTGAAGTAGTCGAAACAGTAGTTGCAACGCAGGGAGTTATGGTAATCTATGTGTCGTTCATAGTTGCCTTTGGTCGCTAAGATTTTCAAGCAGATTGAGCATTGGAATTCCTTGAGCGGTCCCAATGGTTCTTCAGTTCTCTCTGCTAACCAAGCTTCTTCGATTCCGTGAACGTCTTTTACATGATGGTGAAGTTTGTAGCCCCACATAAACTCCTCAGTGCAATGCGGACACTTCAGTGGGCTATCAAAGTGTTTCTGGGTGAGATGTCTTTGCTTAACATGCAGACGGTGTTTTTGTATGGATGCGCTTTTGATACCACAGAACTTGCATTTGAAAAACTCGGGTTTCCTCAAATGGGACTCCTCGTGGTGTTTGAGTCGTCTCTCGGTCATGAACACTTTGGCACAGAGCTTGCAGTTATAATACTGCTGAGGTGGGGCATCCGGGTCATTTTTGATCATCTTACTCTCCGGATGCATTCGCTTTATATGCCTGATCAGCTTCACTAATTCGGGGTAATACCGCGAACAAATCGGACACTTCACTTTTCCCTTCCTCAGCTTTTCAATCCTTTTCTTATGGGACTGATTGTCGAAATTGTGTCCTTTAACATGTCTTCGGAAGTAGTCCTCATCGATGTATCCTTTGCCGCAGATAGTGCATTTGTAGGGTCCGTTTTCGTCTTCATAATGGTCTCTGATGTGGATTTCGAGTCTTCGCTTGTTGGTGAAGACGAGTTGACAGATGTGGCACTCGTGTCGAGAGCCGTAGAGTGAAGATTTGGAGGAGTGCCAGCGGATGTGGTGTTTGAGTGAGGTCTCGGAGTCGCATCCCTTGCCGCACTGCGGGCACGTGTGGGGTCGTAAGGGGTCGCTGGAGAGGGGCCGGTCACCTACTATGGCGTTTTGACCCTCGCCGCGCTTGTAGTGTATCGCCATGTGGGATAAGTACACTTTCCTGTGAAACAGGGAAATTTGTTAGATGATTAATTATTCCGTAAGAATTTTTTGGACACGAAAGTTGAAATTGAAAAATCTAACTTGGTTGTAAATTCTCGTTCTCTTTATGTGATGTGCCTTCAAAGAACGTTACAAGAGATGAAAAACGTAACGTTGTTTGTGATTGGCAAAATTTTAAAAAATATTGAACTATATAATGAGAAAATCTCAAAGTGTTTCTATGTTTTAGGTAGGGAAAACCAGAAGAATTTTGGTATCACAGCAGTTTGAGAGTATTTGTAACTTTGTAATTGTCTAGAAATTTTAAAAATAAAATAAATACCGTAACATTCCTTTCTCAAGATGTGTCACTGATTTAAAAACTATTCTCAACAAATATTTTTTTAAAGTTTGAAGTCATAAAGTCTTCAATAAACAAATAAAGGGCAATAAAGTGTACTGTATTGTACCTGTGTTGGAAGACGCGCTTGCAGATGGAGCACTGGTAGTCCTTGGCTTTGAACCGCGTCTGGTTGTGGAAGGCGAGGTGTGCTTTGGCCGCGCGCAGGTGCTTGGAGCGGCGGCCGCAGATGGCGCACGTGAGCAGTGCGGGCGGGAGCGACTCGTCCGCGTAGTGACCCTTCATGTGGAGGCGGTAGTGGCATTGGAAACGGAACGTCTGGAATATACGACCGGAATATACATTTTTTTAAAGTTTTTCCTTTTATTTTGTACACTTTTCCCTTAGTTTTTTACTGTAAAATTCTTGTTTTTTTTTTTAACTTAAAACTACTTTAAAAAATTAAATTTGAAATAAAAAGTTCAAGTCAAAATCCGGCCCGAATCTCACCCGGAGCAAAGGTCCCCGTCACGCTCGCAGCGTTACCGCGTTGAATCGCGATGGAGAGTCTTTGGACCAGGAAAGACCCGGCGCGCGGATCACCCCCTCTGTCCATTAACCTTTTGCCGATATCCCTAATAAGCGCTTTGGCCTCACTGGCCCAAGGCCCTGCGGTTTCAAAAGCGACGGGTACAAAGGTATACGCGGCTTTGAGAGCCGCGTACTTAACGTGTTTAAGCCAAAAAGCCAATTCTTGGTTGAATAACTTTTTTTTCTTTAAATCAAAATTAGACTCTTCCCAGGCTTAAAGTCAGCAGCACCCGTTTCTACACTATTCGATTCGAAACCGACGCACTGAAACACTCAGTGCATCCCTCTCTTGCGGTATCTAGATAACAGTGACGGGTGTAGTCTTGTCGAATATCGGATTCGAGTCGAGTGATTTAGAATACGGGTGTAGTTATAGGGACGCGCTGCTAACTCTTCCCAGGCATACTGTAGAAGCCAGTAAGTGGGACTCGAAGGTTATCTTGGGCGAAAGGTTGACAATCTCTAACCATTATGGCGACTACAGCACCCGATAAAGGCAGCACACATAGGAATAGCGCCATCTCCGTCTCTCAACAGGCCTGGGCCGGCAGTGCGAACAGTGTCGATACACGAAGTTTACGGACTATGAAAGCGTGCGTGCGTAAAAACATGTTCGAAAGTTACAAAAATGAGATGTATGGAAAGGTAACACCTTAAATCGAAAAATGCGGTAACTACTTATCGAGAGTGTTCAATCACGAACATTTTAATAGCAAATTCAAGTTACTATCGTTTTTACAGCTTAAAAGATACGCAATATTGGTATTTAGAGGTAACTTTGTGAGCTTTTTCTATCGAACCAAAAATGCTAAATCATGTTTTCAGCAAACTACTTATCTAGTTTATGTTCTGAATATTACCGTAGTATTTTTTTTCTTCGATTTAATGCAGTGCGTCATGCTTATCTAAGCATCATAAAATCGTAATTTAGGTGCTGTAGTCGCCTTGTACATCATGTTTCATCTAATAACCCTCGGAAGTAATGTCAAACGTGGCGTCAAATGGTTCTAGAACCACATATGGCGCTCTGCATACCCCAGGATTATAGGCATGAGTGTTTGCATGGATGGATCAGGAGCTAAAGCGTAGTGTATGCACACCCTAATAAAACAGTATAGCACCAGCCTTAGCTGTGACCTTGATGAAAATACGAACATACAGTACAATAATGTCAACTGTTGTCTACTCATGTCCTGTCATGTAAGGTGTCCACTTCTGTCAAGTTATGTCATAATGTGTATTTGAAACCATAGTTTAAGCATAAGGAAATCCTATATCCTTACTAATATTGATTTAAATATTTCATTAATTATATTATTATTATTATTCCTTTTGCTCTAAATTTCTATTTAAATTTGAATTCCTCATTATTTTTAGTTAATCTCGTTTATTACTTTACTCGTTTTTTGGTTGTTATTATTCATTCTAAGCTGTAAGTCCTTTTAACTCACCTAGTTACCTATAGGCGAAAACCTGTTATTGGCCTAGACATTAATCATGTATGCAATTAGTTATTTTAGGCTGTAAGTTTTCCTCATACAATAAAAAAATAAATATATATATATATATTATAAACGCGAAAGTTTGTATGTGTGGATGTATGAATGTTTGTTACTCTTTCACGCAAAAACTATTGAACGGATTTTAATGAAAATTTACAATAATATAGCTTATATATCAAAATAACACATAGGCTTCAGAATTTTCAAAAATTCCCACGGGAACGAATCTAGTCCCCAGTAAATCAGTTAATTCTAACTAACAACGTGATGCAATCAAGCTCCAAACTCGCGACTATTTCAGTAGCAATATTCATTATTATAGGCCTGCTGTTGATATAATTCACTATTTTGACTTATTTTAAGTAAAGACAAAATGATGGCTGTTTTGCATGGTGTAGTGTAAGTATCTAAGCTAATACTGGAGCAGAACCACTCAATGCGTGGCTGAAATATGTTGTCTAACAACCACTGCTTTTTAAGCACGGAATCTTCTCTTTTTCAATGCAATTATTCCTTTATTCTTTATTTATAAATTGCATATCACGCATGAGTTACAGAGGTGGTATTTATAATTAAAAACACATACATGTGACGTCCTGTAAGAACGTGGCAATTGTAGAGGTGCACTAAAGAAATAAGTGTTATTAGTGTTTTTCAAACTGTGGGTCGCGACCCCCAGGAGGGTCGTGAAGCCTTACTCGGGGGGTCGCAGTTAAAAGAAAAAGACAATAATAATTTGTAAATCTTACACTAAAATAAGACAATTTCAGTGAAAAGACTGTGCCTGTATAATGATGCCTCCCGTCGCCTTCCGCGTCTACCCAGCGGCAAACTCTTTTATTATGATTTAGCCTAAAAGGGTCTTAAGGACCTTAGGGGGTCGCCAGAACTTTATATGATCGGTTGAGAATAACACCACCCCATCTCTTTCCGTGGGTGTCGTAAGAGGCGACTAAGGAAACACAAATGAGACCTGCCTCCTAGTAATCCATCCCAGGCAACGACACTTCATTTTTTTCTGAATCTGAGGTGTCGTCCTTGGTCTCATGCGGTGTGATAGGCTCTGTAAAGGGCCGTCTGGTTCGCGACCACCCTCCTACCGAAGTCCGACGCCAAACAGCTTGCTGTGTTCCGTCGGTGCGTGGGAGTACCAGTGCCTTTATAGGCATTTTCTGGGTTAACTCGCTCCATCGTCGACCTCATCTTTGACCTTATGGTCAAGATTGAGGTCAAGAGTTAACCCATCTTATAAGAAAAAAAATTATCTAAAGGGGTAGCGAATCCAAAAAGATTAAAAAACACTGATCTAACCAATCTCACCTCCTTACAAACGAAGCACTCGATGGTTTTCTGCAGATTGTTCCCGACGTTGGTGTGCCAGTTGACGTGGCGCTTCAAGGAGATGAGGGTGGCCATCTTCTTCCCACACAAGTGGCACGAGAATCCGTCCAAGTCCACTAGTGGGCCGTTAGTCACCGGAACCTCCGCAAAGCCGTTGTGACTCTGGACCTCGTCCAGGGGTTCCGTTTTCGTCACAACGACTTCACAAAAATCCGCCAGGTCTGCAGTACCTGAGAGAAAATTAATAATTTTAAAATAATAACGCAGTAATAGCATAGTATATAAAAGGGGAAGTAGGTTATCTTCATACGTCCGCACCGCACGCGGCTTGTATGTGTGCGCCATAGTATCTATGCGTCGCCGCGCGCACACTCAACAAAATCTTGACCCGTTTCAACAAGGTTCAAGTGTGTGTGCGCCGACGCATAGATACTATGGCACACACATCAAGCTGTTTCTATGAAGATAACCTACTTTGCCGTTTTTATACTATGGTAATAATTAAGTACTTTCTTTTATGTTATGTTTCCATGTTTTTATGTATTTTTTTTTTTAGTATTTGTTTTTAGCATTAAGTTTTTTTTCTGTGTCAATTTAATAAAGTGTTTCTATTCTATTCTAATAGCCCCGGTTACTACACCCATAATATGACCCGAGAACAAACATCTGCTTTTTACACAAATATTTGCCCCGACTGGAAATCGAACCCATGACCCGTCAATCAAGAGGCAGCGTCACTACCACTCGACCAAACCGGCCGTCTACTTTTTTAATTTGTGATTCTACTTTATCATTTGGCCGTAAGCCTCTGGTGGATATAGGCCTCCCCCAAGGATCTCTTCATGAATCTTTACCTTCTCATGCTATATTTTCTGCACTATTTTCTTTCTGATAACTTAAATTAATAAAAAGTAAAGATAAATCGTTTATTTGCTTCACAAACAACACACATAATAGTTTAATTTTTAGTTGTTTTTTTTTTAATTCATGAAAACAATTCGTCATTGGATAAGCGCTCTCTCTCCTGCGTTACGTATTATTTGATTCTAGTTCTACTTATAGCAGTAAGATTATTTAAAAAAACAACGGGTTGCACTCCGGGAGTGCCGGCAGAAGTGAAAACTTGAACATTAACGTTGTGCAGTAATATGGAAATAAAACAAAATACACAAAAAGAGTCCGTTATTCTCTTAGGATTCGAACCCTCGACCTGTTGCTTACAATCTGGCAACTTTCCCACTCGAACAAACTGTCTACTTTCAATTCAGTAAAATAGTCTATCGGTATTTGCGCACTATGTGCGAATATTCGTTGACATCTGTCACAGAGATAATTTTACCATAGGGCTGCCATCCGTCCGGGCTTTCACCCATACTTCAAAGTACACAATGCTGCTAAAGAAGTTTTCACTTCAAAAATGTGTTATAGCAGTAAATAAAGTTGTTATCTATCTATCTAATACAATCTGTACGAAGCTCTCTACGATACAATCGAGCATATAACATGCAAGCTCAAATTGGCCTTCCGAGGATTTAAAATATTATTTTATACTTACATGATAATTCAGCGCCGTCAATGTATGCAAAATGTAAAGAATAATACATTGTTTTATACATGTTATTTGTAACATTATCTGGCTCAAGTCTTTGCAAATAAAGCATAGATTCTTAAAAGCAATTAAGATTTTATGTTAAAATTGCAAACTTGTTTAATGATTTAACATATTTATGGGACAAGCACAGATTTCATATTTTTTCAAATTTAAGACAACTCGGCAGAAAAAAATCGTCATTTCGGGAACGTAATTAAACATTTATTTAAAAATACCAATATTATCTCTTAGTAACTGTAATCATTTTTTTACATCGTTTTACCATAATATTAACTAAGTGCTAATGGATTTTGTGTGAATAGGTATACATATTAATAAAAATAAACATACTGAAAACTAAAACGAAGCTAATTTTCAATACAATTAAAAAAAATAATTATTTTTTGTGTAAAAACTTAGCCTAATTACAGGAAAAACTATAAAGTAAAATTTTATTTAAATGTATAAAACTATGTGTAATCAATTAGCGCTAATCTAAAATAATAAGTCTACCGTAGCCTGCCTACGCTATCTTTTCCTTCACACTTATTTTTTTCTTCAATGCCTATATTTTACTTCTCACTTTTCTTATCGTGTTTTGTTGCTTTTTTATTTTTCTGCCTTTTCCGGCCTCTTGTACATGTTTTCTTCCGCGCTGTCGTCGGATTAAATTGCGAGGGGATGGTAACGATCTAAATTAGTATCTGAAGGCGGAGGGGTATGCTGATTGTATTTTCTGTTTCAACAGTTTTCTTTGCTTACGTTTCTCTTGTATTTCAAATTTATTTTTCTGATAGTTCTCCCTATCTTTAGCTCGTCTAATTTCTTTTTGTTCCTCTGTCATTTTATCTAAGAACTCCCTCTTTCTTGCATAGGATTTTTCTCTTTGTAGTAAATAAGCCAAACTATTTTTATCAAGTATTTTTTTAGGTCTTTTCTTCTTTCCACCTGAAAGTAAAGAAACATCTTTGAATTTCCACAAAACATTTATTTAATATTAATTCAGCAATAATAACGGGAACAATAAAGTCATTTCGGGAACGTGTAATGTCCGGTAACGTTCCCGTAATAAACGTTCTCGAAATGACGTTTTTGAATTTCGCGCACTTTCTTTCGATGGTCGCCATTTTAAATGTATTATTTTAGGGTTATTGTGAAGTAAACAATGATAGTTTTATTGAAAACTCATTAAATAACTATAATCTTCATTTATCTAACAATTACACGCATTCTCGTAATGACGTGTAATTGAGGTACGGTCATAAACGAATGAATATAATGTACTTACCACTTAAATTATTATTTATTTGCGAACAAAGCAAATGACGCCGGCCACACAAAACAATTGTTCACTACTACAGACAGCATACTAGCGCCTAAAGTCGCGTTCAAGAAAATAAGTTTTTCCAAATTAATGCTGCGTTCACGAATATGACGTACATTTGGACAAACTATTAACAAATGCTGAGTTCAATATTTATTTATTTTGCCAATTTTAGTATAGAATACTCACTTTTCAGGAAACAAACAAATTATAATAAAACATTGAAAACAATAAGGAACCTAAAGTTTGATTTTACTAAAAGTTTACGTAAGTTGAAGTAGAACGTTCCCGAAATGACTTTTGACCAATTTTTTTATTATTATTAGGAGTCATCTGAAAATTCTTTTTCTTCTGCTCCATCATTCATTTCTGCTTATCATTTCCTTTGACCAATTTTTTTTGTTTTTTTTTGTTGACATTAAATTAATTAATGTCTCCTGCAGTGGGACAGCACCGGCTAATAAAAAAATTGCCAATGAATAAAAAGACATTTGTGGTCACGTTATGATAAATTAGACGCATGTTATCATATTGCTAGAAATAACCTGTTTTAAAATCCATACACAATAGTCACAGATTTAAAAAAAGTACAAATCACACATGCCTTTGGAGTAAACTTACCAAAGGCCTTTGATTACTACTATCACATTAGAATGAAGGAGCATGGTGTGAAATATCGTCAGTAATTGGTATAAGAGATATTAATTAATTGGATTGCACCTGTTTTTATGACCATAAACTAGGCTTTGTCATCCAAAGTCTGAAAATTCTCCAATCACAATGGGGGTTCCCCAAGGAATAAAACTTGGTCCATTTGTTTTCGGCGTACATAATAAAGTAATATGGGGTGACTTTTAATTAGCTAGCGAAACTTTAAGGAGTGATTCTGCCCTTGAAACTGAACAACTTTTCCCAAGGAACCTATATGATTTTTTTTTTAATTTTTTTTTTTATTACTTATAAGATGGGTTAATTCTTGACCTCAATCTTGACCAAGGTCATAGATGAGGTCGATGATGAAGCGAGTAAACCCAGAAAATGCCTATAAGGCACTGGTATTGTTTGGCGTCAGACTTCGGTAGGAAGGTGGTCGCGAACCAGACGAACCCTTACAGAGCCTACCACACCGCATGAGACCATAGGACGCTACCTCAGATTCCGAACAAATTGAGGTGTCGTTGCCTGGGGTGGATTAATGGGAGGCAGGTCTCATTTGTGTTTCCTTAGTCGCCTCTTTCGACACCCACGGATAGAAATGGGGTGGTGTTATTCTCAACCGATCACCACACGGCGCTAAATTTTTTCGAATACACTCCTTCTATTTTGCTATAATAAACAATAATACCGTAAAACACGAAAACCAGCAATGTTCATCGCTTTCCGACAGTGAAACGCGCGCGTTAGTTTTATCGATCAATCTTGTTTTTCTACAAAACGAGTACATAAGTAAGTGTTTGGCAAGGTTAAAGAACTTCTAGATAATAATAAATTCTGCAAGATGGATCCAATTACTACGAGTCCAGATTCTAGTACTGATCAATAAATATAATTCAAAATCTTAATAATATAAAGTCCACCATTTAAGTCCCCTTACACACTGTACACTGTATATTTTTATGAGTAGATTTCAGCGTACCTTCAAAGTCCTGTTGTTGTTTCTGCGGCGCCTGCTTGAGCCGGTGCACCAGCTTGATGTGCGTGGCGAGCGCGCTGCACGCCTTGAACTGCTCGGAGCAGTCGCCGCACGTGTACTGGTTGCGCGGCCGGATGTTGGCCTGGATGTGGGTCTGGTTGTGCTCGTTTATACCCGATACCTGACATGGATTTTTTTTATTGTTTACATTGAAGCTTCTTCCTGGTGTAAGTCGTTTTTTTAAAATCTTTAAAGATATGATATTCTCTCAATTAGACAAAGTTTTTATTTTTCGACCATTTTCAAATATGATTTCGAATTCTGTTACCACTAATCATTATTATGTATGTTAATATATTATCTTAATAAACATGATATTCAATATCAGTCATCTACCCAATCATTTAAGTTCAAATAGGGCCAAACTGAAAACCAACGCTGTACAGCCTTTATTCGGTGTTGGCACATTTGACATACATTGTCAGCCTTTCACCCACGATACAGCAAAACCCACGCGTCATTTCTACATTATGCCTGGAAAGAGTTGGCATATTCTAAGTTTTTCATTCACTCTCAGTTCAGAGTGGAAGTGATTTTAATAATTTTAATGTTTTGAAATGTAATCATGAGCAATGCATTTTGGATATTACTTTTTTTTCAACTTTATGATTCAACTTTACATCAGAATATGGTTCAAATATCAAAATAATAAATAGGTAAAAAAATTTCAATTCCCATAAATACGCACCTTCATAGTGATGTCACAAATGAGACACCGCACCGAGCAGTCCTTCAGAGTGATCTTGGCTCGTTTAGTGCCCGAGCTCATATTGTGCTTGGTCCGCTTGTGTTGCAAAAGAAGTCGCTTGTACGAGAACTCTTTCTCGCAAATATCACAAGTTAGATCGTCGCCTTCTCCTCCGCTTGAATCCGATTCCGAGTCTCTGAAAATCATTTTAGTTTAAATAGCTAGCAAAATATTGATGGTCTGTTTAATCTGGTCATAATAAGATCTAATCTAGACTAAAATGATCATCCTATTTTCTGTTGACAAAATCATCAATATTTTAGCATAGCAGGCCATTTAAATGTTTCTCTTTTAGTATTGGCTGACTAGCATATCGTCTACATACAAAAGCCTTTCAAACGCAATAATATATTTGTACAACCACATTGTTGCCTTCTTCTTGCGGTCCATTCAATCTAAGTCAATCCAAATTTATATGCAGTCCTAGTTTCGTAACTGCAAATTAGATTTAGTTACATAGGACAGTTGTTTTGAAATTGATGTTAATTATGATAACAATTAAGTGTTTTTTTTTTAAATGCCTTACCTATACATCTGCTCCTCCTCAGCAGGCAAGGGCTTGTCAGGCGGTTCCACTTTCACCTCCACAGGCGTTTGCTCATTGTGTTTGGCAAAGTGCGTCTGATATGCCTTCTTGTATTTGAAGGACTTGTCACAGATGGAACACTTGAACAGACCGTTTACGGGGGAGCCTCTGTAGTCCGAGTCCATTGTGTCATCGGCAGTGCTTGCTCTGTGAAAGACCATTATAGCTCAACGCACTTTCCTTGGAGTTATCCAATAATCCAATTCGGGAATTCTTGCTAGGAAATTGGAACTTTGCCTACTTATCCGCACCGCATTCAGATAATTGTTTGCAGCATCGGAATTCGCAAGATACAAAGTGCGATTTCGTCTTCGTCAAAGTGCAAAAGATAGAAACTGTCGGTAACATGACAAGTAATTAATGTGCGACAGCTACCGAAAATAAATAATATCACTTTTGTTTGAGCACAAACCAAGAAAAGGAAGAAAAAAGATAAACCAGCCGCAGAACTAGTGATTGTTAAATTTTGTCAAGATAGCTTTGCAAGGAGTCTTACCTGGATCCTTCATCTAAGATTTCTTCCGTTTCATCAACGTTGGACATGTGAGCTGCCAAATGTTTGATTAACTCCTCCTGCGTCTCCAACTTCTTGCTACACATCCTACAGTCAAACGTCTTCGCAGATAAGGGGACAGATGCATGTCCTTCCAGATTCTTAATGTTTGTGTTTGGAAGGCCAAAATGTGACCTCTTAACATGAGAAACGTAAGCTGTTTTGGTGCTCAGCGTCCTGTTGCATCCGGTTCCAGGACAATCTATAGGCAGGGTGTCCACCTTTTCTTTGCATTGCGAGAAATGCTTTGTATACGGCTCGTAGTTGTCAAACAAAGCACGGCAATACAGGCAGGGAAATAGATTGTTCTCATTTACATTTACTTTAGTCGGCTTCGGTGTTTTCGGTATCGCCGCATGACAGATTCGCATGTGTTTCTCCAAGTTCTCGTATGCTTTGAATTTGTTCAAACATATCTCGCATTCGAACTTACTAGTCGGGTCCACCGACATCGGTAACACCGCGTCTACAGGCTCCAGGGATATCAGCAACTCTTTGGTGATTTGCGGAGACTTTCCACAATTTTCCTGATGACGTTTCAACATAATTTTCAACTTGAATGTTTTGTTACATTTGTCACAAGTCAACTTGTCATCAGAGTCTTTTGCATCTTCCATACTTTTCCTTGGAATATTTACGATGGCATCCTGTGTATTTTCTTTTTTTTCTTTGCAGTGCCTTATATGTGAACGCAGACTGTTTGATGAATTAAACTCTTTGGGACATTTTTTGCACTTGAAAGTGTGAGAAAGGGGTTCGTCTGAGTCAGTTTCAGCTGAAAATTGTGAGAAACTGTTGTCTTCGTAATCGGAGTCCATAGATGCGTTAGGTGATTCATGTCGAGATCTCTTGCTGGAGTTTCTTAATTCTTCGACTCTTTTAGAGCTGCTGGGCCTATAGTCTCGGGAACGGCTGCTGACCGATTCGTCGGCGCTCTCATGACTTCGTTTCCGAGTCCTGCTAGCTGGAGTTACCATCTCAGTATTTGAAGGCGGTTTATGATGGAAAGACATGTCCGTGTTGGCTGAAGAGAAAGCAGAGTCGCTGCTTTGACGGTTCGGGGGCGGGGGAGTGATGCTGAACCCTGGAAATGACTGCACTATTAGCCAACAGGAGAGGAAATTCATATTAACCAGTATTTAAAAGATCGTAAAGTTGGTAACTGATTTCTAAAATGATTTTTAGATGAAGATTTATTAGCTGGTACTTTCGGTAAAATTCTAACAATTCTAACCATTCATAAAAACATTATCAATTATCTCAATTATTAATTCCTCCGAAATGAGATCATGTAATCTATCTGATAAAGTTAGCTGAATAGTAAAAACTGTCATACATTAGGGATATGCGATTCGAGGGTACTTGCAAGAGAATTCAGTTTGGAACTATCCGGTGAGTAAACCACGTGCTTACTCCCAAAATTCCGTATTTTCGTGAGTATTTATTATTGGCTACGAGGATGGGAAAACCAAGAAAGAAGTCGTCCATATACAGGTACATTCTTACCGGGCGGAGGAACATAGTTCCGGCGTAACTCCATGTCTGCACGTTCGCATTGTTGCTTGAAGATATACGCGCTGCTGAGCTTCTGGATGCATTCCGAGCAAATCTTATCCGGGAGTCCATCACCGTCGTATATCTACGACAGAGGAACTTAGGCTCATAACTTGTGAAAGTAAAATTGATTAAATGGAGGGATTATGAAACGACGAGCTACGATCCTGATAATATTATAAATGTGAAAGTTTGTAGGATGTATGTATGGATGTTTGTTACACTTTCACACTGAAACGGCTGAAAAAATGTTGATAAAATTTTGTATGGACGTAGCTGACACCCTGGATTAACACATAGGCTACACAATTTTCCCAAATTCCCCTGGGAATGAAGTCTCGGGCGGAAAGCTAGTATTTACATATTTCCGAGGGCGATGGTACAAGTTCCCTGCTTTAAAAGATCGCAACGCCGCTGTCGTCCCCAAGAACGATGTGACGGGCACGGAGGACTTCAAGCGGTTATAGTATTTCTACTTCGGCGCCGAAATCTGTTTTCACTAACGGCGGCGGTGGAGATAAGGCGTACCAAATTTCATTCATTTAACCTCACCGGTATCAGGCTGGTTGATCACTTGTTTTTCAAGATTTCTCAAAAAGTCGCCGGGCCACGAAGGTCTCAGTATATTGATATGGTGGGCCTTTGCTATATGATAAGTTATCACTGTTATACAATTCTTGTATTTTACATGGATACCTACAAACGAAAACAATAGTAGTTCCTATTATAAAGAACAGAACTGGCGATGTAACTAGTCTGTCAAATTACAGGCCTATATCATTAGTTAGCTACTATAATGTCTAAAATTCTAGAACGGTTGGTATATCCGAATCTAACTGATAACATTATGTTAAGTAGTGCCCAGTTTGGTTTTCGTAACGGATTGTCGACAGATCTGGCTATATTTGCGCTAAAAAATACAGTTAAATATTATACCAAAAAATCGGTTTTTCATGTTTTCTAGACATAAGCAAAGTACCTATTTGATACTATTATTTATAGCATTCTCTGGGAAAAACTCCGAGCAACCAAAGTTCACCATAATGTTATAAATCTGCTAGAATATTGGTACAGTAAGCAGTGCGATCAAGTGCTGTGGGGCACCGCCCTTTCAGATACCTACAATCTCGAGTGTGGCGTGAGACAGGGCGGTCTGACTTCTACGGTGCTATTTAGCTTGTACATTATTGGACTGATCGAGGAACTCAGTAGCACCAGAAGCGACTGTCATATAGGTGGCGAATGCCTGAACAATATTAGCTACGCCGACGACATGGTGCAGCTGAGTCCCTCGCCTAGTGCCCTCCATAACTTCATAAATAAAACTGAATTTATGTTGTGAGAAATTTTGCAATGAAAAGTAACATCGGAGGGCTAAATGAGCCCCCAAGCTCAGGTGGCCCCTTGGACTCTGACTTACAAACTATAAATTGAACTAGTGAAAATTTCTCCCACATTCGGAATATAAATAAGCCATATTCCATCAGGAACGCGACTTTAGTAATGGCAACTTATTTGAAAAAATACAGGGGAATTCCCAACAAGTATCAAACATCTTTCATTTGTTCAGTTTTGTATTTGGTTTTTAATTTTATTATGGAGTCGACTGTATTACGACGAATCTGGAGTACGGTGAATCTGGATTACGACAAATACGGATCAAACGATTTTAAATAGTTTAGTTGGGGCCCTAGTTTTTTTTTGTCCCAGGGCCTTTGGTTACATAGCTACGCCACTGACACGTTAGCAAGACGTTTTTCCAGAAGCTTAGATCAAGTTAAAATATACGCCCGCAGAGTCTTAACACCACTTTTAATGTTTGACTATGCCAAGAATTTCTCAAAATTTGTCAATACGATTAGCGAAGAAAACAGAATTTCCCGGGGCCGCGTTTAAAAGTTATCAGGGGTCGTTTGGGGCCCAGCTGCAGTGACGCCACTACAGTTGGGCCACACCTGTATCTCAAAGATGGAACCATGTAGCGGAGATCTGACTACGTAGATAATTTCTCGTGATTTTCTCGGAACAAAACCCAAAATAAGAAAACTATCCGGTCTCGCGTTCAAAAGATATAAAACATTCGTTGGGGCCCAGCTGCAATGACGCGTCACTACAGCTGAGCCACCTGGATCTCGAAAACGGGACGACGTAGGAGAAATCTGGTTGCGTAGATAATTTCTCGAGTATCATTATCAAAAATTCAGAATTTCTTGGTCCCGTTCTAGAGAAAAAAAATTCTTTTTTATCGTGAATAGTCTAGGAGCCAGGAGGCCAAATGGGCTATGTGCAAGATTTTTAAAATAATTTGATTTTTTTATTTTAAGCAGGTTTAAGGTCCCATGTTCAAATAAAAAATATATCAAATAAATTTGATCATAGATATAAAAATAATTAATTTTTAAAATTTTGGTTACGATTTGTTGCTTATTTAGAGCATTCTACAGATTAACTCCTTTGCCAAAGTAAAAAAAAAACGATTGAAAGTTGGTTGACATATAACCTATACCGTTGCGTTTTTGAGTTTAAGTTCAACATTTAAGTTTCAATCGACTGTCAGTTGAGCGTCGATTCGGTGCGGTCGTAATTTCTTAGGAAAAACAAATTTTCCTGTTTTATAGTGTTCAGAGTTTGTTTTTTGTGTTTGGTGACGGTTTTAACCCTGGGTAAGTGTTTTCTGTTGTGACCGTGTCCATTAGTTTATGTTATTTGCGTAACTAACCTTGTTATGTACCGCTGGCCGGCGTCCTCATGATGAGTGAGAGCGCTGGTATGTATGACCCTGGAGGAGGTAAACCTCCTCCAGAGTCCACAACGTCGGCCCGGAGTTTTTCATTAAAAGAACATGTTGAATTTGAGGAAAAATTGAAGCTTCGGCAAAATGCGGTAAAAGAAGTGAGAAAGAATAATAATAGATCTCGGCCTCCTGCTAAAAAAAAACAAGCAAACAGAACAGGTTCGATCTAGGTCCTCATCTCCTATGCGTCAACATGACCCTCTGACCCGTCAATCCTTTTCTTCTGAAGCTGAGCTGCCACCTGGGCAAAAGACGCCCGACAATTTTTTTTCTACCCCCGGTTTAAATTCATCACTACCAGACTCTCTTTTACCCCCTGGACAAGACCAACAAAGACAGATGACCCCTCCTGCTCATCTAATAACTGACCCTCCATCTCAACAATCCCAAACTCAGTCTCAAGAGCCACCACTCACCCCTTTTATGAGTAGGCAGAAGTATACTCTCGCTGACAAGGGACCTTTTCTAGTACATGTGCAGAAGGAGGAGGCTTCTACAAATGCTGGCACTACTCTGCAACCTGTCTCGTTTGGATTGTTCCTCCAAAAACGATCAAGGGAATTTCCAAACATTTTAGAGGGTAGTATTAAGAAAATTGGACGTAGTCGTATATCAGTTAGCTTTCATTCTAGTGTAGATGCCAATGCGTTTATGGAATCACCCACTTTATCTGCCAACAAATACAGAGCATTTATACCCTCCTATAATGTCACCCGGCTTGGCTTGATTCGAGGTGTACCTTCCGAGTGGACCCCAGAGGAAGTTCTTGCTAATTTAAAGGTCCCGGTGGGTTCCGGTGGTGCCCAACCGATCAAAGTTAGACGGCTTAATTATAAAAGTGCTCGAACAGATGGTGGTTACTCCTGGCAGCCATCAGAAACGGTCCTAGTTACTTTTGATGGACAACAGCTCCCAAAAAGGGTTTTCGCCTGCTATAATTCTTTACCAGTTGAGATGTATTCTTTGCCTACGATCCAGTGCTACAGATGTTGTAGGTATGGTCACACAAAAGAGAAGTGTAGGTCACAGCCTAGATGTTTCCGCTGTGGTGAAGCCCATACGGGTGATTTATGTACATCGACTTCCTCTGAGGCTGTTTGCTGTCTCTGCCCACCAAATTTTGCAAAAGGCCACTTTGCTAACAGTAAAGCATGCCCGGAATTTGAAAGACACGCATTAAGAAATCTATGACTGAGGAAAACATTTCTTATATGGAAGCTTCCAAGCTACATGCGAAAACCACAAAAAAATCGTATGCTTCTGTTGCATCATCTGCATCCCCCATTCCTCAAGCTTCCACCTCACACCGTAAGACAGTTTTATTAAAGCCCCGTTCCCCACCTCCCTTGTCAAAAGGTTATGACCAAGCAGGCCATAGAGATATTGTTAATGATCCAATTATAAATTCTATTGGCAATGCTTTCCCAAAGGATCTTCCTCCACAAGCAGAAAAATTAATAACTGATCTGATAAATAGTCTAACAATGATCATTAAGATTTTTTCCCCATCAAGTTCATCTCTGTTGTCCCACGCTGCCCCCTCTACTTCTACTCTTCTTTCTCAAATTTTTAATAATAATGGATCAAACGATCTTACAGTGGAACTGCCAGAGTATTAACACCAAAAAATCCGATATCTCCTTCCTTGTAAATAAGTTTAACCCCTTTTTACTAGCTATTTCTGAAACTTGGCTTAAGCCTGGCTCTTACTACAAAATCCCAGGATTTGCCTCTTTACTTCACTGCCGGGCTGATGGATATGCTGGATGTGCCCTTTTTGTTAGGAATCATCTTGCCTGGAGCCCTGTAACCATTCGCTCATCCTTAGACGATTTTCATGCTACAGCGGCCTCCGTGAAAGGCATGACATTTCTATCTATCTATATCCCAAAACCATCCAATTCCATTCTAAATGAACTAGGACACATTATAGAAAACCTCCCTAAACCTGTAATAATTTTAGGTGATTTTAATGTACATCATTCGGTTTGGGGGTGCGAGGGAACTGACTCTTTAGGGGATTTATTCCTGGAAAACATTCTAGATAAACACAATCTCTGCATCTTAAATTCGGGTTCCCCAACTTATCGAACGCGTCCCAATGAGGCGGTTAGTGCTGTAGATCTTTCCCTTTGCTCACCTAGTCTAGCTTCGCTGTTAGTTTGGGAAACTCTTAACAGCACTTATGGAAGTAGGCACTTTCCCATACTAATTAAATTTCCCTTTTTATCTTTACCTAAAGTACCGATCCCAAAGCCCTTATTAAAATTTAACATCTCCGATATCTCTGGTGAGGTGTGGATTAAATATAAAAAACTCCTAGAGACAAAAGTGTCCTCTTTTCCTCCTATTTCCCCTCTTACTATTCAAGACTGTGCTGATTCTGTTTTGATGGGTGTTTCGTCTGTAGCAGATGAAACCTTCCCTTTAAAGAATACAGCAACAGGAAAACTTCCTTCTCCCCCTTGGTGGGATAAGGAATGTACAGAGGCAGTTAAGAATAGGAAAAAAGCTGAATTGAATTACTCCTTGGATATGTCCACTCCGAATCATTCAGCTTTAATGGTCACTATACACAAAACAAAATCCCTCCTTCATGAAAAAAAACTTAATGGCTGGAAGTCCTTCTGCAGGGCGCTGAGCCCCTCTTCTCCTGATACCCTATTATGGCATAATATAAGAAGGTTCAGGGGATCTTTTAAGGTCCCATCTGGGAGTCGCCCCACTTCCTCTGAGTGGGCTGATTCCTTTATGGATCGAATTGCTCCTAGTTATTCTCCCACTTGTTCAGAATTGCCTAATCATACCGTAATACAATCCTACCATCCCCTAGATCAACCTTTTTCCATGATAGAACTTGAAAATGTTCTCTGTTCTGTCACAGATTCATCCCCGGGAATTGACGGAATTCCCTACTCTTTCATCGTTAATGCTGGAGAATCCTTCAAACTATATTTCCTAACTCTTCTCAACTGTATCATTATGACAAGTAATCCTCCATGTAACTGGAAATCCCAGCTAATAATCCCAATCCTTAAACCTTCCAAGGATCCTTCTGATCCAGCTTCCTATCGCCCTATTGCTCTGTCCTCAATATTTCTTAAACTATTAGAACATTTAGTCAAAAACCGTCTGGATTGGTATTGTGAGAGTCGGGGGCTCTTGGCCGAGTCACAGTATGGTTTCAGGAAGGGTAAAAGCACTATAGACAGCTTAAGCATCTTGACCTCTGATATCAGATTGGCCTTTACTCGTGGGAAATCAGTGGTTGCGGCCTTGGACATACAGGCGGCATATGACAGTGTTCAACTTCCCATCCTCAGGAAGAAACTTCAAGAGCTGAGGATCCCGGATAGGCTGACCGCTCTTGTGTGCGGCTTGATGTCGGAAAGACAGATCATTTTCCGTGGTAGAGACGATCAGATTAAACCCTCAAGAATTGTGTGGCGCGGTCTACCTCAGGGCTCTGTTTTGAGCCCCCTACTCTACAACATATATACGTACGATTATTGGAGGTGGAACTTTTTGATAAAATCTTTGTTTACGTCATGTCTGTCTATTGTTTCTATTCGTTCGTCAATGTCTTGTTTTTGTTGTGCATAATATATTTATAAATCTCGTCATCTTTATTATTCTTCCTTTCCAAGCTGCTTACTCTGCTATAGGTTATGTGCAGCGCGCAATATTTTTCCTAATCAAATAAAAATGGAAAATCTTACTTCAACAAAAGTGTCAATTGGTATGTTAGACGGTAAAGGAAATTGGTCAACCTGGAAGTATAAAGTGTCCATATTACTGAAAAGTGTTGATCGTGCGTTAGATGTCGTAGATGGAAAATTCGACCGACCTGTTTACCAGGAAACCCCGTCCGGTAATGGTGAAGGAGACGCCGAAGCTCTTGCTAAGTACAAGGCTGAACTCGCAGCGTATGTAAAGGCGGACACAAGTGCACTCCTAATTCTTACGACCAACATGAACGAGGAGACATTGAAAAAAGTCATGCGCTACACAACGTCACGCGACGTATGGCTTGAACTTCATAGACTTTACGATGGTATTAGTGAAGACCGTGCTTATAACCTGTGCATGGAATTCTTTAGTTTCAAACGCAACGAAACTGATGACATCGCCACGCACATGAGTAAATTAAAAAATATTTGGACGGAACTTAATCAAGAAATGGCTCAATCTATGAATAAAGGTTTACCAGACTTATTACTCATATGTAAAATTTTGAACACTCTTGGCGACGAATATTTTTCCTTTAGAAGCACCTGGCTCTTAATACCAAAGACGGAAAGAAATGTTGAAAATCTCACAAGTCACCTATGTGCTTTCGAAAGAGCCTTGTCAAGTAAAAACGTACCTGATCAAGACATCTTAAGTGCTACAACGAGTACACAAAAGCACAAGAAGGACAAGAAGATTAGATGTAACTACTGCTTGGAGAATGGACATCGTGTCAGAAACTGTCCAAAATGGATAAAAGATGGCAAGCCGCCCAAGAGTATGAATCCTACTCCTTCTACTTCGTCCGAAAAATCTGAAAAGCGTGAACGAGCGAATATGACGCTTCTTTTTGCTACTAATGAGCAAGCATCGACTGCTATGGATAATGTAATGTCTGATCATGATCGAGAAAACTGGTGGGTTGATAATGGAGCCACTAGCCACATCACGAATCGGAGCGACCTGTTTCAAAACTTTAAACGTTTCGACGAGTTGTCTACAGTAACTACAGCCAACGGTAGTACAATTCGTGCCATGGGCAAAGGAAACATCGTCCTGAATGCCATCGTTAAGGGAAAGAAGGTACCGATTACCCTTCAAGATGTGTGGTACGTCCCTTCAATCCAACGTAACCTATTTTCTGTCTTAGCTGCTCATGACAAAAATCCAAACAGTATTTTTACTTCGAATCCGAAACAGTGTAGATTGTCTGTGAACGGAGAAACAAAAATTATAGGTAATCGTTGCCTACAAGGTGGACTTTACAAACTCGACGTAAAGATTAAAGAACCGAAACAACGACTCGAAGTCTTCATGACTACTGAAACACAGTTGTATCACGAGCGCCTTGGACATCAAAATAAGAGACACGTTAAAGCATTGGTAAAGCGTGAATTGGGAATCGACTTGCCCAATGACCATGATTTATGCGAAGTCTGTATCAACGGCAAAGCTCATCGTCTAGAGTTTAGAACAAGAGCTAGAGCCTCTACACCAGGAGAACTGATACATGCGGACGTGTGCGGGCCATTCCCGTATTCCTTCTCGAAATATCGCTATTTCTTATTATTTAAGGATGATTATACAAAATACTGCTTTATTTATTTACTTAAAGAAAAATCTGAAGTACCTGAAAAGCTTAAGATACTGCTGGCACTTGTAAAGAACACTGGCCATACAGTTAAAGAACTATTAAGCGATAATGGAGGTGAATTCGATAATCGTCAAGTAAGAGAAATTCTTGAAAAAGAAGGAGTAAAACAAAGACTCGTATGCCCATACACACCCGAACAAAATGGTTGCGCGGAACGAGAAAACAGAACAGTTGTTGAGACAGCACGAGCGATGATGCACGCACATAAGCAGTTACCTGAAAATCTGTGGGGTGAACTCGTAACTACAGCTGTTTACATTCTCAACCGAACCGGCCCAACTCCTATTTTAGGGAAAACGCCCTATGAACTTTGGCTTGGGAAGAAAGCAAGCATTAAGCATTTAAGAATTATCGGCAGCACGTGCTATGCCCACGTCCCTAAGCAAAAACGTAGAAAACTGCACAAAAAAGCCGTAAAAGGCATTTTAATTGGTTATTCTGATGACGGATACCGCATCTGGATCAAAGAAGGCAACAAGAATAGCGTGATACTATCTCGAGACGTTTTATTTGACGAAAAATCTGTTTCTTCAGTCGAGAGTGAAACGAAAGTGGAAGCGCAAGACACAAGTATAAACGAGTACATAGTGCAACTTGATCGCATACCTGTCGTTCCTACAGAAACCGATGAACCGCGACAAATAAACGAAACTCAACCTATCGAGACAGAGGGAGATTCTCGAGATAACACAGACGTAGAACCACCTAACATAGAATCTGTCGAATTAGAGGGAGATGATGCAGATGAAGATTGCTTACATGAAGCAGTTGAAGATTACTTGAATCCACGACACGAAGCACTGAATGGTTCCTCAGAAATCTTTTTAGATGCAGTGGAGGAAAGTGAACCGAGGTACAACTTACGTGACAGATCGAAACTTCATCTACCGGCGAAATTCGATGATTATGTTATGGCAGTTCTTAACAACGAGTTATTAGAGCCCTTAACTTATAAAGAGGCCATTCTCAGCGCCGACAAGGATAAATGGTTGAAAGCTATGGAAAGTGAAATAGCGTCACTACATGAAAACCAAACCTGGTCCTTACAAGAACTACCGAGGGACCGAAAAGCAATTCCCTGTAAGTGGGTATTTAAAATTAAGAAAAACCCAGACGGTTCAATCGAACGCTACAAAGCCCGTCTTGTAGTAAAAGGTTTCAGACAAAAGAGAGGAACTGACTACGAGGAAACCTTTAGCCCGGTAGCTCGAATGGCTACAATACGAGCCTTGATAAGTGTTGCTGCAAGTGAACGAATGCACCTTGTTCAATTCGACGTCACGACTGCATTTCTTCACGGTCATCTTAAGGAAGAAATCTTTATGAAACAGCCAGAAGGTTTTAGTGATGGCACCGACAGAGTTTGTCGACTCAACCGCAGTCTATATGGACTTAAACAAGCTCCAAGATGTTGGAATCAACGTTTTCATGAGATTCTACTGGAACTAGAATTTGGACAAAGTATTGCAGATCCGTGCTTGTATACTAGAAAGTATGGAGATAATAAGATACTCCTAACTCTTTTCGTTGACGACGGTCTAGTTGCAGCTACTAACGAACAGCTGGCAAACGAGTTTCTTAGCAACTTGCGAGAAAAGCTAAAGATTACTACTAAGCCTGCTACGTTCTATCTTGGCATGGAAATATCGCAATACAAAGGGTCAATAGTACTTAAGCAAGAAGCTTACACCAAGAAGCTACTCGAGAGATTTGGAATGAGTGACTGCAACCCAATTTCAACGCCTATTGATAGAGAAGCTTCTGAAGCAGGGAAAGTTATCGACCATACTGATGAGGAAGATAAGCCTTATTTTCAATATCGAGAAGCCGTAGGCGCATTAGCATACCTGATGGTAGCAACCCGACCTGATATAGCATACGCAGTAGGTGTCGCATCTAGAAAACTGGAAGCACCGACCAAAAGTGATTGGTTAAATGTTAAAAGAATAATTCGTTATCTCAAAGGCACTTTAACTTACGGCCTTAGATATAGACTCGGACATCTAACTGGAATTTTGGAAGGCTTCAGCGATGCAGATCACGGTGGTGATTTAACGACCGGACGCTCCACCACAGGTGTTGTCTGTCGTTATGCAGGAGGAGCAATAGCCTGGCTCAGTCAGAGACAGTCCTCAGTAGCGATTTCGACGACAGAGGCCGAATTAGTGGCTGCAAGCGAAGCGGCCAGAGAATTAGTTTGGCTAAAACGAGTGTTTCAAGAACTCACGACACTGAAATCTGTTCCGATGTTGAGCGTGGACAACGAAGCCGCCATTCGTCTAGCGCACAACCCCGAATTTCATAAAAGAACGAAGCACATTAGAATTCGTCATTTTTATGTGCGAGAACTCGTAGCAGAAGACGAAATTCAAGTCCAACGAGTTACGACCCACGATCAAGTCGCAGACATTTTGACAAAAGGTCTGCCACGACCAAGATTCGTTCCTCTACGTGAGACACTGGGCTTGGTCTCCACGAAGAAGCCCTAGTAGACCCAGTGAGGGAAAGTATTGGAGGTGGAACTTTTTGATAAAATCTTTGTTTACGTCATGTCTGTCTATTGTTTCTATTCGTTCGTCAATGTCTTGTTTTTGTTGTGCATAATATATTTATAAATCTCGTCATCTTTATTATTCTTCCTTTCCAAGCTGCTTACTCTGCTATAACGATATCGAGTCGGCTATTGGCGATTGTCAGATTTTGCAATATGCGGATGACATTTTAATATATAACTCCAATAACAATATAGAACTTGCCGCTGAAACGGTATCCTCCTCTCTTTCCCGATTGGACAACTGGCTTTCAGACAATGGTCTTAACCTTTCCCCTACAAAAAGCTGTATTGTTAACTTTTCTAGAAAAAGATCTATCCCTGATTTTACCATCTCTATCAATAATATACTTATCCCAATCAAATCTCACTATAAATTCCTGGGAGTTATTTTGGACTCCAAGCTTGATGGTTCCTTACATTTTGACTATATAGTCAAGAAATGTGAAAAAGGCCTGAATGTTTTGAGATGTCTGTCGGGAGTTTGGTGGGGTGCCCATCCAACTTCATTGAGGTTACTTTACAATGCTACCATTCGAAGCATCCTGGATTATGGGTCCTTCTTACTTGTTCCTGGGAATAAGGCGGGATTGAAGAAACTTGACCTCATCCAGTATAAAGCTCTTAGACTCGTATCAGGGGCAATGAGGTCTAGCCCCACAAATGCTCTACAGGTAGAGTGTGCAGACCCTCCCCTACATCTGAGAAGACAGTTTTTGGCTGATAGTTATTTTTACCGTACTCTCCAATACTCCCATCACCCAATCCTTGATAGACTCTTACAATTAAAATCTTCCCCCTGTTGGCTTTCCAAGGGCCCGCCATGTTTGGTTAAAAGTCTAACTAAATTTCAATCTCTTAAGGATCCGGTCTTTCACACCCCTAAAATCCCTTTGTATGAATATAGTTTTGAAATTTTGATCTATGCTCCACGTGTGATTCTGGACTTTGGTGTTTGTCGAGGTGATGCGCAGGCTGATGAATACCTGAGGCAGATTTTGGGTCTAGAGTGGCGCGGCTGGAATACAATTTTCTCAGATGCTTCCAAACTATCAACGGTTGGATGTGTTGGGGTAGGCATCTACCATCAACAATATAATATAGTACAAAAAGTGAAATGCCCCCCGGAAACATCTTCTTATACAGGCGAATGTATTGGCATACTGGATAGTGTCAAATATATTTTGCTCTAACTAAAGCATACCATTATTTTTTCCGATTCTCGTGGCTGTCTTCAGGCCCTTACTTCACAATCCCATTATATATCAGATCAAAAAAAATCTTTTTCAGTGTAAGGAAAAAGGATTTGAAGTCGTTTTGGCATGGATCCCGGGTCATAAAGGAGTGAGTGGCAATGAAGGGGCTGACCAGTTAGCTAAGGAGGCTGTCGTATGTGGGGATAAAGTCCCTTTCAAAAACTATTGTCACGATCTAATTGCTCTTTCTTTATCTCGCTTAATGTCTTCTTGGTCCTCTTCTTGGTCAATATCAAGTAAAAATCGTGGAAGAACATATGCTCTTGTCAATCCAGAAGTTAAAAGGAAACCGTGGTTTGTTAAACTATTTTTACCGAAACAAATCACTTCAACTCTGATTAGAATGAGGCTTGGTCATTGTTGCACCCCAGTCCACCTGAAGAGAATTCGGGTCCGTGATTCCTCGCTATGTGAATGCGGACTGGATGATGGGGACCTAAATCATATTTTCCTTGCTTGTTCTCAGCGTGATAATACTTCTTTATACTCTGACCTTGTGCGACTTAAGGTACCTCTCCCCACCCACATGTTGCTACTGCTGCAATTTCAAGATCCAGACGTTTTTGTGGCCTTGGCCTACTTTTGCCGTTTAAATAAAATAAAATTATAATTAAGTACTCATTTATATTCGTTTTCTTGTAGTAGATAGATTTCTAACCAAAGTAGTTGTGTTATGTCTTACTAACGTACTCTGATACTGGAAGAACCTACTGCTTCGCTTCTTCGCCTATTTACCTATTATATTGACGTGACACTGGCAGAAATGTCCAAACGGACGATTGCCAATTAAAAAAAAAAAAAAAAAGTTTCAATCACAGACTAACTAGAGATACGTTTCAATGTACTTACGTTTAAATGATCCTCACAGCAAAAAGTGGACGTTTGGGACAATTCCTGTCAACCATTTTTCACCAACTTTCTTTCAATAATGGTAACAAACGTCAAATCTGGTGAGTTAATGTCAGTGTTTGAACAAAGAGGTATAAAACATTTTTTGGTTCTCTCCACCGCTGTAACTCGTCAGATGCCATGTTGAGTAGCAAAGCCTGCTGCGCTGTTGTTATTAGTGTTATTCCACAAATCCGAAGAGTATTAATCACTATCGTTGAAGCAGTTCTCGGAGTCCGGTATGAATATGGTGTAGGCGTGAGAAAGTCAGTCAAAATCTAGCACTACAAGTCCGTGCAAAGTCAAATCGTAATCCGGTATGCGGTAGCAGTAAAAGACTTCAGAAAAAATTAACCAAAAGCAAAAATAAAACTCAAAAATAAACAACCAAATACAAAATGAAATAGGTTATTTTTTTTTTATTGACATGACAGCTTGGCAAAGACACGATTGTATAATGCCGTATTTATGATTAGTTTACCCTACTGAGAAACTTTTAATTATTATATTTTTATTTCAAAGGATAGATATATTTTTTTAGGAAACGGGAACTTATTCCTTTATGTTAAATAAAAAATTTAACGAAATTAAAAATATTTTAAAATGTCGTACATAGCCCATTGCGCACACAATCCACAATGGCCTCCTGGCTCAATACTCAATATTTTATTACATCCATAGGTTTTACATATAGGTGTTACAATCCAATAAAGTATCCAATATGGACCCTGTTCTAGGGCACTGTAATTAATAGGGGCAAACCTATTCTAGTCGCTTAAAATTAGTGAGATCAATTTGTGTGAGTGTGTGTAAGAGAGAGAAAGTTCAAGTTCTGTGTTGTGGAAGAGTGTGTGTATGTGTAGTGTATGTTATGTCTATGTATGTGCTTTAGCGGTTGTGTGTGTGTGTTTTATATTTAGTCAATTTTGTTCCTAGACAATAAGAACAAGGGTTCCTATCCTTAGCTCTGGATGTACCTTGTTCCACTTCAACCTCTGCTGTAACGTATGTATGTACTCGCTATGCCAGCGCTGCCAAACACACTGGTGAATCTGTTGTATCAACTTCCAACGTTGAAGAGGACCAATTTTAGTATTTACAAAATTCTCTTCTGGAAGTGGATTCAGGGGTTCCATTGTTAAAAAATGGCTTGGAGTGAGGACCAAAAAGTCATTCGCGTCAGAACTTAGAGGGGTAAGAGGGCGTGAATTTAACATCGCCTCTACCTGAGTCAAAACAGTGTAAAATTCCTCGTAAGTGAGTCTTTGCTTGCCTACGACCCGCAGGAGGTGCGTCTTCACAGACTTAATACCTGCCTCTGCCAACCCATTGAAGTGTGGGCTACCAGGTGGACTAAATGAGAATTTAATTTCCTGTGAATCTGACGCAGATTTCATAAGAGAATTAAAATAATTATGCGTTCCATGTTGTGGATAAAATTGTCGCTTGGTCTGACTACTGTAAGTTTGTCTTGGATTCGTTCCTGTCCATCTAAATGGAAGACGTTTGTGGCCAACAGGGTTAGCCATATTCAAAGCATCATTGCTCCAGATTGTTGGCGCCATGTAAACTCGGCCTCTAACCCTGCAGACTGCGGTTCGCGCGGATTACTTCCCTCAGAACTGGTATCCCAAATGTTGTGGTGGAACGGTCCAGCTTGGCTCTCAAAGTCGCCCGAGACCTGGCCTGCATCACCGTTGTCGTTGGATCAAGAAATCTAGGAAAAGGAGCAGAAGATTTCTACTCTTTTATCAGCTCCTCCAAACTCTTCAGTTCTTGATCAGATGCTAGATAAGTTTTCCTCGCTTTCCAAAGTGAATATTACAAAACTATTATTTTGTAATATTTGGCATATCTTTTTTTGGTCAGAGTATAATGTTAATAGTATTACAGTATTTAGTGAGAGATAAGTCAATAATTTCAATGATGTTCGTGTCGTTTTCATATTACTTGAGTGATTTACTCGATCAGTATTTTATGTACACTATTTTGACTTCGAGCTCCTAAACTAACCTAAGAAAAATGTACACTCGCGTACAAATGTCTTTAAAAGTACGAGTTTTTATTTTATTATGGCTTGGATATTAGTCCTTCTAGTCAAGTCTAAGGTCCGTGGTTTGTGTTAGACCACTTGATTCACTTTAACACTTTTTAATGAGTTATAAATTCTTGACAGTGTTCTTTATGAAATACTATCTTTCCAGGTGTCAGCTACTTCCATACCAAATTTCATCAAAATTGGTCCAACCGTTGAGCGTCAAAGAGGAACAAACATCTATACATACAAACTTTCGCGTTTATAATATTAGTAAGGATGGTTTGCTGTAAGCGGATTTACCTCCTAAGGGAAGTATTACGTAACGAATTTCTTCTTGTAGATAAAGATAAGATAAAGATAAAAGGCTTTATTTACATAAAAACAGAGTATTCTAGATGGTCAAAAATAATTAGGTACAGATCTTTCCTGTTTAGTCTAAAAAAACATTCAAATGTTTTGTTAAAATAATTAAATAATGTGAAAAAACCAAACGTCAATAAAATAAAATATAACATAGAACAAATAATTAGGTGCAAAATTAGAAAAGAATAAAATGTCAAAATAATAAATGAAATAAAATGTTAAAAAAAATAATAATTCTAAGTTCAAAATAAAACGTCAGCAAAATATTCTACATACTTACATACATCATATGGTCATTTGGTTTGCAAAAATTCCTTCACGTCATAAAATGTGTTCTGAAGTAACCAACCACGCAATTTTTTCCCAAAGATATTGACATTTAATGTTTTTATCTCGCTCGGTAACTTATTAAATATTCTAACACACATAGTCAGCTTTTGTCATATTTCATAGATTTTGGCGTATCTTTAAAAACAAGTCTATGGATTGGATATCCCTACGAACTCTAGAATTAATTTCACACGCTCTCGTGAACAAATCTCTGTGCTTGCTCACAAACACAAATATTTCATAAATATACAGGCACGGCAACGGTAATAAACCAAAGTTTTTGAAAAAAGGTTTACAAGATTTATCTGACGGTATCCCACATATTGCTCTGACACACTTACGTATCCGTGATATGCTGTGATGGCTGTTCTCGGATCTGTTAAGTTTCTTACTTGTTTGAGTGCGTACACAAATTTGTTGATCCTGCTAGTTACGTTATCTACCTGAAGGTTCCAATTAAGGTCATGGTCTATAGTTACTCCTAGGAATTTGGTATGTGTAACTTTTTTAATTTTCAGTATATTCTGGTTAAAATTGTATTTTAAATGTTTACAGTGATTAAAGTTTATATATTTCGATTTTTCCAAATTAATTTTCAAATTATTCACTCTTAGCCATTCTAATATTTTATTAATAGTATTATTTATGTCAAGTTCATGGTCATTAATTATATTATTAGATTTACTCGATGTCACGATAATAGAAATATCATCTGCAAATAAAATACATTCATTAGGGGGCCTCCATTAATTACGTGAGGCGTTTTGGGGGGGAGAGGGGGTCGGGCCGGATCTCACTCCATCTCACGTGGAGGAGAGGGGGGGTCTCTACAAATATCACGTAATATTTTCCCCCAAAAGAAATAGTGTTAAATTGTGGGAAAGCTAAGTTAAAACAACTAAACCATGTTCTTCCAGTAGCCACTCGAGTTCCCGTGGACTGAATTAGAACAATCTTTTTTTTTTCAAATTTAAATTGGTAAATCATAGCTGTTTTTTATTGTTCGATTATTAAAAGTTTAAAAATAATTAGGCAAATTATGTAAGTTTTCTAAATAAAATACCAATGAGGGATTTTCTTTTTATTTATTTTTTATTTTTTCCCCAGTCGCCGGATAGATGGCGCTAAACTATGTACGTTACTGCAAGGAACGGAACGTTAAATTATTTTTGATTAATTCACTTGAACGTAATTTTGAGATCATAAAACGAAACGTTACAGTCATATCACATCAATATCACGTCTACCATACGTAGTTAGGCGATTTTACGAAAACAACGAAAAAACAAAACTGAATTATAACAAAGCGCGAGAAAACTAGGATGATTGGAAAGCCAAAACAAACTCAGAATATTTGATGCAATGTTTTTCTCCAAGCCTTTTGGCTTTGGCACCTAGTAACGGAGTCAGTTCAGCGCCATCTAGAGAGCTCTGGGGAAATACTTTTTTTTTTAATACCCAAAAAGAAAACCTCCCATTAACGTATTTACACTAAAACTAAGCATTTTCATACAACTCACGTGAGATAAAAGGGGGAGGGGGGGGTGTCGAGCCAAATCCCACGACATCTCACCAGAGGGGGTGGGGGGGTCGAAAAATCGCCAAAAACACCTCACGTAATTAATGGACGCCCCCTTATTGGTTATGTCAACAATGTCATTTATATATAATGAAAATAATATTGGTCCTAAAACGCTTCCTTGTGGGACTCCACATCTATTATGTCTGTATTCAGATGTATGGTATGTCATTTCGTTTATATTATCTACTTTCCCAATTACAACACATTGTTGCCTATTTGTCAGGTAAGATGAAATCCATTTATGAGCCAGGCCGCTTATACCCAGGTTATCTAATTTTACCAAGAGCAGGTCATGGGAATCGTAGTCAAAGGCTTTAGATAAGTCAAAAAAAAGGTCCAGTTGTAAAGAAATTATTATTAAGATTTGTGAGAATTGTCTTCATTATGGTAAAAATTGCTAATATCGTAGATTTTGGAAGCCAAACTGTTGAGAATTAATTATATGGTATTTATTGCAGAACTCGATCAATCTTAAGTACCTACATACATTTCTCAAATATTTTGGAAAGTATGGGTATTAATGCAATCGGGCGATAGTTCTCCATATCATCCTTCAAGCCTTTTTGTAGAGAGGCTTAACAACCGAGTATTTTAAAGCTTCTGTAAATGTTCCTGTCAAGAAGGATAAATTTATTAAATAAGTTAGCACTCCGATTATGTCATCAATACAAGTTTTTATAATTTTTGTGTTAAGCCCATCGTAACCTTCAGAATTAGTGTTCTTTAAAGCCATAATTTCCCTTTTCACTTCATATTCTGACATAGGTTTCAGAAAGACTGAGTTTTGAATGCGCTTATTATTCGTATTTATTTCTTTATTACTGTTTATGGTCCAATTTTTAGTTGCGTCTATGAAGAAATTGTTAAAGGTACTAGCCATCGTTTATGGGTCATAAGTGACAGATTCCCCAGTTTAAATGCATTTCAGGTAGACCTCATAATACCTCCCATGAAATATTTCTTCACTAATAACCTTCCATGAAGCTCGACATTTATTTTCACTGTTACTTATAAACATATTAGCATTTTTTTTCGACTAGTAGATACATTTCTTTAACAGTTGTGAATATTTCGTATATTTAGTTTTGTTTGATTCCGTCTTGTATTTGTAATATTTGTATCGTAATGTCCTCTTTCCTCTGAAAATATTCTCCAATATTTTATAGAATATTTTCAGAGGAATACACTGGGATGACTCTGAATACGGTCTTAATATCAATGGCCGTCGCTTGAACCACCTGAGATTCGCTGACGACCTGGTGCTGCTAGAGGAGGACCCTAAGCAACTACAAGCAATGGTACGCACACTGGCCAAAAAAAGTAAAGAGGTTGGACTGGAAATGAATGCGAACAAAACTAAATTGATGACCAACACCACGGAGGTTGATATTACACTAACAGATGGAAGCAAGTTGGAATACGTGAGCGAATATGTTTATCTAGGACAAATTATAGCTCCCAGAGATATCATGGACAGGGAAGTGAGCAGGCGCATAGCCAATGGCTGGAAGAAATTCTGGTCTCTGAAAGAAATAATGAAGAGTAAAGAATTAAGCATCACTATTAAAAGGAAAACATTTAATACCTGCATACTTCCTTGTATTACTTATGGCTGTGAGACCTGGTCTCTCACCCAAAACCAGCGAGACAAACTAGCAAGATGTCAAAGGGCTATGGAAAGAAGCTTACTGGGATTAAAACTTGGGGATAAAATTAGGAACGAAGAAATAAGAGCGAGAACCAAAGTTACGGACCTGCTTACTCGTGTGGATCACCTGAAATGGGGTTGGACAGGCCACATGCTGAGATGTAGGGCAAACAAATGGAGCCAACAAGTCACTCTGTGGTACCCAAGAGATGGTGCCCGGAGACGGGGGAGACCAATGAGAAGGTGGGAGGATGATCTCCGCCTGACCCTGGGACCACACTGGACAAGGGTAGCACCAGACAGAGAGCAATGGAAACAGCTGGAGGAGGCCTATGCCCAAAGGCACACCAAGTTGCGTGATATTTTATGAAATATTTGCATGTTAGTTTGTAAGGTTGAAATGTAAAAGAAAATGCTTCTTGGAAATAAAAGGCTTTATTATTATTATTATAATGTCCTCTTTGCTTTACAGCTTACTTTCAATCCTTGAGTTATCCAATTTCGTTTACGTTTATCAGTATTACTAATTTTTATTGTAAAACGTTACGATGCGTTACAGGGGCGGGAGGTATCATATAACTGGAATTAGATTTTGTTCATTTCACTTTTGATCGCGACTGTACATTTCTATGAAAATTAAATAAAGACTTTTTTCTCTAGAACTGGACACTGAGAAATTTAGATTTTTTAATATTGATACTCGAGAAATTCTCGAGAAATTATCTACGCAACCAGATTTCTCCTACGTCCTCCCGTTTTCGAGATCCAGGTGACTCAGCTGTAGTGACGCGTCACTGCAGCTGGGCCCCAACTAATGTCTTATATCTTTTGAATGCGATACCGGATAGTTTCTTATTTTGGGGTTTGTCCCGAGAAATTTACGAGAAATTATCTACATAGCCAGATCTTTGCTACATGGTTCCATCTTCCAGTTGTAGTGACGTCACTGCAGCTGGGCCCTAAACAACCCCCGATAACTTTTAAATGCGGCCCCAAGAAATTCTGTTTTCTTTGCGAATCGTATATGACAAATTTTGAGAAATTCTTGGCATATTCAAATTTCGGTCGTGGCCCAGCTGTGGTGATGGACTCGTCTGGACTCCGGTATAGATATAATAAGTACAACTATAACACCATTCGAGTTCAGTATAATAATACCTTTCGAGCTATACTAGGGCTGCCGTGGCGCTGTAGCGCGACTGGTATGTTTAGTGGTATGATTTATGTTGGGTATGTTTATAAGGTAGAAGGTTTTCATGAACTTATGTATAAATTCAAGATGTCTTTTTATAAAAGGCTTCAGCAATGTGATAACACAATAATTTCAGCTGTATGTGGAACAATATATATTTTATTTACAGTTCTTTGCACACATGACAAATATAATACATAAAATTACAAATAGAAATACGACACAAAAGGTTAGCTTATCTCTAAAAAGAAATTTCTTCCAGCATTTATGACAGTGACTTATAAATAAAGTCACTATCATATATATATATTTATATATATACATATATATTGTAGTGGAATGGGTTCTATTTATATTTATTTTATTTAAGAATCTACAATTTCTATAAAGATTATTTATATTTATTTATTATTTATATATTATTACTATTTTATGAGACTACAAATGTTTTGTTATGTGCCTGAAATAAAAATTATTTTATTTTTATTTAAATTTTATTTTTTTGATCATAAATCTTTCCATTACTCTATATATTCATAGGGTAATGGAAAGTGATTATAGAGTGCTTATCGGCCTAGGATTATTAGCACCCTCGTTAACACGAATTTTTAATTTCCAAAAAGTTTTATTTATTTCCAAAAAATTCATTGCAAAATTAACTTTACTTTTGAAATTGTGAAAGTAGGTGCGCGAATTAATGCGAATGCATCAGCTGATTGCAAACAGCTGATAATTACTTCCACCAACTCTATACATCCCTAAATATCCTGATAAAACAAAATTTGCATTACCGTCGACTTTCACTGGATATCAATGTAATAGGATACATTTACACAACTACACGCGCAAAGATCTTATTTCACACGAAAATGCTCACTTTGGAATGTTTGGCAAGACGGACTTTCTTCGACATACCTTGATCCGAGCGCAGTCCATCGCCATCTCCGATAGTTGGGTGGAGTTGTCCATCGTGAAGATGGAGTAAAAGTCTCCAAGCTTCAGACAAAGTCTGCATTTTCCAAGTTTGAGGGCCATATTGATTTGGTGTCCAATCTTCGCTTGCTAATCTGCCTTTACATCTGCGAGCAAAATCACGCTTTTATAACTTTAAGTTGGTTCCTTCATGATTTTATATATTTTCGTTAGATCTAACATGACTTTGAGAGTAAATAAATTATGATTTGATCAAATTATTAAATTTTCCAAAAAATACCTTGCTTGCCGGCTTTCATGGCGATGACAACGAAAGACCGTTTACATGCGACAGTCAAAGTCATGACTTTCTCCCCTCCAAATTTTTTTATTGATCCAAGTTTGACAACGTCGACGTCGAAGTCAGTCAGTCAGTGTTTATTATGGCGTTTTACGGTGTGTTTATGTAAAGAAAAGTGGTTTTAAATAACTAAGTATGGAAAATACCTAACAAAATGGCGTTTTTAGTAACAGGCTCTAATTTATTTGGTCAGTGGTTTTCAGAGGAGACCGTTTTCTCTAGCTTTCATGATATTCGAGTGAATAAAAACATTGATATCAAGGATTCTGCCCAAGTCAAATTAGCGTGCATAAATTGGGCTTACAACATTTATCAAGTCGATAATAATTTTTATTTATGTGGCTCCTGGCGAGGAAACGAAAATCAGATTGTAAACTTAGATTTACCAGAAGAATGTAAGAATTTACCAGGCTCAACTTTGACAATGGTTGGAAATGATAACCATTTGATTGTTGTCAACCGAAATACTCATGTAATTTGGGTTGTAAGTCTTGAAGAGAAAAACAACTACAGAAAACTCAATTTAAACATTGACACCCCTATTAAAGATGATGGTAGTAAGAGAATGCGACTTGATGACAACATTGCACAGGTTGTTGTAACAAATAATGCGTACTTTTATCTGACTGATGGAGGAAACTTGTACAGTGGTCAGCTACCTAGTCATTTAGATACTAGTCATTGTTTTGGTAAAGTTATCCACATTGCAAGCGGATATGAACATTTCATATTACTGACCGATGCAGGACGAGTTTATACATGGGGCAATGGCAGGTACTTAAAGCAAATTAAAAATGTACAGTGCTTTTCTAAGAAACAATCAATTAGACACCCAATATAAAAAAAAATAGCAGATTAGCCGCTGATGGATGAAAGTCATAAATATTTTCTTTATAAATAACTTTAATAAATAAATATTATGTGCAGGTATTTGTTTGTTCTAAAAAATTAAATTAACTTTTTTAACTTGTAGGAGGCTACAGTTAGGTCATGGCGATTTAGCGTATATGGAGTTACCAACTGAAGTGGAAGCATTATCTGGATTAAAGATAGTGAAAATTGCTGCCGGAGGATGGCACTCTCTGGCTCTGAGTGAATTTGGTGACGTGTATGCTTGGGGATGGAATGACACAGGACAACTTGGAATTAAGTCAAGTCCGGAAAATTCCCATGAAGTACTGAAAGCTGAAGGCCTAAAAAGCTATCCCTTACCTACTATAGTAGATCTTTTTGATGAAAATAAGGATGAAGTCAACTTGAACGTAAAAGACGTCGCTTGTGGGTCCCGTCATTCTGCTATAATGTTGGAAGACAACACAGTTTGGACTGCAGGAAATAATAAATATGGACAACTAGGCTTCTCTCCAGATCTGTACCCCACAGTAGAATTCTTTAAAAAGTCATATAAATGTCCGCCTAATTATGTCTTAATTAGTGGGCCTTGGTCCACTATTTTAGCAAAAACGAATTAAAAAATGTATCTAGCTTATTAGCTTTTTTCTTAGGTACCTAGAAATATTAATGGTAGGCGAAATGTGAATATTAATTTTAATGAAATGTTTATTACTTATTTATTAATCAGTAGAATAAAAATTGATTAAGTTCAAAATAAGTTTGTTTTATAATCTTTGCCAAAATGAGGCTGCCCAGTGAAGATGCCTGTGGAATACAATTGCCTGTATTGTAAATAACCAATCATTCCCTAAAATTTCAAATGTGCTTTTTTATTCCCACATAGAAGTTAACACTGTTTTGTTTCTGATCGATGACGTAGAGGTATTCCGTCTTTTTAAGTTAGCACTCTAGGCTCAACCTAATTACAATAATTATAAAACAAAAATATTTTTGTAAGGTCAGATATCATCACCACTTAAGGTCCTGGGTTTTGAATAGGCATTTATTAATACTGGTAAAAGAAACGCTCTTCCTGGTTTGCCGTTTTTTATGGTAAAACCAGAAAGAATAATAGTTTATAAGTTACTAGGTGCCATGGTTGTGATTAGGTTGAAACAAAAACTTTTACACGCGGACAGCGTTTACCTTTGACTCGTTATCAAGTTGGAGTATTGTTGATCGAAGATACGAATCTATTTAATTTAAGCGATTGTTTAGCAACGGCAATGTCCTAGGTCAGTGTTCATAGATAGCATTGCCATCTCCAAAAATCAAAAACCCGGACTTACCCGCCATAAAAGCCGGACTTTTGGGTCCCAAAGTCGGATATTAAGGAAATTAAAGAAAATTGACAAAAATATCGAATAAATCACATATTTAAAAGCAGGACTTGAATTCCAAAGCATTCGAGTGGTAAAGGCGTGCCGCTATAGTAGGTAGGTACTTATGTTGAACTTACGTTCAGTTCAGTTTAGTTGCGTACGAGTCAGCGAATCTCGTCTCGATCGGATTGAATTGAACGATAGTATAAAAAAGCCTAACAATGGGCGTTTCCCCACTGGACGGCACGGCGGCCGGCGCCGCCAACGGTGAGAGTGACAGAGCTATACTAGGAAAAGAGACAGACTACCGATTTCTTGCTTCCTAGAGTTCCTAGTATAGCTCTGTCACTCTCGCCGTTGCCGGCGCCGGCCGCCGTGCCGTCCAGTGGGGAAACGTCCAAAGGCCGATCGGGTCGGACGCAGTCAAATTTGTACGGACAAGAGGTCAAAAAGCCTAACACTGTCCGGCTTTATCCGGACGGATGCCAACGCTGTTCATAGAGGAAACCTACTTTACTATTAATTCGTATTAGCACCTAGATAAAAAAACCTACGGATGCAATAGAGTATTGATTAGGTAACAAGTATTTACGGCCCAGGATTTTGCGGAGTGAGATCTATTTACTTAATCATTTACTGGATTTGGTCTGATGGAATCAATAAGATAATGTAATCAATCAGAATTTTCCATAGACATGAAAAAATAAGGTGGAATTTTCATCATCATCCAGAAATTCTTGAATTCTCTGATTTCAACATTTCCCAACGACATAACTGAAGTTAGGGAATCGCCCGTGCCCGATGGAACATCGGTGAGCAACGGCTGTCATCAAAAAGTCATGGTGAAAACGAGGCATAGCGGTTGATGATGATTCATTACACGCAGTCGGTGATTTGTTTTTTGGAAACTATTTTAAATTTTAGGTATTTTTTAATTTAAGTAAATGTAAGTAAGCTTTTTATTTACATTAAATCGTTTGTTTGAAAAACATAAGTCTACATACAATAAATTCATGAATATAACGAGATAAATGCATCGTGAATTTTGGAGAGTTCTTTACATCCTCCTAAAACGAAACGTATTTACCGAAAAAAATCAATAAGCCAGGCCAGCCAATAACAAACGTGTTTGTTTATTATTTTGTGCAGACATTTTTTGATATAAAAACCGTAAATTGCAAGCAGACTTGGAATCTGTGTTTCAGTTTGTTATAAGACGCAGGTTTGTATCCATTTCAAACTTACATCTGCCTTGATTACATTAGCTCCTTTTTTTCGGGTTCATGAGTGCCAAGCAGACTAGTAGCCGAAGTCGACCGGACGTCGATTAAGCATTCAAAGTAATTATTCAGTTCCAGGTACCATGGACGAAGCTGCGAGGGAATACATTACGATTGCCGCACAACTAAGCAAAAATGGGTGTTTCAACAAGTCCTTCGATCTTTACATGTTGGCTTTTGATAAGAACCCGGAGTTGAAAGCTCTCTTTGAACCGGAGTGCCGGTTGGTGCTCAGCAAGCTAAACAAAGTCCTCGCGCGTACTGGTAAGGCTGAAGAAATATTTTTAAATTTTGGCCGAGCCATGAATGCATTTCCTGACAATATTCACCTTTACAATGACCTCGGCAAATATCTGTATGACTTTGGATACTACGCCGAAGCATGGTGTCATTTCCAAAAAGCAATTTTAATGGATTCTAGCTATGTAAATGCCGAGAAAAATTTAAACTCAATAAAGAATCTCTTAGTAGAGCGCTGGCATTACAGAATGCTAAATGACAAAGTGAGAAATGAGGCATATCAAAGTGCTATATGGGAAACAGTCAGACCCCATAAAGACACTGTATTAGATCTTGGATGTGGCACAGGGCTACTTACATTGTATGTCATGAAATGCCATCCTGTTGTAATGACTGCCTGTGACGGATCAGAACAAATGACTAGAATGGCTGGATGTATTTTTGAAGACAATAGAATGCCTGAAGTTATTGTAGTGAATCGCATGTCTACTAGTCTGGATTACAGGGACATTGGTGGCAAACGCTCTTTGCTGGTCACTGAAATGTTTGATGCAGGCCTTTTTGGAGAACACATTTTGCAGTCATTATCACATGCTCATCAGAAACTGATTGCTCCTAAAGGTCGTGTTCTACCAAATAAGGCTGAATTCTTTGTAATTGGTGCCAAATGTGACCATTTGTATAAGAAGTACCAATTAAGTTCGGAGGCCAAACATCTTTTAAACATACCATCACTTAATGTTAACATAAAAGTTGAAAATGACACAGGCACTGGTAGTGAAGATAGTTATGATTGTGAAGATGTATACTTATTCAAAAATCTCGAATACATGACAAAACCAAAATCTTTGCTGACAATAGATTTCAATAACTACAATGACATACAAGAAAAGTTGAACAGGACTGAACCTTATGATGTCCGCCTGAAGGCTGTTAAGAATGGAGAGGTAAATGTTATTATAGGATGGTTTAATCTTCACCTTACAGACACTGTATCTCTCACGACAGATCCAAGAACAGACACTAGAGCTAATGCATGGCAACAAGCAGTATTCTATGACTTCTTACCTCAGAGTGTTACGGAAAATCAAAATATTAATCTAGAATTTTTGTTGAATTCCGGTAAATTAACAATTGTGCCAAAACAGAATGATGATATCATGAGAATCTCCAATGAAACATTGAGGTACCTGAATGATTCAGAGTACACTAAGATGATTACAAAATGTCTGGGCATGGCTTCTGTGTATTTAGGGCAGATGGCTGACATGTCTGAAATTGCCATTGTTGACTTATGTCCATTCCCTGTATTTGGACTCCTCATGCTTAAAAGAGGAGTTAAGTCCTTAACATGCTGTGCAAAGACTGCAAATGATGAAATATTTTTTAAAAAGATTTTTGAAGCTAACCAAATTCCTCTTTCAAAAATAAATTTATTGGTTGGACAAGAGTGGACCACAGACTCTTTTCTGGATGAAAAATACCATGCAATATTTTGTAACATTCTCGACCTATGTGGTGAACCAGATAGTCGTATGGTGGGTATTGCTACACATTTGAGAAATGCTCACCTTTTGCAAGGGGGCTTAGTAATGCCAGCAAGTGTCAGCATGATTGCACAAGTTGTCAATAGTCATTGGCTCAGTATTAATAATAAAGTATTTGATACAAATGTTAGTAACTATAAAATTGGAATGTATATCAACAAATATCAGGTATCACAGAATTACTACATAGATTTGTCTTGCTTGAAGTACACAGCTTTAACAGAACCTATAAACTTGGGTAGATTTGGCAGGGAAACATCTGGCGTTGTTGATGTACCAATCATCAGAAATGGTGACGCTAATGCCATTCTTTGTTGGTACAGTGTCGAACTTATGGAAGGTTTGGGAGATATTCAGACCAATAGAGGTGATAGTTTTGTTGATGGAACTGTGTTTCTGGCAGACCCTCCTGTTCATATGATAAGGGGAAACATCGCCAATATATTGCGTTGCATCGATCTGGAAGGCCCAACATTTAAACTAATGCTTGACGTGGAGGCAACTTAATTCTTTACTTGTTGTTGTACTGTTCTATATAATTATTTTACATGTGGGCAGGTATCCCAGATTTTAATCAATGTTGAATCATTTAGGTATCGCGTTACAGCCGATACGAGAACATGCATGACTGATCTTGAGGTTCATTGTAATTTTGTACCACATATCCAAGTTGATCACAAGAGCACTAAACTGCTTTTAAAATTACCTTGAGCTTATGTATTTTATACGAGTTTTATTTTGGATATCAAAACAGGGTGCTGCAGGAGCTAATTTGATCTACTTATCTTTATCATACCTACTTGTATAAATTTAATTAATTTTAAATTTTTAAAAGTAAATGGTTCATAATGATATGATAATTTTTCAAAAGAACTTTTTAGGTAATGGGTTATGGATGAGGCTGTGAGAAAAGGCTCATAACGTTTTTGATGATATTGTATGTAGGTACTTACCAAGTAAGTTTGTCCCACTTTTTTGTGATTGTAAAATATAAAGACGTTGTCGTTCTATATGAGAATCTCTTTCGGAAGTCATATTTTATTATTCAGTATTTTAGTAGCTAATCTATTCATAAATTCGAATATATAAATTATTTTGTTGGTAGTTTAGCTGATGTAAGTAATGAACAATGAATGTTATTGATCTAACAATGTATAGATTCATAGTTTAATAACTCACAAAATCTCAAATAGTTTTGTTACCTTAGTACTTATACCTTTATTGTTGCCATAGAAAGTCAATGGAATATAAATGTTGTCGATATAATGAAACTTTTATTTGTATACCTATTACATTTCTTGCTTGTTTCCCTAGGAGCTGTGGTATATGGAGTCATAGTGGACTCTATCGATATACTTTACCAAGGCATTTGATAAGGTACGTCATACCTTAACTCATATACGTAAGAAATTAGAGGAACATTTTACATAAAAGTCTGTTGAGTAAATTGGATATGCTGCGTCGGATAAGTCCATATCTTGAATATAAATCTGAAAATTGGGAGATTTTTCTAACGCCTGCTGTGGTTTAAATTCCACAAGGCTCACATCTTGGGTCTCTTGATTATCGTTTTACACAAGTTAACTACGAAACCGAAATGTTCGCGGTTTTACTTACCGATCCTTATACAGGGCTTTAGGTAAATCCCTCTCAACCTCTCGGGTGCTAAATCAGTCCATGAAACTGAACAACTTTCCCCAAGGAACATAGATCAAAATACGAAAAAAAATTTTGATCTTCCTTTCATACAAAATGCGTTTTATGTTGATGGAATTTGTATGGGGACTCAAAAATATTTTGTATTTATTTACAGTTCTTTGCACACATGACAAATATATATAAAATCACAAACAGAAATACGACACAAAAGGTTAGCTTATCTCTAAAAAGAAATTTCCTTCAGCAAACCCGAGCCACGGAAAGTTGATCGGAAAAGCAGATAGAGCGTGCAAAATACGTAGGTAATATACCTACATAAACTATACTATAATTAAACTTAAACTACAAAAATTATAAATAAATATATCAAATAACAAACATACATAAATATTACTATATATATAAATAGCCTATTGCAGGGAAAGGTAGTGCTCATTAACTCTACGCTTAAATACAGTCAACGAAGGGCTGACTCGGTCATTATGTGGCAGAGAATTCCAAAGTCTTTCAGCATGTACACAAAATTTTTTAATTAATTTAATTTTTTTTTTTAATTATTAATTTAATTTTTCTTAATTGAATTTTTTAATTAATTTATTGCAGAAATTCCTATATCGTTTATAAGTTATTTTTAAAATAACATTAGAGGGATCCTCTCTTAACTGTCTCTGCAAACCATTGCGATTATGTATGCAACGCAGTATTCCTGCAGTGATCCACGGTTTAATATTTCTATATTTCTTAGGTATCATTTTAATTTCTGTATTGTCATTTAATGTCAGTGTGAACTCGTAGATCAAGCTATTCAGAATAGTATTTGGGTCATTACTAAACAACAATTTCGAGAGGTTTTTACGTTTTATGTCTTCTAAAGCTTTTTCAAAATTTATGACAGTCTTTTTTTTAGAAGGTGTTACCTCATTTTTTAATTTAGATATAACTAGTAGCGCTGCAAAATGATCAGTGATGGATGCTTCCAATATAGCAATGGTTGCCTGAAATTTAGTTTTTTTAAATTTTAGCATTATATGGTCGAGGCAGTTTTTTCCCCGCGTCGGCAATGTATGACCTGGCAGGATACCGAAATGAGACAGCATGTCGAGGTAGAGGAGCCTGTTAGTCCGGTAGTGAGGAAGTTCTTCTGCCTTAGGCGTAATATTTATATTTATATCCCCTGTAATTATTATACTCTTGTTGGTAGGGCCCACTATGTCAAGGTGAGCACTTAGAGAATTTATGAAACTCTCAGCATTTTGATTAGAAGGGGATCTATAGATGCCTAAAATTGAATTGTTCAGCACATCAAGCTGTAAACAAGAAGCGTTTTGAAGTTTTACTTCACTAACTTTATGCTTAAGACTGCTCTTCGCATATATTACCACCCCATCATTTTGATTGAGTAGTCGCGTAGTAGAGTAAGAGTTATAATTAGGCAGTTGAGGTATTGGTTTATTAGGATCCAGCCTGCACTCTGTAAGTACTAGCACATCCACTTCAAACTTAAGGCAAGATATTGATATCACAAAGTCGTCAAAATTAGAATAAATACTACGTATATTTTGCGTGATAAGGGTAAAATCATTCTTTTTAACATGAACATAAGATTTTAGATTCGCAATATCACATACAAGGGAATGTGCAATATCAAGTCTGTCAATTTCATTCATTCTATGCATTGTATTATCCATTAATATATTTAAAGCATAACACGTTTCTATAATGCCGGTGATATGCTTGGAAATTACTAATGTTAGGTAGGTACACAGACCATAGCAGGATGCAAAAAGCTTTAGAATTTATCGTCATTTTATAAATATATAGTATGAGAAAAATTGGTTGTGTATGCAAGCATATATCTTTTATTATTGATAAAATATATTTTAAGTAGCCCCAAAAGTATTTTAAAGTGTTGTATGTGTGTGTATAAGGATGTGTAGTTAAGTTATGTAGGAACAATGTGTCGTTATTATGGACCTCACAAATATTTAACTTTACAAAGTATTTTACAACAGAATAGAGATTTGTCTTATAACTATTAAATTGACCTTTAGACATATTCAAAGGACAAACGCCACGTAGGCTTATAGAGTTAAGCAACAAAGGAAGATAGATAAAATACACTGTAACCAAAGACAGTCAGTCTTTTTGTAGTAAATTTTGCACCTGTACTTCACTGTTTATAAGAATAATAGGTGATTGGTCGTCCTTTCGTACGTAGACTTTTCCATATGAAGTCCAAACATATTTGTAGTTTCTGGATCTGGCCAAGTCTCGAGCCAGGAAATGTAAACGAGCAGCCTTGGATGTAAGGTTTTCCGAAAGAAATACAGGGGTATCTTCGTGTGATTTAAATCCTAGATGTTTTGCACATAACTTCGTTTTATTTTTCACGTTGTAGGCCTTAGTATTTTTAAGAAAGTCTGTCTTCAAGAGGGCAGAGCAAGTTTCAACAACAATAGGGGTGTTTCTATGTTCAGGGTTTTTTCCACGCACCCTATAAATATCTTTTATTTCCGCCTTAGTGATCTTACAGCCGACAGTCTCAGATAGGGTTGTAACCATTTCGACCAAGTCAGTCTTGGTTTCATTTTCTTTTCGTGGGACATTTTTAATTTCGAAGTTTGTTTTACGGCTGGCAGATTGCATTTCATCCAATTTATTCTCCAAGAAAATTATATGCTGCCTGTCTTCTTTTAAATGATTTTCCAGTTGCATAATTTTTTTCTTCAACTCTTGGTTTTCTAAATGTAAATCTTCGATAGACGCCTCAATATTTCGATTGGATTGTTTTATTTCATTCATAGTCTCCTTTAAATTAGACAAAACCTCATTTTGGGTACCGGAATAGTACACCACCAAGCGACGTATTTCTTCTTTGAACTCATTTAGATCTGAAATAGTCAAATTATTCGGTTCGTTTTCCTGCCTACGTGGCCGTTGTGTTACGAAATCTGGCGGAGATCTATCATTCATTTCAATAGACATATTATCCTCGTTTGAGATATTTGCACTCGAATTGTTCATGATGTACCAGAAATAAATAAATAAATCGACAGCAGTCTCAGAACACGTCACACCTACGGCGGCGCGGCGGTCCGGGGCGTAGCTATTATTCGTAGCAGTCGTAGCACGTAGCCAACGGTTGCGGCGGCGGCGCGGCGCGTCGTAGCAAACAGGTAGCAGATGGTGACGCTATCTGTCGGCTCACGCTTAAACTACAACGTTCGGCGGTGAGGTAGCGTAGGTTGCACCGGCGCTGAGCTTCTAGGCGCTGTCGTTAGATTTGTGTAGATGGCGCTGGGAGCATAAAAATGATAGATGTATACTGCTTGGAGCTGTTTTACCGACTCGATTAAAGTTGTTTTACCGACACGAGTACACATCCAAAAGTGAGGTTAGTTAATGTCCTGCACAAACAATGCTTCAATAGCTTGAGTTTTTAGCAACATCCACAGCTGGTCTACGGTAACCCACAAGATATATTACGCACAAACACCACATCTAATGAATTATACAGTATTTAGCTTCAAACACGCACTGTTTATATTATTAAAACATTAATTATACAGAGACAGACGTTCGTCGTTTGACAGCCGGAAGGAAGGGGGTATAGAGAGAAGGGATTTAATGTGGGAGCGACAGGGTAAGTCCTGAGGTCGAGAAAAGTTGAAACGTTCCCGAAGATAGCTAGGGGCACGAGGGTTAAAAAGAACGTTAAAAAGGGAAGACAATATATGAGCGTTCCGTCGAAGGCGGATTGGATTGTAAGAAGTTTTGGAGGCGCTTGAGGGAGTGAAACGAATAATGGATTCTACGGCTTAAGTCATTTACTTGTGCTGTCCACGATAAGTTTTGAGTCCAAAGTAATGCCCAGATTTTTTGCTGTGTTGATGTAAGCAATGGGGTACCGTTGTAAATGATAGGTGGTAAATTATTGTTATATCTACACATATATCTGCTGCCGATGATCATTGCCACAGATTTTTTGGGATTGACCAGTAGCCCAAAGGACACCGCCCAATCGCATATGCGTTGTAAATCCGCGTTAAGCTCTGTGATAGCCGTATCGACATCAGCGAGATTGAAGTGACGGTAAAGTTGTAAGTCGTCTGCGAGCGACCACGAAGATAAGAGTTAAACCTGACAGTGGCGGAAGAGGACATATTAAGAGAACGAAGAACTGCAAGGAGAACATCAAAGTCCACTGAATTAAACGCGCAACTGAAATCAAGCAGGGTAAGGACAGTCAGATATTTATTTTCCATAGCAAGTCGAAAGTCATCTGTGACTTTCAGAAGAGCCGTTACAGTGCTGTGACCAGAGGACTTTGGAAAGGAAAGGTAAAATAGAAATAGGTCTAAAGTGTGATAGTGATGATGGATTAGGAGTTTTAGGGAGAGGGATGATGAAGGCACGTTTCCATGCCGCAGGGAATGAACTATTTGACAGGGAGAAGTTGAAAATGTGAGTCAATACTGACAATAGTTCGGGAAGGAAAAGGGATATCATTCGGGAACAAACCTGATCATTGCCCACAGCAGTCGAAGAAATAGAAAGAATGTGTTACCTAACATCCTCTTCGCCTACTGTTTTGAAATAGAAGGATGAGCACGTTGGTAAAGGTTGGCTCTGAAGACTAGCAACAGTTCTCGCCATCATGCAGTCATCAAGCACTACAGGAGGGAGAGAAAAGTGCCTATTCAGAGCATTTAAATCAACAGCCCCATCACAAGGGACTGAGGATTTGCCGATATACCAAGTGATCTCAGAAATTTCCAGACCTGCGCTGGTTCACACGAGTCTATCGACTTATGAATGTGACGTCTTTTGGCATCTCTACACAGACGACTACAACGGTTCCTAAGATACTTGTAGCGGGCCAAATTATCATCCGTTGGGCACTTCCTATACCGTCTTTTAGCCCTATCACGTCTAGCCATCAAGTTGGTAATAGTGGGCGAAAGCCAGGGTGCTGGAGCATGTCTGACTTTAACTTTTTTATTTGGTGCATGCACGCTGACCAATGAGTATTTTGACCTATGTTCCTTAGGGAAGTTGTTCAGTTTCATGGACTGATTAACCACCCGAGAGGTTGAAAGAGATTAACCTAAAGCCCGGTATATTTAAAAAAAGAATACTTTCTTTACACGTATACAACATCCCGGATTACGCGCCGTAAATTTTTTTTTTTTCGATTGGAGTTGACCGAGCGTTTCTAATACCTGATAGTTACTGAAATCTCGATAGGCCTCTCGCTTCTTACTTCTTTGTGTAGTTTCAAAATCGGTGATGCCACCATCACCAGAATTATGGACACTACATTATTCGCTCCATTTTAAAACCCAGTATACACCTCACTGTGAACTGTTTGACAGAGGTACAGTCAAGAGCTGCCGGGCTATGATGATCGCAACGACATTATTTAAAAGAGAAAATATACTAAGTCCATGCATATTATCGTGGTATTTAACTTATTTTTTCTATGTCTATGATATTATCTCACGCGTGTTATTTCGTGGTCACATGACTGTTTTACGAGAAAGCGTTACGTTACCACGAGATGAGTTAATGTCGTTGCGATCATCCAGCCCGGCAGGTCACGCTTTACACTACCATTTTAAGCTGAGCTCTGATTTATACTACGCGCTATATACAATGCAGGGCCGGTCCAAAGTCCAGTGTCAAGCTTGACGTGCTCTTGAGTGTACCATCATCCTATTTTTTTTCTTAAATCTTAAATGTAGGAAAACGCGAGGCTTTAGACCATACATACCGTCTATGTCAGCCTCATAGGATATATTATAAATTAATATAATTATATTATATATTATAATTATAATATTATAAATGCGAAAGTAACTGTCTGTCTGTCTTTCACGCCTAAACTACTGAACCGATTTTGATGAAATTTGGTACAGAGATAGATTAGAGCCTGAGAAAGGACATAGGCTACATTTTATCCCACAGTTGGGCACGATATAACCTGTAGTCCACGCGGTCGGAGCTGCGGGCAAAAAGCTAGTAGAAAATAAAACAAGCTAATATTTCCAAGTGGTGTTTATTATAACCGAACGCGCGTGATATTCACGTCGGCCGCCATTTGGGAGTCCAACCCGGCGGCGCAAGTGTCGTCACGCGGCTGGGGCACATAACCCTGGGTTCTTAGTCGAAGAGACCGAAGCCCATGTCGTCATCGCTCTCGGAGTCTTCCTTCTTCTCTTCTTTCTTCTCCTCCTTCTTCTCAGCGGCCGGGGCGGCGGCGGCAGCCGGAGCCGCGACTGCTGCCACGAACTTGGATGGGTCCTGAAGAAATAACAAAAAATTGTTGACAGTGGATTTGGATTAATTAGGTCCACAGTGGATCTATCTTGTAGAGGCAATAAAGAAAGTACAGAGGCCAGCGCATCAGGTAACTCCGTTTTCGTTGCAAAACCGCACTTATTGCAACAGCACAGAGTGCACGCTTGTGGTAACCTGATGTGCGGCCGTCCGTACTTTCCTATTATAAGTTAGTGAAACTTTAGGGGGCTGTTCTCCTCATGAAACTGAACAACTTTCCCCAAAGAACCTATAAGAAAATCTCCAAAAAAATATTTTGAATTCTGAAATTAGGGATCGTTCAACAAATACGTGATAATTTTAGGCCGTTTTTTAACCCCCCCCTCCCCTATGTGATCACAGCGTTATCTTTTGTTTTTAACCCCCCTCCCCCCTCGCCTTGATTATGTAATCTTCGTCCGTGCTTAAAATGTTTGCTGTTTATTATGTGAAAGAATCACACTAATCCAGTCATACAGAAAAGAGCCATCTAAGAATGAAAAATTCAAATTTATATTGGCTTTACAATAATGTTCTCAGGTGGATGACTAAAGAAATTTTATTACTTTTCTAATTAAAAGTATTTCTAGCTTGAGTGCAACATCTTTTTAGTTTTTTAGAAAATTTCTTTAGCTAACAAGTTATAAAATGATGACGTAATCATGGATTCTCTCCCCCCCCAAATAATCCAGATGTATATACAAGCACCCGACCCCCCCCCCTTCTGGTGATCACGTAATTGTTGAACGATCTCTTAGCTGATCTTCATTCTTTGACCTATGATTCTCGGGGAAAAATGTTCAGTTTCGTGGGCTCCTGAACCTTAATTTTCTCTGACTAATTAAAGTCACCCCATATTTATTATATCACTCAGGGTCTAGAAAAGGTCCCAACTTTCGAAAGTATCTACAATAACTAATGCATCGTCTAAAACAGAGGTTCCCAAACTTTTTTTTCTCATAGACCACTTTCAAAATGTTGCTGGCTTCGGTGGACCCCCCTCCCTGCAGCTACATTTCTACCATATTCCCAAAACTCGACAAAAAATGTGAAGATTAGATCTAAATAAGAAAATTTGCGTTGCGGCTGAGTTTTAACCACGAATTAACAGTTTTCGAAAAAAAAAGCGAGAATTGATTGCTTTATTAATTAATTGATTGTGCTATGAGTGGATGTCAAAAAAGTAAAGGTGGCCAATCAAAAAAGTTAATCCATCCAAATTTACATCTTACTCACAGCATAAGAAGCATTTTAGTGTTTCACTATCGAAAACAGATACATTTTTGTGATTATACGAATTGTGAACCCCCATTTTTTTGTCACACCAACGTAGACCCCCTTCGAGTCTCCCGTGGACCCCTGGGGGTCCACTTGGACCACTTTGGGAATCAATAGTCTAAAAGCTTAAATATTGAGACCCTTCCTATATTTATATGTCGGAATAGCTTACAAAAACAGCGAGGAATCCTTCTTATAAAAACAGTAATTCTTATGATAAAGCATCAGAAGTGGTTTTCTCTTTATTGATCATCTTTGTGGGCGTATACGTGGGTTACAGGCATAACGAAAACACTAGAATACACATAGCTTTATGTCTTTTACATGTCACACAATATAGATTCACATAGGTCGAACGTCTGTAGTTATAGCACAGCCTAGATTTAACTACTTAGCTTCACTATCGCCCCATCTATCACTTTGAGTGAACTAAACGTTAATTATTACAAGCACTAGGTGATCTAACGAAACACATCAGGACAGTTCCTGGTACAAGCTGCCCGCGCGCCGGTTAGAGGAAGACTGTATGGCCTCCCCTCAATCCCGACCACGTGCAATGCACACAGACTCTGTCAAGTGAGCTGACGTCACTTGTATTTCGTTGACACCCAAATTTCTTGATGTCTTGAATTCTTGACAACTCCGAAACGGCCATCCTGCGCGACACACGTCCCTGTGTGTAATTCTGAAACAAACTTCATCACAAAGCTCGGTCATTCCTGACCTTACACCCTGACCCTGAGACCAGAGTAAGGTCCTGATCCATAATCTTAACTTTGAACTCAGCATCAAAAACATTGTTACTTTCTATTAACTGATCCCATTAAAACCGTTTCCAAGGAACTACGAAGCTCAGAGATTCAGAGTATTACTAACTTCCATGACCATGATCTCAGATCAACATTATTCATATCTTAACATAATCTCCAATTCTTAATCATTTTCATTAAATTAAAACTGAAAATATCAATCATCAAATCAGAAACCAGAGCCATGCACCACCGATGCAAATTTTTCGTAGCAAACTATGGTTCTTTAACTAACGAGTAACTACTCTAACGCCACGGCCCACCAGCCGAACAACAACCACCACACACAACCAATAGAGCATTCCAAATGAATCTCCCGTTGCATCTCCCACCGACGCAACACACTACGGTCCTCAAGACCACGACCTCCGCCAGAGATACTCGCCCACCGCACACCCACGGACTACTTGAGTTTCCTCAAGAGACACCGATTTCCACCGGGCTACGACTACGCAGTAACTACTGGTACGGTCGACTTTACTACGGCCGAAAGATAGTTACCTCGTTTTAACACAAACATTTACTCCTTATAACTACCATCATCGTCTGGTACATGACTATCTGGCATCTTACGTAAACGATCATGTGCGTACTTGTAAGTACGCTTGCTATTTAAGGCTTTTAACATGTAACTTCAAAACAAAGCCCAAATAAAGCCATTGAATTTAGCCTCATTCCTTCTTGGGCCTACTTACCACAATTTCTTCGTTTTATTTAAACTAGTAAATTTTAAACACTCTTCCCAGATCTCAATTAATTCATATTAGCGAAATTAACATTTTTCCTTTTACGAACTCTTCAGATATAAATTAACTTCAAATTAGTTATCTATTTTAAGTTCACCATAATTCAAACTAATCTGCATGCTGCAGTAAGCAATTCAAATTGTAAACATACTTACCATAAAAAACACAGTTCGACAGGTCAATTAGTCAAAACCCTTTTTTTATGAAAACACCCTGTTGACAACTGAAGTGTTTCCGTTTGTTGAGCCAAACACTTGGCTCCCACAGTTTCGAAATGCATTCCTAGAAGTTAAGGAGCAATACTTTTTTTTTTTTTTTTTGACATCACGCTAAATAACTTGTGTGATAGGCAGAGATAACCTCACGGACATTCATGTTTTATTTAACGGAATCTTTATAAGATCTCTTTTACCACCTTAAATGAATCAAACAATAGCATTTCAATCGCTACCTATTACCACTATAATTTTTTTTTTTTTTTATAACATCGACAAGAAAACTGCGGTTCTGATTTGCACTTGAAAAATCTTGCAACGTAAAAGAATAAGACCACCTCTAAGGCACTGACATGCGTGTCCCTTGAGTTGAGCATCCTCTAGGACACATCAACACCGACTTTAATACACTCTGACTTAGATCATTCAAACGTTTCTCCGCATAATTTCACGTTCATCAGGACTAAGTTGGTAGGGTCGTCTTTGAACTGTTTTATTTGGGTCCACTAGTCGGATTTGAAGCTCACCTGTTTTAACTCTAGTTTTAGGCATTTCTGTAGGAAAATAATTTGGAAAGTTTCTCAGTACTGAAATAAGATCACACTTCTTATCAACTGGTATGTTTGTGTCTATTTCTTAAAAGTCAACTGAGGTCTCTTTGTTTAAAGAGATACTGTTCACATGTAAACAATTCTTTGTAACCGAAAACCGAGGAGCCGGCATATTTATAACAAAGCCCTGACTCAAAATCTCTCGGCCTATCATTATGTCACTACTCACATAAACATTCGGCAAGACGTGAAATAAAATCTCTGTAGTGTAAGTACATAACTTAAGAGAACAAAGGATTTGTTCGGTATTGAATGTTGCTCCTTGGCTGACACCCATTAATTTTATAGTATTAGGTATTCTCTTACCAGAAAACTTTGAGGCCACACTTTCTTTTACTAGCGAACATTCATCACCTTAATGGAAAACTCTGACCTTTATGTCACCAATGCTAACGAGTTGATCCTCCAACCTGCCGTTACATTAACCTTCTAATCGCTGTGTTACCGCCACCACGATGACTGGAACTGTGTCTGGTTCTTACACTTTCGTAGGCACGAAGTCTTCCTTTGAATCTTTGACCGTTTTGTTGCATCAATGCGCTTGTATGTCTTCACATTTTCCTATTTTTCGCGATGTTAATATTTTTCTTGCTTTAGTCCTTCCGTTCACCAATGAAACATTTCACTTTATTACAAACTTTTGTAAAGACAAGGTTCACACACATTAAGTTCTGTTTCTTATCTTCATTTTTTTTTAACTTTTCAAATTTTCATAAGACACTTATTACTGTCTTTTATTCAGTTTCGTTTGCCTGGTCGAATCCCACTTCTGATGTCGGAATAGCTTACAAAAACAGCGAGGAATCCTTCTTATAAAAACAGTAATTCTTATGATAAAGCATCAGAAGTGGTTTTCTCTTTATTGATCATCTTTGTGGGCGTATACGTGGGTTACAGGCATAACGAAAACACTAGAATACACATAGCTTTATGTCTTTTACATGTCACACAATATAGATTCACATAGGTCGAACGTCTGTAGTTATAGCACAGCCTAGATTTAACTACTTAGCTTCACTATCGCCCCATCTATCACTTTGAGTGAACTAAACGTTAATTATTACAAGCACTAGGTGATCTAACGAAACACATCAGGACAGTTCCTGGTACAAGCTGCCCGCGCGCCGGTTAGAGGAAGACTGTATGGCCTCCCCTCAATCCCGACCACGTGCAATGCACACAGACTCTGTCAAGTGAGCTGACGTCACTTGTATTTCGTTGACACCCAAATTTCTTGATGTCTTGAATTCTTGACAACTCCGAAATATATTTGCAACAATATAACGATATTGTTGCTCCACCTCATTTTGTGCGTACCGCCTTTGCAAGAAGGCAGTACCCATGCCAGTCTGTTTACTTATATAATAAATTAAATAAAACACTTAAAATATACCCCTTACAATTATACATGTGTAAGAATAAGCTGATGCAATGGTTGGGTACGCTCACCTATGATGAGGTTGAAAATCTCCTAATAAGAATTGTCTGAAATTAGCTAATTTAATGTAAGGATATAGATAATTATATAAATAAATACTGAATAATTTTACTAATCTTATAAATATCATCTTGCAGTTTTTCTTTACTTTTTGTGTAAGTCATATATATCTACATTATATCACATCTACACACACACACACACACACACATACATACACACACACACACACACATTTTAACATCCTAAATTAATCTTGACATTTTTACTAGTAATTATAGTTCATATCTTGTTATTTCTGTTTAAAATTTTCTTGAAAGTGCAAATTACTAAACTAAAATTGTAAGTTAATATATGTAAGTTGTTAACGTTTCTGTAATCAGATCCTATAAACAATGGGAAGTAGCGAGTCATTCCCAACACAAGTGTCCTTGGACTACTTTCTGGGAAGTCTCATTAATTTGTCTGTAACAGTGATTACTGAAATAAATGATTAAATGATTTATTATTATTATATTCCTGCCCGCTTGACAGATCTCATCATCAGTAAACTATTGTGAATTTGTTATTTGATTGTTTGCTCAGAAATATCTTCCAGCAAGATATGAGTAAGGAATGTTTCTTCAAAATGCCAATGCAAAATTCTTTAAGAACAATCACATTAGGATAAATTTGAAGAGTTACTTTCGTCTGAAAGCGAAGCCATTGAGTTAATATTACACTCACTGGTATTAAAACAGACGTGCGTATATGTGAAACTTGTAAAAGGTAATCATATGCTCGTTAAGGCGCAGAACGGCAAGAGCAAAATGTTCAAAGCGCGGAATGAAAAAAAGAGCAACATGTCAAAAGTGCACAATGGAAAAAATTCGGTCATGCGGCAAAACCGCCTAGAATAATATTAGTGTTCCGTAGTTACCAAGGAACCTTTATACTTTTTTCATTTTGCGATTTGTACTTTTGCTTTTTTTTGATTATGCTCTTTGGACGTTTTTTCGCGTTTATCATACTGCACCTAACACCATAATAATATGCTAAACATGAAAAACATTTGCAGTGGTATTGCACTAGCACTTTTGTCAATTGAGGCCTCCATTTTGGCTATTCATCTATTTCACTCATTGATAGAGATAGAATAAAAGACAAAATGGCAACTTCAGACCAATTATCTCAATGTAAAGTGTCAGTGTACTACACTACAGCACAATTACCATATGTAGTACGAAATATAACAAAAAGACCTACCTTGATGAACTCCTTGATGGTCTCGGCCTCCTTGAACTCAACCTCCGTGACGGCAGCGATGGCGAGCAAGTTCTTGAACCCGTTGGCGATGGAGTGCGGTGCGGACGCTAGCGTCGGGTATCCAATGGACAGCGACACGGACGCTACGTTAGCCACTCCCTCCATGAACTTAGCTCGGAGATCTTCTGGCTTGATGTCCAAGATTGCCGGTGCGAAGATGGTACCAGAATCGTACACCTAAATTAGGAACATTTTAGTCAGAAATGGATTTGCTGTGCCAAGTCATAAGGCTTCCGAAGCAGACCCCTTCTATCTTTAATTTTGGTATGACTAGGTGTATTTTTGTATAAATCTGAATCTATTAAATGTTTGAGTGAATTAAAATCTCCAGCCACATCTTACCCCTGATCAAGAGATTGTGTTCAAGAGCATTTTTAAAAACTTCTGAATTTCAAATGTGTTTGCAAGTGGCTTTATAAACAGACATAATAATGCCTGTCAAAAAAAATCCACACTGCAAATAATTTACCAAAGGTAAATTATCAGAATGCACATTAAACACATTCTGTACTCAACACTTTGGAAACCAAAAAAATATTATTTAAAAAAAGGAGATATGAGCCTGTAAAATCTCACTGTAGCCAACTGTGTTGCAATTTTGGGGAATTGAGTTCACTGCTGGACAGTGTTAATTTCGTAAATGCCATGCTTGATGGCGGATTGGCTACAGTCTAATGTCTTCCAATGTTGCCTTAGTCGAATTATATACACTCAATATGTGCTGTTGTGACCAACATAGAAAGATTTGTATTTTTAAAATAAACTCAAAGTACTAAACCAATTTCCAAAATTCTTCCACCATTAGAAAGCTACATTATCCCTGAGAACACAGGCTACATAATATTCCTGAATTCCCATGGGAACAAAGTCCCAGGTGGAAAGCTAATCTGTTGTTTAACCCTTTGTCTACGGCGGTTAGCAAGGAAAGAGGCAAATACCAGTATATCTGCGCTTAAGCAGACTACAGGTTAAGAAAAAAGTTTGTGTTGTACATACCTGCCTAACAACAAGACCGTACGAGAACGGAGAGATGTTCAACATGTTGAGGAGGGTAGCTTCGGAGGCTCCCACTTTGTCTCCAGGCTTCAAGATGTGGACATCATTGATAATTTCAATGGTACCTGTACAACAAGGAAAACCCAGTTATTAAACGTCAAATATTGAGGTCATCATAACAAGTTTCTAGCTACCAATGAAATATTATTAATTATTAGATCTTTCATAATTCTTTAAAAGATTAAACTTTTAAGAAACAGAAGTCTTAGTAAAAAATATTTTGGGCGACTTGAAAATTTACGCTACGAAACTGAACAACTTTCCCCAAGGAACCTTTGAAATATAAAAAAAAAGTTTCGCCTCTACATACAAGTTGTGCTATCAGCTGGTTTGCCTTTGTATGGGAAGTCAGACTTTTTATAATATAGGATTTTTGGGAAAAGTTGTTCAGTTACATGGAAAGAAACAACCTTTTTAAGTTGTGCTAACTCATCCTCAAGTTACAGGGATAGGAATTTTTCATAAATTTAAAAGAATGTAAGAATGTATCTTCAAAATGCCCATGCAAAAATATCGAGAATAATCACATGAGGATAGGCTTGAAGAGTTACTTTTGTCTGAAAGCGAAGCCAATGAGTTAATGAGACACTCAATGGTATTGAGACAGACATTAATTCTTGTACGTTTTACTTTAGCTGTGATGGATATTGAAAGTAGTATTAGATATAGCAACCCCCTTAAGTACTCTTTGATTTGATATGGATATATCCATACTAATATTATAAATGCGATAGTTTGTATGGATGGATGTTTGTTATGCTAGTGGTCAATGTTTACCAGCTGTTACTCCATGAATTGTTTAGTTTCTTGTCTTGTTCCACTCTCTCATTCTATCATGTTAAGATGACCTCACACAGGCATCATTCATCTGCATATAGCATTTAGTGCTTCTGAATAGTTTATGGTAATAAATAGTTCAAATAGATCTCTTACCCTTGGAAATTTTAGTGGGGATGGACAGAGCCTGGAAGAAAGAGGTCTTCTCAGGACCAAGACCGGTGTTGTGGGCCGGGATGACGACGGACAGCGGGGCGATGGCACCGGGACGTGCGGGGGCACGGACCTTGTTTTCCAGCAGTTTGTCACGGACCTGCAATCAATAAAATGTGAGTTAGGATTATTCTCAATAATCCGAAACTATGCACTCAGCACTGCAAACAGTAGACACAGAAAATTTGTATCAAATTATGATACAATTTTTTTTTTTTTAGCCTTTTCACCGCCAAAGTCTGATATATCAGACGTTTAAGTTTCGTGCCCTCGCTGCCAGTCTGATATATCAGACAAAAAAAAAAAAATTTTTTTTTACTTTCATATCGTTCACCAAGCGATCGCCATACGCCACGACATTTTTTTTTTATGACGTGGTGTATGGTGGGCGTTTTTGACGAAAACTCTTGGCGCTAAAAGTGTTAACATTGCTAGTCCATTGAAATGTTACATTTTTTAGGCCTTACCTTGCGTTTTTTAGAGGACGCAATTTTATTTTTTTGATGTGTAGGGGGGGTCAGTGTAAAGCTAAAACCAAGTTTGTGGGGTCGCCACCCTTGTCCCACGGCCGCCATCTTGAAAATAGGGGTTGAAATGGTTTTCACGGTATATCTCTTAAACTATTTATTTTATAAAAAAAATTTGTAAACATTTTTTGTTGCAAATTAAATTCTCTACAACTTTGGTCCAGTAACTTTTTGTCGTAGAACTATAAATAAAAAAGTTACTAGCTTTCCGCCCGCGGCTCCGCCCGCGTGGACTACAGGTTATATCGTGCCCAACTGTGGGATAAAATGTAGCCTATGTCCTTTCCCAGGCTCTAATCTATCTCTGTACCAAAATTCATCAAAATCGGTTCAGCGGTTTAGGCGTGAAAAGGTAACAGACAGACAGACAGACAGACAGAGTTACTTTCGCATTTATAATATTAGTAGGGATAGTAGGGATAAGCGAAAATCTTCAGAAATTAATGAAAATCATTTTTACGAAAAAATGATATCAGACCATTTTTGTAGATCGTTTTTTGAGGAACAACTTTTATTTGCATCATTTTTTCATTAAGTCAATAGCTAAGGTTTTACAGCGCTCCGAAGTGAGTACTATTTTTCAGTACTCTTAACTATACCTATATTATACATGTGTACTAATAATATGTCATCAGTTATTGTTTTTTTTATTTTATTTTTATTTTTTTTACTTTATTATAATTTTTTTAATTAAAAATTTTGCAATTTTATTAAAAATTAATTATTGACTCTTTTCCCCACCACCCAACGCTGTGTCTTGTGTTGGAGGAAGTGAATAATTAACTTTTAATAAAATTGCAAAATTTTTAATTAAAAAAATTATTATTATAATAAAGTAAAAAAAATATTTTTTTTTAAAAAAAAAACAATAACTGATGACATATTATTAGTACACATGTATAATATAGGTATAGTTAAGAGTACTGAAAAATAGTACTCACTTCGGAGCGCTGTAAAACCTTAGCTATTGACTTAATGAAAAAATGATGCAAATAAAAGTTGTTCCTCAAAAAACGATCTACAAAAATGGTCTGATATCATTTTTTCGTAAAAACGATTTTCATTAATTTCTGAAGATTTTCGCTTATAACTTTTTTATTTATAGTTCTACGACAAAAAGTTACTGGACCAAAGTTGTAGAGAATTTAATTTGCAACAAAAAATGTTTACAAATTTTTTTTATAAAATAAATAGTTTAAGAGATATACCGTGAAAACCATTTCAACCCCTATTTTCAAGATGGCGGCCGTGGGACAAGGGTGGCGACCCCACAAACTTGGTTTTAGCTTTACACTGACCCCCCCTACACATCAAAAAAATAAAATTGCGTCCTCTAAAAAACGCAACCCCAAATGTAACTTTTCAATGGACTATGCTTATTTCGAGGAAGAGCAGAGCTGTATCTGTCAATCTTGTGACAAAACTACATATGGGGCGACTTTAGAGGATGCCTCACCCTTAGGAACTGAACAACTTTCCCCTACCTCGTATGAAATTCTAATAAAATTCTGGCTTTTCATACTAACTCTAAGCCAATCTACTGAGGACTGAAATTGTAAGTAGTTGTTTTTTTTTTTGTATAATGTTGTTCAGTTCAGTGGCCTGATTTACATCTGAAATTTTGCCAGCTACTTCAAAGTCCCCCAAACCTAATATACTAACCTCAACCAAATCACCACGGGTGAAGACAAAGCCGACGTTCCCCTTGATGTGAGGGAGAAGCTTCTCAAGAGCTGGGTTAGTCTCAAGATGGTCCTTGATGGCCTTGCGCATCATGGTGTTCTTGCCCATAAGGATGATGCTGGAGCCACGCAACGCCATGCGGATCTGTTGCATTTGCTGCGAACCCACGTTGTCGGCTCCCACAAGGAAACATTTTGGGTACTCGTCGAGGAGTTGCTGTCGAATTAGTTTTTGAAAGTTTCATTTATTTTTATTGGTAGACATTGATATACTAAAGTGGATCCACCCCGAAAAAGACCCACTGACCTAGCAAGCGTTGTGGTTCATGGACCACGGGGCCTTTAGTCTGCGGGCGCTAATCTATGAGTAGTTAATGAGACACTCCTAGCGCACGCCGCGCGGTTAGGTTACATATTTTGTTCGACCCAGCGACCATTGATGAAGTTAACTCAATGTTGGTACTTGCAGAAGTGCTTAGTCGGTCAGAGGGTCATGTTAAGTCTTACTTACTTATGCAAGTAAGTAAATATTAAATTGTCAATTTCTTGCATGTTCATGTTTGAGGTTATATTAACGATAATTAATACTCACGATAATCTTGACGAAGTAATTAGACTTCCAGGTGGCCTTGTCCTCCCTACCCATCGTGAAGTAAGTAGGGACTTCGTAGAAATTTAAGGACTGCAAATAGTAAATTAGAATTGAACCAACACATCACTTTCTTTTATACAAAAATCATGTAATATACCAAAATAAGTGTTTTTTCCATATTGTACAAGTACTATTGTAAAAATAATGCAGTTTCATGCTTTAATAGCGGGTGATCAACGAATTATTTAAAGATTTATTAAACTTACCAAAACCAATCGCACAGACTTCTGCGCGGGACACAAATTAATAAGATAGAGATGGGCAAAGAATTCCTATCAACAACTTTGTTGTCGATTAATACGATACGACTTATAACCAGTGTTGCCACATAAAGTAGACGTGAAGTCTGTATTTTCATTACAAAAATCCGTAAAAAATCCGTATTTCTGTTTTTATTGAAAATCCGTATGAATTCCGTATAAAAATTAAACGTAACATTTTTGAGTCAAGATTTAAATCAAAAGAGGGTGATTTCCTAAAAGTTGTTTAGTAGTAGCGGGTCTGTTATCGTCGAGATACAAAATTTATTTCTTGGTTTCGTCTTCCTTGAAGAAATTTTGCTGTACCTACTGCCGCACTACAGTGGAGCAAACTCACTAGCGTTGTGACGAAATTTGTTAAAAATTAAGTAAAGAAGGCTCGAAAACGGTGTCCCTTTAAAGCTAATTCTGTGTTTAGAGTAAATCCGTATAAAAATCCGTAATCTTGATTCATCCGTATTGAACTTGCAAAATACGTACAAATACGGACAAATCCGTATATATGGCAACACTGCTTATAACGACATTCTAATTTTTTTCTATATTATGCTTTACCGATGTCACCTAACGGCTTAGAAGGTATATAATACCTTCTGGGCCAAAGAACACAATTACTCCTACTTCTGGGCTATTAGGCCTCTAAATCGATAGTTCCTGGATTCGATTCCTCGTCTGTGAAAATATGTCAAAAAAAAACATTTTTTTAAGGATCTAGGTGATATGTTTGTCTTCCCAAAAACGCAGTGATTATATACCCCTTGGTTAGCCACCAGTGGTATAGTAATAAATTATTTTAATGAAATTCAGAGGACAACAAGAAAAAATTAGGTTCGCTGTGAATCTTAAAAGACAACGGGTACCTATTATAATCGAATAGACAGACCGATAGACAAAATGGTGGTATCAATCAAGGGAGTATTATTCACATCGCTTTGAAGTGAATCCTGTTTTCTGTTTTTAACCTCCCAAACGAGTTTCATTCGTTATACCTAAGTCAGTACAAACTTTGTGTTTGTGCGTATATGTAAATACCGGAAATATTATTTTCAATATAATTGTCAAAAAATAATAATTATATCGATAGATAGAAAGTTCATTCCGCATACAACACTAAAAAAGTTGCCATTAGTTAAAATTAGACTTCGTTGGTAATAACTCATTGAAAGTTTTATATAAGTTACAACGTTTTATATGTATAAGTTTATATATATGCCTGGAAGAAATTGCTCTATACTAGCAATAAGGCCGCCGTATTGTACGCTAGATGTTGAACATTTGTTTTTGTTTTATTGTTGTTTTTTGTGTGCAATAAAGAGTATTGTATTGTTTTGTTTTGTATTGTACATATTAAAGTGAAATACGTATTATTGTAATTAATTTTTAATTTTACAAATTACAAATATTTTTGAATTTTGTGTATTTAATTGGTTTTTACGAGACGGGTAAAACTTGGGCAAAATGTAATGAGTTGCTGTTTCCAAAAAATACGAACCCTACCGCATTTAAAGTGTGTTCGTTTCATAGTTCATTGTGTTTTTTTACACAATATCGATAAGTCAAAGTGAAGAGCAATAAGAAAACTTATATTGCGTTGTCATTTTCTTGTACTTTGATTGCGGTTGTAAACAATAAAATTAAGCAAACAATCGATAGGTTATAAAATGTGTGGTTCTAATTTGTATTTATTTTCGTAGCTAATTCAACACTGACCTGGACTTAAAGTGATATTTATGTGATAACAATGTTGTACGATGATTTCAAACCGATTGTTGATTTAGTTTTAAACAATTGGACAGCGTTGCAGTTGGCTGTGGAACATGGAATGGGTGCTCCAGGTGGAGAAAAGGTATTCAAGTTCTTTCATTAAATATTTGTGTAATTTTATGATGTAGGCCGCATAAACTCCAAGTGCACCTCAGTTCATCTTTACTTTTTTCACAATTAAATGGCAAAGTAAAGCTAATGAAACTGCTAATAAATTCAACCTAATTTTTTAGAACATAAACATGCCTAAAAAAATGGATGAGGTTTTCATAGGGTAGTTTATATCAAAAGAAAATGCAATGCAATATATAAATATTTAATTCAAACAGAAACAATTCAAGTGATCCTCTGTGCAAAGTTTTGATTTTTATGCACAGTAGTGTCCCCACCAAGTTTTGCACAATGGACCTACAAATTAAATATTTTATTGCATTACAACCCCATTTTTAAAAAAAACAATCTCTTAAATAAATAATATCATTTTTTACCAGTTGAAGCTGCTAATTGTAGCTATAATATTTTATTTCCCTTCTATTTCAGACAGCCCAGTTGATGTCAGTCTACATAGCAAGATATTGTGTTGAAAATGTAGTAGACATACACGAGTTAACTGAAGTCATTGAGGATCTCATGGATGAAGAATTTGATACTGTTTGTCATGACAATTCACCTAAAGGTATAGTATTGAATCTAACTAGTACTTTGTTTTTTTATTAATTTATTAAATAGCAGTAACTAGTACTTTGTTTATTAATTTATTAGTGGAATCTAAATGAGAAAATCTCGTTAACTAGGTAGTTCCATTTTGATACAGTTAAGGAATTGCATCATGTACCTACACGTCGCTCAGCGAGCAATGGAGCGCTCCATGCTCGGAATCTCGCTAAGGGATAGAATCCGAAACAAGGTCATCCGGCAGAAAACCGGAGTGATGGATATTATCCAAAAGTGTAGCAAGCTGAAGTGGCAGTGGGCTGGCCATGTCTGTCGCAGAACCGACGAGCGTTGGAGTAGACAGGTTCTCGAATGGAGACCACGTCTTGGCAAACGTAGTGTAGGACGCCCCCCAGCTAGATGGTCAGATGACCTAAAGAAGATAGCGGGTAGTGGCTGGATGAAAACAGCGGAGGATCGTGCAAAGTGGCGCACCTTGGGGGAGGCCTATGTTCAGCAGTGGACTGCAATAGGCTGATATGATGATGATGATCATGTACCTATGATGAAATTATAATTTAACCTTTTTTACAGAAATAGCCATTGTCCTCTTACAGTATCTTGGATTACTGAAAGAAGGCAGGCATGATGAGCTCAGATCGAGAATAGAAGCTATGCCTAAATGTCAAAAATGGCTGAGTCAACCTGTGCATGACTCTGTACCACCACAGGTAAAGAAGTGGTTTTTAAATATATTTTTAACGGATATAAAATACTGACTCCGGTCATTTTTAAAACTTGTTAGAAGGCTTATACCAATAAAAATACACATACAGGTCCACCTCTTTTCTGTTACAGAGGCAGAAATAAATTTGTTACTCAGTACATTTCATTAGTTATTATCTTTGGGTACAAATAGAATGGAAAACATTATAACTAAGCATTAATGCCATAAGGAAACTGAAATATTTTATTCTTCGAATATTTATTGAAAAAATTGGCCCTTTTTTTCTTGCCTGGCCCTTTTTATTTTGGTGAACTATTTTTATTACCTATGTTTTAGTGCCACGGTAACCCGGATGATGACACAACTAGCAGCAGTGGTGAAGAAAATTGTGAGGAAGAAGAAGCCATGAATGGCGACCACCAAGCAGATGGTGAAGCCTCATCGTCGAGGCAAACACAAGAACCTGAACCTATGGATGAAGATGTAGAACCAGGCTGGACAATTGTTAGAACACGAAGGAAGAAATAGAGGAATCATTTCAAATATTTTTGACTCATGCAAATCAAAGCCATGCAAGATCCCTATTTTTATTGGGTATAAATTAGATGTTTAACTAAACCTAAGAAAAATAATAGGTATCTCAATATCAACTTTATGTAGTGTTTCAAACTTTATTATCATAATTTTAGAAGTATGATGCTGTACACGCTGGTGTACATGCTTTATGCCCCTTGTACCATACTTTATGCAAGAGTAGATTACTAATAGAAGAACAACTTGAAAAAGTGTTACTTTAATAACACGATTTTTGTAAATGAAAACGTAAGTTTTATCTTATGCCCTAAGTACCTAAAATTAACCTAAACTATTTATTTAAAAGATATGATGAATATAATTGTTATTAAATTAATGTATTCATAAAAGTGTAACTAGACTAATTGAGTAATATCTCAGTGCTAGTTGACTGTAGTTTCGATTATAATTATTTATAATTATTAGTGATTATTTACAGAAACTACAGATAGAAGATTTATTCTGGTGCAAGTGGTTCCATAATTTCTGTATGTTTATACATATAATAAAAGATACTTATTTAATGTTGAAATTATTTTGTATTGTTTTGCCCCCTCAGTCAACGTATGCTTCTTGATCGAAATCAAATCACCGCAAAATTATGTTTTACGTCAGTAGTATGAAAGGTTACTTCTTCATGTGGATGGTTTTAGGAACTTGGCCTTTTTTTGTATTTCCAATTTTCATAACATTATGAATAATACACGAGGACAGACGTGATCTGATCTCGCATTCATTCAATCTGCATATAGAAGAAGACACTTCAATGAAACGAACAGACAGGCCAGTTGTCTTGTCAATGTCAACAATTTTCCGACTGATTTCCCGATTTTCCCGACACAGTTTTGTATTAAGGATTTCCACGGGGTATTTCAGTTTTAATACGAGTATTGAGAGTTATTTCAATGTCTTAAATAGAAAAAAAGTTTTTTCCAATGCCGCTAACATTAAGACAACGTAGCATTCATAACAAAAATGGTGCTAAACGAGGATCAAGCTTCAAAGGGAAGCGGACAAGGAAAGGGAGTGAAGGGTGTGTATTTTACATGTTTACTCTTTAAACATATTTCAGGACTATTAAATTCTTCTGTGAGAAATGAATATTAGTTATAATGGTTTTATTTACTTCCTAATTTTATTTTGGTAATTTAGGTTATATTTTACTATTCGTTTTACGATATTTGCTTATTGTTCAGTTTGGCGTACATCCAGGTACTTCAGAGTAGCAGAGGTAAAAGCATGACGCTAAAGATAAATCCGCATGCGTCACATACAAAAATATTTCGTTTTACCAAATGTGTTGAATGAAAACTACTTTGTTTTTGTGCCCTGTTTTCTATACCTGTAGTTTCAAAGTACCATCACTGTTGCAGTAAAGGTGACTGATCTGTAATTGAACCTACGCATGTTGTTTCTTTACCTGAATTTGTGCCTACATTTGTTACTGCCTTGATTTTTGTATTCATAAAAAATAATACTTACATACTTTTCCTTTGTTCCTATTATTCCTGTTGATGTGAATTCATAAAATACTGACATATTACGGCCCTCCACATATTACGTCACGCAAAATTTCGAGTTTTTGAACCCCCCCCCCCCCCCTATGTCACGCTTTTTGGTATCCCTTTAACAGGTATGGTCACATTTGGTATGACCCCCCCCCATACGCTGTGACGTAATATATGGATGACCCTTATGTTTATTTAAAGTAGTGCCTAGGCTATTGCATAATTTTTTTATTTGTCAACCTTATTTTCGCCTTAATTTAAGTAACTAAACTTAACAAAAGTTTTCATTGTATGCAACAAAAACAAAAATGTTTCTGCTTTCAAAAAATTTCATTAGATTGAGCTTTCTGTTAAATTTTGTCTTTGACACCTACGGTCACTTGTTTTCATATACTTTTTTTTTAGCCCACATATACACGTCCCTGCCAAGGGGCATGCAAAAAAATGTTTAATTTAAATTTAATTGTTAAGATAACTGTTATTGTGGTATCCAACACATAATGTTATATATTTTAGTGAAAACTTAGCTGGATTAGTTTACACTACAGGGTGAAATTGAAAACATTCGACAAAGAGGGATGAATCTACCCATGATTACCAACAACTTTTTCTATGGGACCAACTTTCCTACTAAAAAATAAAAATCTGCTGTTCCACACAAAAGTTCAATACGTACTCAACCAAAATGTATGGAACAACAGATTTTTATTTTTTAGTAGGAAAGTTGGTCCCATAGAAAAAGTTGTTCGTAATCATGGGTATATTCATCCCTCAAAGTTTGTCGAATGTTTTCAATTTCACCCTGTAGAATAAGTAGTGTATGTTCATCATAGCTTTATTATATCTTACTTATACAGGGCTTTATGTTGAGTTCCCATACGAACTTCATCAGCATATAGCACAGTTTTTATGGGCGATAATTTTTTTTTGTATTTTGACCTATGTTCCTTGGGGAAAGTTGTTCAGTTTCATGGACTGATTTACTGTATAGATTCCTCGAATGGTTATTGTGATAAACTAAAAGAATGATCCTATGAGGCTGGCATGGTCATCTAGGGTGACTGAAGCCTCTATAAAAACTTGAAAAAAAAAATGGACTGATTTAGCACCTGAGAGGTTAAAAGAGATTTACTTAAAGCCCTGTATATCTTCCTTATTACACTTTGCAGTGTCAGCAATGTAACTTATTCCCTCTTATTTCATACAGTTTATTTTAGAATGTTTTAACTTGCCTTTATATAAATGGTCAGTGGTCACTTCGACATCTCATTACAGTTTTAATAAATATTTATTGTAATTTTTTCTCCTCTTTTAAAATAACTTCATTAGAAATTTAGGACTGTTAAATTATAACTATCTAGCTGAAAAGACTCATAAACAACTAATAGTTTTATAGTATGTTAAGGGAACTACTAAAAAAAAAACAGTCATTACAGTACACACTTTGGTCACTTCATCATCTCATAGTTTTATCAAATATTTTTTTGAAATGTTTATGTCCTCTTTTAAAATACCATGTTCATTAGTTTAGGACTATTTTACATTATAATATTTTACATTATATTATAACTATATAACTATTTACATTATACTAATAAACACCTTTAATAATTTAGGAATTTACTAAAAATAAAAAACATGATTTTAAGTAAACCTTTCAGTTTTAAGTTATACTGTAAGTAAAACCCAAGTATAATTTTCCCAGAGAGTTCCTGGTTACAAATGCACCATCTGACTTGAGGAGTGTGGCCTATCCTGGAGGAGCAGTGGCTTTGGCATTACTTCTAGTAGCAAGACTGGCAGCAGCCTTTTGGGGGCACATCGGGGATTGTGACGAGACTTATAACTACTGGGAACCTTTGCATTACTTGGGTAAGAGTTGGCAATAACAATTTTTTTGTCAAGCTAGTTCATAAATATTTTTTACCTGTTTTACTTATGAAAATATATATTTTTTTTAAATTATAAGATCGGTTAACTCTTGATCTCAATCATGACCATAAGGTCAAAGATGAGGTCGACGATGGAGCGAGTTAACCCAGAAAATGCCTATAAAGGCACTGGTACTCCCACGCACCGACGGAACACAGTAAGCTGTTTGGCGTCGGACTTCGGTAGGAGGGTGGTCGCGAACCAGACGGCCCAAGACATAGCCTACCACACCGCATGAGACCGTAGTACGATACCTCAGATTCAGAAAAAAAATGAAGTGTCGTTGCCTGGGATGGATTACTAGGAGGCAGGTCTCATTTGAGTTTCCTTAGTCGCCTCTTACGACACCCATGGAAAGAGTTGGGGTGGTGTTATTCTCAACCGATCACCAGACGGTAAAATACTATTGTTATAAGTTTTCATATACTTTTACACTCTTAGTTACATTACATACGCTCACGCCTGTAATCCCATACGGGGTGGGCAGAACATCAGTGGTTCGGAACCACTTGATGACACAAATTCTGATATTATATAAAACATGATGTGTAGTGGTGAGAGGTTGTCAGCCTTTCACCCACAATACATCAAAACCCTTGCGTCCCTATTACTGACTTTTGCAGTATGCCTGAGAAGAGTTGGCAGCTGGTGCATTCTAAGTTTTTCTTACACTCCCAGTGCAACGTGGAAGCACCCTTAGATGCACGAAAATAAACAATGTCTATATCTATGTTAGTTTTTCTTTTGTTTTTAATAGTTACTAGCTTTCCGCCCGGAACTTCGTTCCCGTGGGAATTAGAAAAAATTATGTAGCCTATTTTACTCAGGGATAATGTAGCATTCTAATGCTGAAAGAATTTTTAAAATCAGTCCAGTGGGTTTTGAGTTTATTTATTACAAACATACGAAAATACAAATCTTTCCTCTTACATAGATAACCTTGTTAAAATCGTCTAACACTAAAAGTGCGCAAAAGAGGCCTCATGGCTTAGCGTCAAAAGAAAATGTAACGTTATGGTAATACATTTTTTAATTTAGAAAACAAAAATACTGTACTGAGTGATAGGCTTTTTAAAAAAATTTGTGAAGTTTTAAAATAAAGTTATTGATATACTTTTTTCCAGTGTACGGCAATGGCCTTCAGACTTGGGAGTACAGTCCAGCCTACGCGATCCGCTCTTACATGCCGCTGTGGCTATTCGCGGTGCCTGCTAAGATGCTGTCCATATTCCAACCGGTCACCGTGTTCTATTGCATACGGGCACTGCTAGCCGTTCTCTCTGCTTGTTCGGAGCTTATGTTCTATAAGTAAGTATATTTTTGAGTTCTAATTCTAAATTTTTTATGTTAATCTTTGTTTGAGTTTTTCGTCGTTTCGCACCACAAGCGGTTCGGACCGCGGTGTGAATCGCCGAAGAGCTCTTAGGAATAGGCTGTTTTGGACCGCGGTGGTGAGTATTACACACACCGGCACATTTAGCGGAACAACGTCTGTTTTTCATACAATCGACTTATATTGGGAGTTCTAAAAATATACGTTTTACGTGCGTAACTGCACTGTTTTTTAAGCAAATATTTTTTTTAAATGGTCTTCTCTCATTTTTTACAAAAACTGACAAAAAGCCTAAAATCTCTCATGTAGTCAATAGAAAAAAAAAACTTTTCATACGAAGTTGTATGAAGGTTTTTGCAATGTTATCTTTTGGCCTTGCGGCACATTCTTGAAAACTTCTTGTATGTTTTATATTTGATTTTAACAGACAAACATTTTGGCCTAAACTATGCGTAAAATTTTAATAATAGCATCAAAAAAAAACTAGTGTTCCTGAGAATATAGTTAGCCTGTTGGAGTTCTGGTATGGAAACCAAACCAATGTAGTAAGGTGGGGGCAAAAGTTTTCTAATACCTACAAACTTGAATGTGGCGTTAGACAGGGGGGGCTGACGTCGCCTGACCTGTTCAACTTATATGTCAATCAGCTGATTGAGGGACTTAGCAATACCAAAGTTGGCTGTTACGTTAATGACATCTTAGTAAACAACCTGAGTTACGCTGACGATATGGTGTTGCTAAGTCCTTCAATTAGGGGTTTAAGAAAACTGATCACATACTGTGAACAGTACGCCGAGACTCATTATCTTACATTTAATGTCAAGAAAACGGAAATGATAGTTTTTAAATATAAAAAAGGACCCGAGAATGTACCTCCAGTCTATTTGCGGGGTGAACCAATTAAAATGGTACCTAAATTTAAATATTTAGGTCACATAGTCTCGGAGTACCTCAAGGACGACGACGACCTTGAGCGACAAAGACGGTCGTTGGCCATGCGGGCGAACATGCTAGCAAGGCGCTTCGCCCGCTGCTCTAAACAAGTAAAAATACTGCCAGGCGTTCTATACCGGACACATCTGGTACAACTTCACTCACCGCTCTTACCATACGTTAAGAGTACAGTACAACAACGCCTTTAGGGGTATGCTGGGACTGCCGTGGCGGTGTAGCGCGTCAGGTATGTTCGCTGAGAACAGAGTTAATGATTTCTATGCGGTAATGAGAAGGATGAGAGCCTCGTTTGAAGAACGTGCGCGTGCGTCTCTGAACAAAATTATCAGGTCAGTTTATGACAATTTTTATATCTACGACGAGCATTTTAATGTGATAAAATATAATTTATTTTAAATATTGATTATTTTTTTATTGATTATTTAAAATAATTCTATATTTTGACATTCTTTCTCCTGACATGTAATATTTTGTAATTGTTATTATTCTATTTTTAATAACATTGTATTAAAAATGTTATTGTTTATTTTAAATTATTTTAATTATATATTAATTTGTATTTAAATATGATGCAATATGGGTTTATACCTGAAATAAAGAAATTTTATTTTATTTTATTTTTATTATTTTTTAAATCTCCATTTATAAATTCTAAAGTTGACTTAATTGCATGAAAAACATAAGTTGTTCCGCTAATTGTGCCGGTGTGTGTATATGGGTGATGTTTTTGAGATTACATTATTTGTTGTAAGTGGCGTACTAGCGGTTTAGAGCCAAAGTAGCTTAATCACGAAATCTCTATCTTTACGTTTTCAAGAAAAAGGAGTTACTTGTAAACTTATGTTTCGTAAATCTATATATATTATAAAGAGGAAAGATTTGATTGTTTGTTTGTTTGCATCGAATAGGCTCCGAAACTACTGGACCGATTTGAAAAATTCTTTCACCATTGGAATCCTACATTATCCGGGATGGACATAGGGTACATGATTTTCCCAAATTCCCACGGGAACGAAGTCCCGCGCGGGAGTTATTCACATAAATCATCCTTTTGAATCACTTCGTCCACTATTGAAAACCGTATGCGCTCAGTAAGGGAATGAGAAACGCCTCTTGACTCGAATGCACGTTAGCTTAGTTACTTAGAGCACAAAGAGATCTAATCCCGGAGTCGTGGGTTCAAGTCCCATTCGCGCCGAACATTTTTCTTTCCCTAAAAAGACCTTATCGCTTTACTCGTAGAGCGGTATGCCACGAATTCGGTGTGCACGTGGGCCGCGTGTGGCTGTCGTTCGCGCTGCCGGCGGCGGGCGGCGCGGCCAGCAGCGCGGCGCTGCTGCCGTCCGCGTGGAGCAACGCGCTGTGCAGCGCCGCGCTGGCCTGCTGGTGGCGGCGACGGTACCCCGCCGCGATACTCCTCACAGCGGCCACTACTCTGCTCAGTAAGTACACTTACACCTCAAGAGAACTGACCATTGCCATACTCAATTTCATTACTCATTCATATTTCATACTAGCTTTCCGCCCGGGACTTCGTTCCTGTAAATTCGGGAACTTTACTAGCCGTTTGAGCGTGAAGAAGTAAAAAAAAATACAAACACACACAAACTTTCGCCTTTGTAATATTATTGTGATTTGATTTGTTTATTTGCCTCCGATTGGTACAAAAGGTCTTACAGTACTTTATGTGCACATTTGAAACAACAATGTCATAGCCTAATACATTTATAATTTTAATTCAGTATTATTTATGTCAGTTTTCATTCTGTAGTTTTACGATGACAGGACATTTTCTCTACGATCTTGTGATTCTTTATGTTATAGTTTGGTTTTGGTTCTATCAGCTAAGGCCAGTAATTGGACCTCTGGCGCTGTCTTTGTTTAAAGGTTTTCCAAACATTAAATAAAAATACATGTCGTTGTTGCATGTGGATTTTTTCGATATTCACTCATTTCTTATTTATGCTAATTTCCTACAATTTTCGTGACAAGAAACGCCATCTTGATAAAATGTTCGAAACTAACTACTAAATGATTTTGCTTTGTTAGTTCTGAAACTGTCCTGTGGGGGCGCTGTAAGTTAAGATATTTAAAATGGATCAAAATACAACGCTATCTAGCTATAGTCTGTTTGCCATAAAGAATTATGGCGATTATCAATTAGTTCAGCCGTTTAAGAGTTATAAGCGATGAAAGTCGGGGATTATAAAGAAAAATATATTTTCAATTTTACGACTTCATTATACAGCGCTTTAGGTATCTCTCTTTCAACCTCTCGAGTGGTTAATCAGTCCATGAAACTGAACAACTTTCCCAAGGAACATAGGTCAAAAACGAAAAAAAACATTTAGAGTTCCCATACACACTTCACCAGCTTCAGTTTTTGTTTTGACAAAAAATTTTTTTTTTGCAAACAAAAAAACCAAAGTTTATACAGTGATAAAGAATGCTAAAATTTGTAATGTATATGGTATCTTCGTTTTTCGAAGGGAGGCCCGTGCTCCCCGGTGGGGACGTAAATGGGCTCATAAAAAAATAAATATACCCGCCCCTCGAGCGTGGTAAATTTGTGTTTACCAAAGCTAAACCGCTAACGTTTCCTTTATATTCAGTCCAATTGAAACGTTGAATACAATAGAGACGTGAGCGGATTAGCTTTGGTAAACACGTTCAAACTTACTCCAATGGCTGTAGTGTGGTTGTTCAACCTTATTATTCACCCCAGTTTTCTTTCACAGGTTGGCCCTTTACAGCTTTAATCGGACTACCCATAGCAATCGACATGGTCTTCATGAAAGGGCAGGTGTACGAATTTGCCAAATGGTCACTTCTGTCCCTACTGCTGATCCTAGTCCCAACAGTGGCCGTGGACTCGTGGCAATATGGGAAGTTGGTGGTCACTCCTTGGAATATTGTGGCTTATAACATTTTCACCGAGCATGGACCGGATCTGTACGGAGTCGAACCTTGGACTTACTACTTTGTGAATGGATTCCTGAACTTCAATGTTGTTTGGGTGAGTTGTTCAGTTGTTTTTTTTTTACAATTAAGTATTTTTTCAGTTTCTTTGGTTGCTCAGATCTTTCATACCTTCTTGTGTCATTCTTGAAATAAAGTTGATTCACTAGTGTTTAAATAGGCTAGACGACTAAAAAAACTATTTAGTCCGTTAATTAGATTATCAAAAAATTTTGGACACGTATTTTTTATTTTTTCTCTTAAACGAAAAATGATGACGATACAGTGCGGTAAAGTTTCGCGTGACGTCACAATTTTAACTTGGAAGTGACGTCACAAGCCTCTGCTTCGGAACTTTGATGCTCTGTATCTTTGTATTTTTTTTATTAATTTGATCAAGTGAAAAATATGTGTCCTATATTTTTGGACGGTCTAACGGACGAACTAAATAGAATGCCATTTTTTAAATGTACTCATGATCCCTATTCTCTTGTCCAACCTTGACATTGGCAGAATTGGAAATGCTCCTTCTAAGCTCATATATGTTATGTTGTAAAGAAACGTGGCAAAAGCTAAAGTGGCAGTGGGTTGGTCATTTCTGCCGTAGAACTAATGGCCGTTGGGGTTCTATAATGGAGACCACGACAAACGCAGCGTAGTGCGCCCTGTAACTAGGTGGAGTGACGATATTCGTAAGGTAGAGGGCAGTGGTTGGAGGAGGAGAGCTGAAGACCGAGCTCAGTGGCGTGCCATAAGAGAGGCCTATGTCCATCAGTGGACTGACACAGGCTGATGATGATGATGATATAAAGAAACATCAATTTATTGTTTGTTTGTTGTTCAGGCAAAGGAAAATTTCACATAGAGCCGTTAAATTGCGATAAAGCGTGACACTGAACTTTAAAAAAATTACTACTCACCATATAAAAAATGTAACTCGTGTTTAATGGTCCTTTAAACCTTAAATGATTACATGAAAAACATTTATTTTTTAAAATGTTACCTTTCCCATTATATTATTCTTCTTATCGTGTAGGTATAGCCAAGTGTGTGGCGAACTTGACTAACCCTAGTGTCAGAGTTTTCAAACCGCACAACGGCCTTTGACTGACTTGGTTTTGAGGACTATAGTCAATCGACAACAGCCGGGACCGACATTACATTATTTCATGACGCTATATTACCCGGCCCAGATGCTAGCGCTGTCGTGCCCGCTGCTGCTGCTATCGTGCACGGCCCTCCCCCCCCGCGCGGCCGCCCGCGCCCCGTTCTGCTCCCCGTACTGGCTCGCCCTCATGCCGCTGGCGCTGTGGCTCGCTGTCTTCATGGTACAGCCGCATAAGGAGGAAAGGTACGTACTGTGGTATGCAGACCTTCATGGAGGATCTGACATAACGCAACTCCTTTCTCATTCGGTCATTTCGAAGAAGATTGTTCGAATATCATTTTAAAAGGTTTGAAATGGTATTCGATGTCAGCATTCGAAATGATTGAAGATCTGGTCTTCCGCCATTCATTGTAGGGAGCTCGTGAAGTAATGTCCTGTATGCGATCATAGGCGTGCAAATAGCATTTTTCCAAGCGTTTCAATAGAAGTGTTTTGTAAGAGATTAAGTAATTCAAGTGTAATATATTGAAAATTATATGGAAGTGTTCGTGTATCATTAAAAATATACACCTCGCAGAAGAGCTACACGTTTTATTCCTTGCCCCCCGAAGAGGTAACACAGTACTTATGCTTGGCGCAGGAATATTGTCAAATCCCTGGAATGAAGAATCGATTTAAAAAAACCCATTAACTCACACACACATGAACTCAAGCACGCACTTACACACGCACGACACGCTCGCACGTACGTCACAGCACGTACAGAAGCCAGCACATCAGGTTACATACATACGCTCACGCGTATAATCCCTGACGGGGTAAACAGAGCATTATTTTATTATTATTTATTTTATTTTAACTAATTGGGAAACATACAGCATTAAGTAAATCTACTGGACATAAAACAACTTAATTAACACAGAACCCAACAAAGTTTCCACTAAAATCTATTACATTACCGTCTAAGTTACGCATTGTTAAGTTCTACATGATTATTATAATTTCGAAACCAGACTCCGTCATAGTTTTAAGTTTTAAATAGTATACATATTTTTGATAAAAAGATAAAAAGAAACATACATAATATCTTATAACTCGTTACACATATCGATGGGTTTTAAATTTATGGTTTGGGTTTAGAACCACTTGATGCCACGTTTGACATAAATTATGAGGGTTATTAGATGAAACACGATGTATAGTGATGAGAAGTTGTCAGCCTTTCCCCCATAATACAGCAAAACCCTCGCGTCCCACTTACTGACTTTTATTGTATGCCTGAGGAGAGTTGGCGGCTGGTACATTCTAAGTTTTTATTTCACTCCCAATCCAGCGTGATAGATTCTATCCGAAGTATTGAATTTATTCGTACCATTCCGAAAATAAGAACTTATTTTCTATTTATTTTTGATTAAATATGAAAAAAAAATTTACTTATTATGAATTTGAATGTACAACTCAGGTTACCACACGCGTGCACTCTGTGCTGTTGTGATAAGAGCGGTTTTGCAATGAAAATGAAGTAACCTGATGCGCTGGCCTCTGTACTCAGCCTACAAATCATTATGTGGTTTAATGCTCCAATGTGTGCTTCGTCTGATACCTTTTCATTTTGTTTTAGATTCCTCTACCCGGTCTACAGCATGATAGTGCTAGCAGGGGCTATATCGCTGGATTGCCTACAAAAGTTGACATTTGCTGTCGGCACCGAGATATTCCGTTGGCGTAAAGAGAAAGAGAGACGGCACTACTTAGCTTACACCGGCCCGCTGATGGTCATGTGCGTTACATTTGCGGGATTGCTTGGTAAGTCATTTTCAGTCGTATTCTTAAGATGTTAAGGACTACATTTTTTGTAACGGGCTTAAGGGTTTTATTGTATTGAAGGCAAAAGACTGACTTGTTGTTATTGCACTAATATTTCATTCTCCTAATTTTTTTTGTGGTGTAATGCGATGATTTGATGCTCCTATCTTGACAGGAAATATATAGTTTAGTGTGTGTGTGTTTAATGCGTACATTAAAGCGTGCGTGCATGCGTGTGTGTAGTTATGCGTGCGTACATGTGTCCGCGCTTGCGTGCGTGTGTGGAAATCGTCTTCGAAACCCGTTTTGTGATGAACTCTATGTTGGCAGAATTATCAGCAGCCTATAACAGGGATGGCGAACCTTTATGGAATGACGTGCCATTAAAAAAAAAAATTGAATGGGACCCTATAATGTTGACAAATAATATTGACTTATTGCGTAGTGAATTTTGTTAATTTATCTTCGACTCGTAGTATAGTAGTATTCTATTATCTATGCTTTGTCAATCGGTGACTTTGTCGCGTGCCATCAATGGCCATTGGTTCGCCATCCCTGGCCTATAACAATAGGCTGGTCCTTGGAAACGTTTCAAACCCTATCTGGGAATAGAGTGAGACAACTATTCTGTTCCCGTCGGCAGTTTTCCCTATTGGTTCTTTAATTGTCGTAGGAAAAATTTTTGCGGACGCAGTAAGTGCGTGCGTGCAGAGGGCCGCACATCAAGTTTGCCATGCGTGCATTCTGCGCTGTTGCTATAAGACGGTTTTTCAATGAATTGGGGTAACCTGATGTGCTGGCTTCTGTACGTTCTGTGTTGTACGTGCGTGCGTGTCGTGCGTGCGTATGTGCGTCACAAACATATATACGACTAAATTACGCTTGTCTCATCTTTTCTATAGAAACCAAGCGTGCCATTATTTTTCTACCTACTGTGACGTCACACGAGCGATTTATTGATGGAACGACGCTAAAGGAAGCAAATTTTATTTTCCACCCTTTTTACACGCGAAGTTAACTTTTTACACGACTTGTGTCGTCTAGTCGTGTTAATATGTCTGTGATGTGCGTACTTGAGTTTATACGCACGCTTGTGTGTATGTGTGAGAGTTAATTGATGTTTTAGGGTTCCGTACCCAAAGGGTAAACGGGACGGGACCCTATTACTAAGACTCCGCTGTCCGTTCGTCTGTCTATCTGTCTGTCTGTCTGTCACCAGGCTGTATCTCATGAACCGTGATAGTTAGACAGTTGTTCACAGATGATGTATTTCTGTTGCCGCTATAACAACAAATACTTCTTCTTCTTCCTAGCGCTTAAGTCCCGTTTCTCATTCGGGGTACGCTTGACCATGATCCAGGGTTTGGGAGGTCAAGTCATTACAGTGGAGCGACTGCCATCTGACCTCCGTGACCCTGCTAACAGGGGAACCTGACCGGATAGGAGCATGGTTACACATTCAGTCTCCTGAAGGTGCGGGTTTCCTCACGATGTTTTCCCTCACCGTAAGAGCATCGGTTAGTGTGTAGCTAATGTACATAACTCAGAAAACGAGTCATTGGTACATGGCGGCACTGGGGATCGAACTCGGTATCTTTCGCTTATGAGTCCGACCCACTAGCCGTTAGACCACCGACGCTCTCAACAACGACAAATACTAAAAAACAGAATAAAATAAATGTTTTTGCCGTTTTTATAGTTAATGGTACGGAACCCTTTGTGCGCGAGTCTAACTTGCACTTGGCCGGTTTTATTATAGACTAGCTTTCCGCCCGCGGCTCCGCCCGCGTGGACTAGAGGTTATATCGTTCCAAATAAAATGTAGCCTATGTCCTTTCCCAGGCTCTAATCTCTGTACCAAATTTCATCAAGATCGGTTCAGTAGTTTAGGCGTGAAAGACGGACAGACAGAAATATAGACAGAGTTACTTTGGCATTTATAATATTAGTAAGGATGGTACGGAACCCTTTGTGCACGAGTCTAACTTGAACTTGGCCGTTTTTTTTTAATCCATTGTTCGTCCCAGGTATATCCCGTTCAGTGGCTCTATACAAGAACTACCATGCTCCGATGTCGGTCCTGCGCGGGCTGCCGGAGCTGTCGGGCCCCGCAGTCAACGTCTGCTTCGGCAAGGAGTGGCATCGGTCGCCTTCTAGCTTCCATTTGCCCAAGGTATATCACATCTATCTATGGAGGGGACGCCCGTCAAGCACAGGCGGGTGATCAGTCCACTTTTTGGGACCATTTCACCCAATTCCCCATAACAGCGCATGAGTTTTACCTCTGCACTGACAGTTCCACCTCTTTGAACCTCCCAGAAGCTTTAGCAAACCCAATTATATCTTTTATGTTAAGCTCTTGTATATGTTCATCTTTTACCTCATCCATACAAAAAAGGTATATCACATATATTAGTCGACTTCAAAAATAGGAGGTTTTATATTCGACTGTATGTATCTTTTTTAAGGTATGGTTACCGATTCTACGGCCGGTTTGGTCGAGAGGTAGTGGTGCTGCTTCTTGATCGACGGGTCCTGGGTTCGAATCCCAGTCGGGGCGAATATTTGTGTAAAAAGCAGTTGTTTGTTCTCGGGTTATGGGTATTTGTGTGTCTTTGTGTGTCTTTGTGTGTTCCGAGGAACCCAGGACACAAGGGAAAACCTTAGTGCGGACCGATTTTATGGCGTTTTAATTTATTTTAGTATTTATTTTATTTATGATTTCACCGCCATTTGTGGAGCGAATTTCAAAATTCAAAATTCGAAATTTTTTGTTCGAAAGAGTACCTATACTCTAGAGGTGGTCCCATTGTCACCCAGTCAAGATCTGATAATGGGATCCCAGAGAAATCGAGGGCAACCTTCGAATTTAATAGGCACTACCAATATTTCTTACGAGTATGTACTTTCTAATAGTAAAACTAAAAACGAAAAAAAAACTTTCTTGAAAAAAAGTTAAACCAACTTTCTGAACAACTAAAGGGAAAGTTAAGAGATAATCGTCTCCTAAAGTTTCGCTAGTTAATTTAAGGTCATCCCATTTATATTGATTTATAATATTTACAAATATCTTGTGGTGTCCGTTTTAATAAACCTGTCTTTCTTCCAAAGGGATATGAGATTCGGTTCATACTCAGCGAGTTCAAAGGACAGTTACCCGCGCCGTACAGCAAAGAACATAACGGTAAGTTATATAAACATTTTATTATTCAACTAGCTTTTGGTCGCGACTTCGTCCGCGTGGAATAGTTACTTGTGTCAGCATTTTTTTTGATACTTATTTATCCCCTATTTCATCCCTACACAGATTTAAATTTCAAAAACGTTACAACAAATATTTATTTATTTTTTATCAGGTTTTATCTTCGCAATGACCGGTTTTCATAAAAAATCTCATCCCCTTGAAGCCTTTTGTTTCGCGATAAAAGGTAGCCTATGTCCTTTCCCAAGCTTTAGTCGGTCGGTAACAGACAGACAGAGTTACTTTCGCATTTATAATTGTTAGTAGGGATGGAGTCCACAATTGTGTGTTTGCCAATGTCTGAGTATGTTCATCAAAATTAAAAATATTGATTAGCGACGTTGCCAATATCAAGTCAAGAAATCCTCAACGGGTTGTTTTAAAACAACCTATTCTAAAAACCACGATGATACAGAATACAAAACGCGCAACTCAAACCACGTTTTTTCCCACAGCCACCCAAATAGTCCATCCATACTTCAACGACCTTAACAAAATGGACAACAGAACCTACGTGAAGCTACCAGAATGCTACTACCTCGTAGACTCCGACCTCGGAAGCCCTACCGAACTGGAGCCTCTTCGACATAATACCGCCTCTTGGCAAATTGACGTCAGCCTTCCCATATTAAACGCTGAAAAATCCCACCCATTCTTTAGAGCATTCTATGTCCCTATTCTTTCGCCAGAATTCACTGTCTTCGGTAACCTTTTTCTGTTAAGGAATAAAGCGCTTGCATAGCTAGACGAGGTCTCTAACAAGACAAGGGGTGAATACCTTAGAAGAAAGAAAGTAGAGAAACATTTGCAAGCCGAATCTTGAGTTTCGTTGGTCGATGGCTGTTGTTGTTGACTTCGTGTTACTTAGTCATGAAGCCTTATATATTTTTTTTCAAAACGTTCTCGTCATTAGAGGGGGAGGAACTGAAATAACATTAAAAAAAACAGGAATACAGTCTGGCAAAAAAGAGAAGAAATTAAAAAGTGGCAACACTGTAGCGTCGTCCCTTTCAAATCAATTTAAGAAAAACTTTTTTGCCAGACTGTAAATCATTTTAGTCACCAAAACCGATTTGCAGAATTTGGTAGTTGATTGATAGGTATAGATGTTTGTTCTCGGGTCGTGGGTGTTTGTTCTGTCTTTATGTGTGTTCCACGGACCCATGACACAAGGGAAAACCTTAGCGTGGGCCTTTGAGTGTGTACCGTTAATTTATTGATATTAAAATACGTAATATGATTACAGAATCCGATATAAAATTTGAAATTTACCAATAAATTAAAAACTTACAGCCTACCAAATTGTTTGTGTATCTTTCTTACAAAACGAAATTTAGTATGTAATTAATATGAATGTAACAAACTGCAACATCAACTGTTCGCGTTTCCCTCTCTTTTTTATTTTTAAAGATATTTTAAAAAACTATTTATGCCAGGCTATTTATGGAGTAAAAAAAGCTTAGTTTTTTCTATCTCTCTTTATAAACATTTATATATGTAATGTTTGACTGTAAATAGAAATTTAAATTTATACTTTGGCAACAATTTTTCTTACAACTCTTGTTTAATTGCGTTAGTCTCTGATAGGGGGATTTCCCTAGACGAATAATACATATAATTACGGTCTCACTCATACATTGCCAGACTTAGTTTTAACCCCTCCCAATGTTAAAGCACGGGTTTCCTATGAAAATGAGGCCTTAGGCCTATGTACTGTACATAATAGAGAATGTGTTGAAATAATAAAATGATCGACCTGTCATCGACATTAGTTCTAGCTCTTTATAATGGGTGACTTTAAATCAGTGAGCAAAAATTAAAGATGTGAATCAACCCACGAAAATGAACTACTTTCTCAAGGAACAGGTCGAAATATGAACAAAATTATTGCTTCCATACAACTTTGTATGAGAAATGTTTTTTTTAGTACTTTATAAAGGTTCAGTTTCACCCCCTTAAACTAATTAAAAGTCCACCACAGACCTAATCTCGCTCGTGACGTCATTTTAAGTACGAAAAATTCGACACGCTAGGTTCTCATACAGTTTGAAGCGCTCTTTTCGCCTATCTCGATATAGGTCTGTGGTCACCAAGTTTGTAACTCAATATGATTTGTTCTAAACCAACTGTCCTACGATTACAAACTAACAATGCTGTTGAAAAAACTTACTTTAACATCTTCTTTCCATTGAAAACCATTCATATTTGTTCAAGTAACATTTTGTATGTTCAATGAAATAAAGACTTTTTGAGTTTGAGTTTCTGATTAAACACCGATTATCTAAAAGGCTAAATGCATCTCCCTTCTGCGCTTTTTTATAAATAAAAAGGGGCAGGCATAGAGCCGTACGAAAAATTGAAGATTAATCGAAAATATGAGAAAATGACGATATCAACTTATCCTCTATTAGGAATAGGAACGATAGTTTTGCACTAATTTTGTGAATATAAATCGTATTCAAGTACCAAAAGTGTTTTCAAGTACCGAAAAATTGCATGTCTGTATAAAATCCAAACTATTCACTTTAGAGTACCGAATGAAAACTTAGATTGTAACATTTTAGATATATGACTTAATATTACACTTGTGTAAGGAATTTGAATTGCATGATCTTGTAAGGATTCTTATTGCTTCCGAATCCATGAAAATAACGAACCAAAAATATATCTTTATTATTTTAGTATTTTTAAAACGCTTACCCGCGTGTGGGATATTCACATAATTTTTAGGGAAAGAAAAATGTTCGGCGCGAATGGGACTTGAACCCACGACCCCCTGGATTAGATCTCCTGGTGCTCTAACTAACTGAACTATCGTGCCTTCAAGTCAAGCGGCGAAATTTCTCATTCCCTTACTAAGCACATTACGTCGTGCGTTTTCTTTCCCTAAAAATTATTTGTGGATATCTATATTCTTTCAATACAATAGTATTTAAGAGACCTAGAAAAATTGAATTTTTTGGACATGTTCGGATAAGGGGCCTGATTTTTGAAACAATAGAATTCCAATTTGCATACGAATTGACAAGATTTGTATAAATAAATAAATAAAATCTTTTTATTCACCAGAAAGTTTACATTTTAAAGTATGAAGTCTCTGCCTCCTAAACTAGATTATTCTGTATCTTAGGGGACAGTGGCCTCTCCCAATTGAGATTCTCATGCGAATCTTGTCAATTTGTATTAAAAATATGTCTCAAGGGCTATCTACCTCATCGTCACCGAGACAAAAGATGATGGCGTCAAAGTGGAGATAAATTTACTATGACGTCATATTATACACCTGTCCACCATTCGTCTGGTAAAATACATTATAATTATTTCTCGGTGTTGGGACGGTGCACTACTGCCCAAAGGGTATTAAACCTTAAAGATAGGATGTTTACTCTTTATTGATTAAATATTTTAAGGTTTATTATAGTTTATACAGGGCTTTAGGTATCTCTCTTTCAACCTCTCGGGTGGTTAATCAGTCCATGAAACTGAACAACTTCCCCAAGGAACATAGGTCAAAATACGAAAACAAAATTTTGATCTCCCATACAAAATGCGCTATATGCTGATGAAGTTTTTATGGGAACTCAACATTTTTTTTCGTATTTTGACCTATGTTCCTTGGGAAAGTTGTTCAGTTTCATAGACTGATTAACCACCCGAGAGGTTGAAAGAGAGATACCTAAAGCCCTGTATAGGAACAATAGATAATACTAATTTATTCAGTGCTCACATAAAATGGCTAAACATAAAGAACGAAAGAGTAGATAGATGTAATGGATTTTTATTTTTTTTCTCATATTGATTTAATTTGGCTAAACATGTTCAATATATTTGAAACTTGATTGTACCGACCGAAAAATAAAGTTATTGTAAAATAGTAGTTAAAAATTCTCATTAGATTTGTCGTAAAAGGCACGGTTAGGATGTACATAGTATTTATGTCACGCCTAATGCTATAAGAGTGGTTAAACCCAGTTTTAGATTAATTAAGATGTTCTTCAGTCTACAATTTAACAAAAAAAGACTTTCTGGGTTTACCCGTTTTGTAGCATTAGGCCGTAACATACTTCTTTAAAATAAAAATAGAATATTGGAATTAAATTTTTAAATTAAGGAATACACGCTAAATTTTAATGCTCTCGTTCCCCCCACTCCTTAAGTGTAGCATTTATCTTGTTTTTTTTGGGTTAACTAGTAACTTCGAGTTACAAAGATAGCCTTGTTTGGCGTAAATGGGCCTATTCTACTAATGTGTACTTAGTCAAGCAACTGTTGCTAAACAGTACCTATGCAGAGTAACTTAACACGTTAACAGTCCAGTGTACCGTATGTGGTACACGGGGAGCGGTTCCGCCGAGTTCGTGTACCCTATGAGGCACACCGGCCCTGTGGTACTCTATGGGCTCCAGAATCACGGACTTAACAAATTAGTTAGTGATTTCATTGTGGACTTGTGGCCAAGGATCTAATAAATAAAAAAGTCAAAAACATGTCATATTAAGTCGTTAAGTTGACATCTAATAATGACAAAAAAATTTGAAATCTTATATGGACATATAGCGTGCTTCGGAACGCTTGAATAGGGACTGTTAACGTGTTAAGGTACAGTTTTTTCTCATAAGTTTTTAAATTATAACGATCCTGACACTTTAGTGGTAGGTGTCACGGTGCGTGGTGGTAAAAACAGTTGCTTGTGAACAAAAACGAATAATTGACAAAAATTTTTTTCTGTTTTTAGGAGAGGAATAAAAATAGCAATCACTTATTGTAATTGAGATAATTGATATTTACATAATAGTTGTGTATATTTGTTACAATATGTTTTAATTATTTTTGTTATTAGATTATGTACTTAGCTTATTTTTGTAATTAACATTATATTTTGTAACTTAGTCGAGTTATCTATCTATTGGTGGATTTCTCTTTTCGGTCCAATTTAATAAATTATTTGTTTTGTTATGTTTGTTCGTTTTTAAAGATTTTAATATGGTGGAAATTTTGAGTTTTTTGTCCTTAGATATATGCGTAATTTGAGTATGCGAAAATAGTGGTTAACGATATACGTGCAGAAAGCAATAAATAATAAGGCAATAAAACATGAGCGAAGCGAGCGCTGCATCGTGAATATGTAAAAAGCCGCATTCAGACTTTTTTGACGCAACTTTTTAAATATATTATTCGCACATGCGCATACTTATGTTTACTGGACAACTCGTATTCTCATGTATTTTCGTCATTAAGTCACCGTTATGCATTTTAAATGCATTTTAATGCGTGACGCATTTTAGATTGTCGTGAAATTATTTGTGTGCTGTAAAATAAGGTCTAACATTATTGCATTTATTATACCTCTTGGTGAGTTCTACTCTTTTCGTACTAACATTCTAGAGGAATGAAGGGTTTTACAAAAGCTGCGAAGTTCTCTAGTACATATAAACTCAATATTTGTGACAAATGACTGTCGGGCGCGTCGTCGCCACATAAAGCCAAAATGTCGGTTAGCTTTTTACGGGTTTAGATTTTTTAATTATTCAGCTTATGTAAAACGTGACGTCTTTTCACAGGCATACTATAAAAGTTGTTGTATGAAAAAATTTGGCGTAATTCTATGGGAATAATGTATAATTTAGTTTTTTACATCATACGGATTTAATAAAATTGCTGAATTTAATTAAGCTTTGTTCATAGCGAAAATTTGAACTAAAACCTAATTTCACACGTAGGTACGCTAAAAATGTTAGATCTTATCACTAGTAACTAAGAACCTAGTCAAAATCGTGTAAAAAGAGCAATTATTTGCAATAATTGTATTCTAAATGTTGTAATGTCTAATTAAGGAATACGAACCTAATAATTTGAGAATTAAGAACGGAAATAAAGTTATCAAATACATTTAAGATCACGTCAAGCTTGGCTTTGGATCTTATTCTGCACGCGTAAGGAGGAAAATCGCACTTCTGTTACGTGTGAGCTGTTCTTAATTGTATCACTACAATTGTATTTTTGGCGATACAATACAGTGTGTACATATTTCCTTTCTTAATTTTCAAAACTGTATTATGAATTTGTCGTTTCCCTTAGCGAAAAAGCACTACAAAGTGTAAATGAACTGTGAATCTATGAAGGAGCTGAACGAACCATTATGAAAACCTAATTTTGCTAAAGAGGTTGGATATTTGTTATCCTAATGACATAACAGGTATGCATAAGAATATCAATTGTTACTTCATGATATATGCAAAGATTACTGCATTGCACAGGGGAAATGGTTATTGCATATTTTGTACATTGTAGGTTAAATAAACACATCAACACTGTCCAGTGATATTGCACGATTTTTCATAAAAAATATGTCTGTTTGAGAAGCTTTAACCTTTTTAGCGCCAAGAGTTTTTGTCAAAAACGTTCACCACACGCCACGACATTAATAATTAGAAAAAATACAGTTAAGTGGTAAAATTGATTTGTCTGATATATCAGACTTTGGCGGCGAGGGCAGGAAACTTAAACGTCTGATATATCAGACTTTAGCGGTGAAAAGGTTACATACTCGAGACACGTGAAGGGATCACATTTTCCGTAGAGCAAGAGCTGGAAATTCAGGTTTAATGAAAGTGGTTTCGCTAATACAGTGAAAAAGAACCTCCTAGCTTTATTGAAAATCCTGAACCAGAATCATTAACTGAACACTTTTTTTTTTGTTTTTTTTTTTTAATTTTTTTGGGGTGGGGGATTTTTTTTCCTAAAAGTAGACACCACTCGGGCGCTCCGCCCGAGCGCTACCCGCACCCCTCGCGTGCCTGGTGTAGGAGTAATGTCTACGTTTAGGCAAAAAATGAACTATTCCCATTGAAAAAATATTAAAAAGAAATATATTTTTTTCATAAATGTGTTCTGTGAGTGATATTGGTTCAGGATTTTGAATATAGCTAGGAGGTTCTTTTTCACCCAGTATAGGGCTGATTCACGCTGAATTTACACTTTGTAGTTTTGATGACCATTCAGAAATTGTTTACAGTTTCTGTAGTCACAAGTGAATCTATGAGTTGGGGTGTGTTAGCTTAAATAAATCTCTCATTTCTATTAATAAATCCAGTGCATATCTAAATAGGCGTCTGAAAAAACATGTTTAAGAATTTTCGCTTTTTTTTTTCTCTCAAGTTTTTCTGTATGTTTCAAGGAACCACAAGGGAAACAATGTAGGCGTTGAGTGTGGTAGCGTTTATTTTTTAATTTTGTGGATTTCCCTTATATTTCTGTAATAATTATACTGTAAGAACCCACTACAAATCTCCACATATCTTTAAAAGTACAATTAAGCACATATGTTGCAGAACGTAATCAAACCCAACTTAACGGTTCATTTGAATTAATAATAAATATATTTTGTGAAAATTAAATGGTAGCACTTTGGGGGTAATCACGAAGATATAAAAAAAGCTTACCAGTGTAACACAGGTAATCTTTATTGAAGGCGCCTCTAGTATCGTTTGACAATTGGTTGCCTTTTCACCGACTTCAAAAAAGCGGATATGTGCGTCCTCTGTCGGACGTGTGTTTGATTTTAAGTTCAATAGAGAATGTTTCAAAAGTGGTCATATTATTTTATCAAAATGGGTTCAACATTTTTGAAGTGAAAACTTCTTTAGCGGCGTTGTTAACTTTTTGGATGGGTAAAAAATGTTAAACTCGTTAACTTCTTAGACCGCAAGGAAGTAATATTTATAATTATGTTCAAGTTTTCACTTCAGCCGGCACTCCCGGAGTGCAACCCGTTGTTTTTTTTCCAGTTGGTTCATAAGCTCATGATGAGCAACATCATTAAATTGATTTAATTCGAAAATTTATGAAACATACTTAGTACGAAAATACAAGTTACTTAAAGTCGGCGACGGGCCGACAGTTTCGATCCTATACGAGGATCTTCAACAGGTAGTGGGGCAGGTCATATGCCGCCGGCGGCTAATGTTACACTTAATTCAACTATTTAAAATTGCCCCCGTTCGTTTAGTATTAAAATGTTTTTAGCACTAACAATGTTATAGGACGATTTAGTTATAGGACCATGTTTTCCCGAAAACTGACTAGGCATTTAATTAACTTATATTGATTACCCCCAAACTGGTACATTTTACTAATCATAATCTTAAATAGTTATAATTACTACGCTCGATAGTTCTTAACATGTTTGCATTTTTATAAATACCAGTAATTTATAATGTAATAATTTATGAAGTAGAATAAATAATTAATAAATCATACTTGTGTTTCAATTTGGTATAGATCGCGTCGTGTAAAGAGAAGCTGGCGGTTTTTTGTTTGAAAGCTGACGTAATCGGGAAGGTTCTTGCCTATATTTCATCAAAATTTCATCAAAATTGGTTCAACCGTTTAAAAGTTATACGCGACTAGCTTTCCGCCCGCGGCTCCGCCTGCGTGGACTACAGGTTATATCGTGCCCAACTGTGGGATAAAATGTAGCCTATGTCCTTTCCCAGGCTCTAATCTATCTCTGTACCAAAATTCATCAAAATCGGTTCAGCGGTTTAGGCGTGAAAAGGTAACAGACAGACAGACAGACAGACAGAGTTACTTTCGCATTTATAATATTATATATAATATATATATATATTAGTAGGGATTAGTAGGGATGAGACCAAGTGGTAGGTAGGTGGCCCAGTTCGAATCGGCCTGTAGCACTAAATTCGTCTTTACAGATTTTTGTACGGTCTTATAATTGTCACATGCTCAGCGGTGCAGGAGAACATCCTGATGAAACCCTAAGAAAATTCGTTTTCGAAAGACGAGCGGTCCATGAACCCGGATTGGTGAACTATGGCCGAAACCCACTTCATCATAATAAAAGGAGAAAAGTTTTTAGAAAAGTGTTTGTTACATTTAGGAGAAGGTTTTGGTATTTTAACCGATTTCAAAAAAGGAGGTTCTCAGTTTGACCCGTATGCAAGTATGTAAAATAAATAGTCAAAATAATGATTCGCTGAAACGTGTACACTTCGTTTTATTAACCGACTTTAAAAAAGAAAGAGGTTCCAATTTACACCAAAAATTTAAAAATTTGGTACAATTTTTTTATAAAAAGTTTATTTATATTCCTTTCTTATCTGACGCGGAGTATAGGCGTTAATATTTTCGAAACTGCATAACCAACTAGAATTTGAACTAAGTTTGGTAATCTCTACGACCATGGTAAACAAAATTCATTTAAGTTTAGTTTCTTAGGGTAAGCAGATGTAGACAATTATTTATTTTTGTCTTAATTCTTTATTTTATGTTGTTGTAATTTGTTAAAACGTTGAATTTTATTTCTTTGTTTGTTATAAAATTCTCTGTATAATTAACGATGAGGGAAATAGTGTCGATTCAGGTTGGAAGGTGTGGGAACCAAATCGGAGCGAAGGTAAGGAGAAATAAGAATATATTTTTAGAGTCTATTCAAATTCACAGTCCACTGTCAAATATAAGAAGTACTAAGAAGTCTTCTCGGTTCCGCCACTTCTAGTGCCAGCCTAGACTATATTGGAGTGGGCACGGACCACCCCCCCCCTAGGTCCCCCCTGAAAAACAACCCTAGATACGCCAATGCCAGGACCTTCCGCTGTTCAGCGACTGCGAGTGTGAGGTTGCTGTCTGAGTTACAAAGCATGAATATTTTCTACTCGCCAATAAGTATCTCCTAACTATTCCGTACATGGTAACAGAAGCTGCAATATCTCAATAACACGAAACGTCCTTTTTGCCCATCTTACTTCTCGCTCCATTGTTGGCATTACCCCTAAAGATACCGACAATGGGCACTACTAGTAACCTAAACATAAATGTTTCAGTTCTGGGAGGTAATCTCCGACGAGCACGGCATCGACCCGAACGGCTGCTACAGCGGAGACTCGGATCTCCAACTCGAACGCATCAACGTCTACTACAACGACGGCGCTCGCTGCACCTACGTCCCAAGAGCTGTCCTCGTCGACCTCGAGCCTGGGGTCCTAGACTCCTTACGAGGTGGCCCCTACGGTACACTCTTCCGCCCCGATAACATCGTCTTCGGCACTTCGGGGGCCGGCAACAACTGGGCCAAAGGACACTTCACTGAAGGAGCTGATATTCTCGAGTCAGTTCTCGATGTCGTGAGGAAAGAAGCTGAAGGATGCGACTGTCTCCAAGGCTTCCAACTCATTCACTCCATCGGCGGCGGAACTGGATCTGGCCTCGGAACTCTTCTACTGGCGAATTTAAGAGAAGAATACCCAGACAGGATTCTGTTTAGTTTTTCTGTTGTTCCCAGTCCGAAAGTATCAGATACGGTCGTAGAGCCATACAACGCGACGCTCTCAATAAATCAGTTGATAGAGAACACTGATCAGACATTTTGTATTGACAATGAGGCACTGTACGACATATGCTTCCGCACGTTAAAATTGAAGACGCCGACGTATGGAGATTTGAATCACCTTGTATCAGCGACGATGTCCGGAGTGACAACGTGCTTGAGGTTCCCGGGGCAGCTGAACGCAGACTTGCGGAAGCTGGCGGTGAATATGGTTCCGTTCCCGCGGCTGCACTTCTTCATGCCTGGTTTCGCGCCACTGACGTCACGCGGCAGTCAGCAGTACAGGGCGTTGACGGTGCCGGAGCTGACGCAGCAGATGTTCGACGCTAAGAATATGATGGCGGCGTGCGACCCGCGCCACGGCCGCTACCTGACTGTTGCCGCAGTGTTCCGCGGACGGATGTCCATGAAGGAAGTGGACGAGCAAATGCTGAACGTACAGAACAAAAACAAAAGTTACTTCGTTGAATGGATACCAAACAACGTTAAGACCGCTGTATGCGACATCCCACCTAGGGGGCTAAAAATGTCTGCGACGTTTATCGGGAATACTACGGCTATTCAAGAACTATTTAAGCGAGTAGCGGAACAGTACTCGGCCATGTTTAGAAGGAAAGCCTTCCTCCATTGGTATACTGGTGAAGGAATGGATGAGAGCGACTTCACAGACGCGGACAACAACCTGAGCGACCTGATATCAGAGTACCAGCAATACCAAGACGCAGTGGCGGGCGGCGAAGAATATGACGAAGAAGGCGGTGAGGAAGAAGGAGAATAAAACATTCAAAAACATTATTTATTGTTATTTATAAAAAGAAATGTTCTGGAATTCGTTACTTTTATTCTTAGATACTAACCAGTTACAACCGCAATTTACCAGTCGCATCAATAAACCATTTACAATAACAATTAAAAACGCTCAATTATTAATACTAGTTTTCCGCCTGCGGCTCCGCCCGCGTTCCCAGCTGTGGGATAAAATGTAGCCTATAGCATCTATCTCTAAACCACAAATTTCATCAAAATCGGTTCAGTAGTTTAGGTATGAAAGCGTTACAAACAAACGTATATTCCTTCTTATCAGCCCATAACGTCCCCACCGAGGGGCACGGGCCTCCCTTCGAAACATGACGGGGATTTAGGCTATAGTCCACCACGCTGGCCCAATGCGGGTTGGTGGACCGCTCGTCTTTCGAAAATGAATTTTATTGGGTTTCATCACGATATTTTCCTTCACCGTTGAGCAAGTGATCGTTAGAAATCCGTACCTACATCAATCCGAAAAGACGAATTCAATGGTACAAGCCCGCACCAGGATTTGAACCCGCGACCTTCGGATTACAAGTCTGGCTCATTACCAACTGGGCTATCACCGCTTCAATTTACATTTACATTTATAATATGTATTAGTAAGGATTATTAGTCATCTGCCTACCCCAACAGAGTTATATGGTTCCTTTTGAGTGTATGTATGTTTCGTTTTAATAGTTAGCAAACGCAGCATTGGGGTTTGCAGTGACTGGATCCTTTTTGAGCGAAGTACCTAAAAAAATGCACGATGCCTATGAAGCAAAATGCCTAGAGTCGAAGTCAATGTCTAAAAGATATTTAGGCCCTAAAGTAAAAATTCCCCCTTTCCCGAATGCCCCTTTCCCAAAATGCTCCTTTCCGAGATTGTCCCTTTCCGAGAATGCCCCTTTCCCAAAATGCCCCTTCTCACCGAATGCCCCCTTCTCACCGAATGCCCCCTTCTCACCGAATGCCCCCTTCCCAGAATGCCCCCTTCCCAGAATGCCCCCTTCCCAGAATGCTTTCTTTCCCAGAATGCTTTCTTTCCCAGAATGCTTTCTTTCCCAGAACGCTTTCTTTCCCAGAACGCTTTCTTTCCCAGAACGCTTTCTTTCCCAGAACGCTTTCTTTCCCAGAACGCTTTCTTTCCCAGAAAGCATTCTGGGAAAGAATCTTTCCCAGAATGCTTTCTTTCCCAGAATGCTTTCTTTCCCAGACTGCTTTCCCAGACTGCTTTCCCAGACTGCTTTCCCAGACTGCTTTCCCAGACTGCTTTCTTCCCAGACTGCCCCTTTCCCAGAAAGCTGAAGCGGGTAAACTGAAGGAAAGATAAGGACCAAATTGTTTGTAGGAATGTTTTTATTTGTACCACATGCATGAAAATACAAATAAAAGTATAAAAAAAAAACATTCAAAAATGGTACGCCTACACTAACGACGGACAAACAAATAAATAGACACCACAAGACATTGACAAACAATTACTCCTCCTCTTCAACCTCTTCGTCAAATTCCCCTTCGTCATCGGCAGTGGCGTCCTGGTACTGTTGGTACTCGGAGACCAGGTCGTTCATGTTGCTCTCTGCTTCAGTGAACTCCATCTCGTCCATACCTTCTCCGGTGTACCAATGTAAGAACGCCTTGCGTCTGAACATCGCCGTGAACTGCTCCGATATCCTCTTAAACAACTCCTGGATAGCGGTAGTGTTCCCAATGAATGTTGCAGACATTTTCAGACCTCTTGGGGGTATGTCGCACACGGCAGTTTTCACATTATTCGGAATCCATTCTACAAAATAGCTGCTGTTCTTGTTTTGAATGTTAAGCATCTGTTCGTCCACCTCCTTCATGGACATCCGTCCGCGGAACACTGCGGCGACAGTCAGGTAGCGGCCGTGGCGCGGGTCGCACGCCGCCATCATGTTCTTGGCGTCGAACATCTGTTGCGTCAGCTCCGGCACTGTCAGCGCCCTGTACTGCTGACTGCCGCGTGACGTCAGCGGCGCGAAACCAGGCATGAAGAAGTGCAGCCGCGGGAACGGAACCATATTCACCGCCAGCTTCCGCAGGTCTGCGTTCAGCTGCCCCGGGAACCTCAAGCACGTTGTCACTCCGGACATCGTCGCTGATACAAGGTGATTCAAATCTCCATACGTCGGTGTCGTCAATTTTAAGGTTCGGAAGCAAATGTCGTATAGCGCTTCATTGTCAATACAGTAAGTTTCATCTGTGTTCTCGACTAGTTGGTGAACTGATAACGTCGCATTGTATGGTTCCACGACAGTGTCCGATACCTTCGGGCTGGGAACCACGGAAAAAGTGTTCATGATGCGGTCGGGGTACTCTTCTCGGATCTTCGAGATGAGCAGCGTCCCCATGCCTGAACCGGTGCCGCCACCGAGTGAGTGTGTTAACTGGAAGCCCTGCAGACAGTCACAGCCCTCTGCCTCCTTTCTGACGACGTCTAAAACAGAGTCTACCAGTTCTGCTCCCTCGGTGTAGTGTCCCTTGGCCCAGTTGTTGCCGGCCCCTGATTGGCCGAACACGAAGTTGTCCGGCCGGAAGATCTGGCCAAATGGGCCAGAGCGGACGGAATCCATTGTGCCGGGTTCGAGGTCTACTAGCACGGCGCGGGGCACATACTTGCCCCCAGATGCCTCATTGTAGTAGACGTTAATGCGTTCGAGCTGCAGATCGGAGTCTCCCTGGTAGGCTCCCGTGGGGTCGATGCCATGCTCATCGGATATCACCTCCCAGAACTGTGGACAACGAGAAAATGGTTTGTAGAAAACGACGGGTCAAATTGACCGGACAGTCAATAGATTACGCCACGGTAAGGTCAGGGTCCTGTTAGTTTCAAATAATAGCCCGTAACAGCTAACAGATAGTAACAGACAGTAACAGATAAATAGCCCCTTATACTAGTACCCTTATAAACTTGCAATAGACCAAGAGCCATCTCATTATGTAACCGCTACTAACATGACCCTCTGAATGATTATGGCAAAACGAAATGCTTGCAGCGAGCGAAACGCATCCATTCCGTGACTGCGAATGCCGGTCAGAGGGTCATGTTAGGGGCACCAAAAGACGATCTGCTCTAGGAGAAAATGCCTTACCTTAGCTCCGATCTGGTTCCCGCATTGCCCGGCCTGGATGTGGACGATTTCCCTCATTTTGTTGGGTCACAAAAAATTTTGCACCTAAAATCTAGTTAGTTAAAATTTCTCTGCCGTAAAAGCATAAAATTAAATAATAAAAAAACTAAAAAAAAATTGAATGCAGGTTACTGCATGTGCGTGGTACACGAAATTTCTTTGAAGAATGAGATTTCTGTTTTCTTTTGTTATGACAATCAAAATTTAATTCATATTTTGAAAATTGACAGTAACCATAATTTTGTTGACTTCAACAGTGTAACCATGTAGATCGCTCTGTATCCTAATACACACTTCTTGCATTTCTACTTTGTGCGTTTATCACCAATAAATTGGAAAAGGGCGAGTCTACTTTCCTCTATAGGGGTTCCGTAGTCATAGTTACATTATAAAATCTACTGTAGTGTTGTCAAAATCATCGTGTTGTGATAGCAGTAACTAAAAACAACGGTTTGCATTATGATGTGTTGGCATAGGTGTGTTTAGTTAGTTTCCCCATGAAACTTGTCAATTTTCCCCAAAGAAACCAGGATGAAATTCTTAAAGATATTTTTCGACTTTATATGTTTATGCTGTTAGATTTTAATAGATTTTAATAATTAATACCAAGATGCAAATAAAGAGCATTTTATAGCGGGCGGCATTTCAATAAAATTTTTAATATAAAAGAACACATATTGTGGCATAACTACAATAGTTAGACATATGCTGTCGCGACACTTTTTGTAAATATGTATGTGTTCTGCAAAGTCGTACAAGTAGCGGCACGTAAGTTTAGCGCTGACCGTTATTGCGCAGAAGTCAAAAATTAGGTCTCTCAGGGGGGTAGAGGGACGAAGGGAGCGCGTGCGTAGCGTCGATTGGCTAGCCAGTCGCATTCCGTCCCCCGCCCTGACACGACGCTCCGCGGACTTCTGACTGTACAGTCGCGTTCTAAAATTTATTGTTATTGCCGTTCATTGTTATTGTTTTTTGTTAAGTTTGAGTTCGATTGTTATAGTTGCTTTTTTATTAAAGAAGACCGGCGAAGTTCTATGTATTTTCAGACTTCGATTTGGAGGTCCCGTGCGTGGGAGAAATTGAATGGTACTTGAAGAACTAAGCAAAACTAACAAAAATGTTAATCGTTGCTACTTTTAAAAAGTTAGGATTATAGAGATATGAATTACCAAAAAATTTTGAGGTTAGGAGTTAAATCGTTGATGTTACTTACAAAAAACGTTACTTCCAATTAAAAATACTTATTAATACAAATGAATAGGAACTCAGAACTCTCTAAATGAAATGTATAGCATAATGTTGTTTGTTTTCTTATGCTGATAAAGTAACAATGATACGGTAATGTGATACGGTTAAAATAAATAAAAAGAACCTGAAATGTTATGTGTCTTTATTTAATTAATTAAAAAATTGTCTAAAAATGCAGCAGGGGGTTCAAAGTTACCCTGACGTCTTGCAAATCCCAAGTACCATAATATGCTCATAGTATGCGAACAGCAGCCAACTGTTTGCTTACCTGCAGCACAATTACAATAATAACCTAAAATAGCTGGACGTCCTTGAAGTGCTCTATCTACCACTATATATGTGAAATACGATTTACTGCCCACATGACGAGATTTTATTCTGGCTCTTAAAACATATTGGTCAATGCCATTAAATGCAGAGAGGATTTGATTACTGGCCTCCCATCTCCTTATTCTTTCCATTGTCTGTGCAGTTTCTTCGGATAAACGATGTCGCCTTATTCGATCAACACGCAAAGAACAATGTACACATCGAAGCCGCATTTTAACGAAACCAAATCACATGCAAATTAAAATCCAAGGGGAATGTTGTTCAACGTAAAAACGAGACTCAAAAGTCCTTTAAACACGCGAAAAATCAAAATATTTCATCCGCATCAAACTAAACATGATTATGTGAATGCCAATGTTTTCATTGTCATAAACTAAATAAGGCCGAAAATAAGGCATAAGGCCAAACACATGTCATAAACTAAATGTGTTTGGCCTTAGCTTTTATATTTCTGCATAAAAAAGATTGGAATGAAAGATCGTATCCGTTCAACGTTCAGTTTTTTCATTGCATAATACGTCTTCGAAAATAATTTAACTTTTTATTCCGATCTTTAAAAAATCATGCTTTTATTGGAATAAATTAAAGGTTTATCACTTAATTTACTGAGCATGTTTCCGATTCAGCATGACTTTTTAAAACATCAAGTCGACTTTTGCCGGTCTTCTTTGTTTGTGACTTTAAATAGTGAATATGCCTAGAAGAAATACTGTTTTGAAAAGACAGGCAAGAAAAATGGTGTATGGCGTGCATTGTTTTGTTAAAAAAGAAACCAATAAAATATTGTCAAATTCTATTATGTATTTTTTTCTACTCCCCATAAACTTTATCACTCTGTCATGTATCACTTTGAATGGAAGTCGTTTTTTTCTTTTAAAATATCCTGTTACAAGCTATGGAATATTTTAAAATTTACTATTTATTAACGTCTGCATGCGCGACTGTACTCATGCTCAGTTACGTAATATCCTCAACATTTCACTCACTAGTGCTAGACTTATTATTTTACTTACTATTTGTACATTTAAATGTTCTTAAAATTATTTTATTAAAGTTATAATTGTATTGCGTGCGCGACAGTACCTATGCGCAACTATCCCCTCTACATTTCACTCAGCGCTAAACTTACGTGCCGCTACTTGTAGTACATTATTTTATTCTATCATCAATAGTTTACGCAGCGCACGCAATGTAAAGAATATTTGAAGTAATTTTTTTACACCTTGGGTTTCATTATTTGAGTTTCAGTAAGGATCCCTAATTTTTTTGAAAATATAATATAGCCTATGTCCATCGGGGATAATGTAGCTTTCTGATGGTGAAAGAATTTTTTAAATCGGTCCAGTAGTTTCGGAGCCTATTCAATGCAAACAAACAAACAATCAAATCTTTCCTCTTTATAATATTAGTAATAATATTAGTAATAATAAGTGGTTTAGTCGTTTAAAAGTTTTAAGCGACTAATATCAGGGATGATGCAGTTTTTTAAATTTTATAGTTTATTAAAGTTGTTAAGTTATTAGTTCACGTTCTTAGTTCATGCTAATTCAGAACGTCTAATATTAAATTATCTGACTTGACTTTTTTAGCATTCGTGGTTTATTGCTTATTTTTCCCTTTTAGCATGGAACCCTGAAAAAATCTAGTTCCTTTCGAAATACATATTTGTCCCGATCCGGGTAGAACCTGGAACCGTGAAGATCCCATTTAGGACCTCGAGGTTGAATTTGCAAAATGTTGAATGCCTTTCATGTAGGATTCCCAATTAATCAATTTTTTAATTAAAATGCGATTCACAGCCCCTTCCGAACCTCATACGTAAGGCAAGAATAAAAAAATAGGAAAGATGGTAACCTACTGGCCCTCTCGGGTAACCTGCGGCCCTCTCGGGTAACCTACGTACCTCTCAGATAACCTACGGCCCTCAGTTAACCTAGGGCTCTCAGTATACCTACGGCCCTCTCAGTTAACCTACGGCCATCACAGTTAACCTACGGCCCTCTCAGTTAAGATACAGCCCTCTCAGTTAACCTACGGCCCTCTGTTAACCTACGATCCTCTGTTAACCTACGACCCTCTCGACCCTCTCAGTTTAAGTTACCAAATTCCCTTAGTTAACCTACAACCCTCTCAGTTAACCTACGATCCTCTCAGTTAACCTAGGACCCTCTCAGTTAACCAACGGCCCTCTCAGTTAACCTATGACCCTCAGTTAACCTACGACCCTCTCAGTTAACCTTAGACCCTCTCAGTTAACCTAATACACTCTCAGTTAACCTAGGACCCTCTCAGTTAACCTACGACCCTCTGTAAACCTACGACCCACTCGACCCTCTCAGTTTAAGCTACCAAATTCCCTCAGTTAAACTACAACTCTCTCAGTTAACCTACAACCCTCTTAGTTAACCTACGACCCTCTCAGTTAACCTACGGCCCTCAGTTAAACTACGGCCCTCAGTTAACCTACGGCCCTCTCAGTTAACCTACGGCCCTCTCAGTTAACCTACGGCCCTCTCAGTTAACCTACGGCCCTCTCTGTTAACCTACGACCCTCTCGACCCTCTCAGTTTAAGTTACCAAATTCCCTTAGTTAACCTACGACCCTCTCAGATAAGAAAGATGGTAACCTACTGGCCCTCTCGGGTAACCTGCGGCCCTCTCGGGTAACCTACGTACCTCTCAGATAACCTACGGCCCTCAGTTAACCTACGGCCCTGAGTATACCTACGACCCTCTCAGTTAACCCGAGACCCTCTCAGTTAACCCGAGACCCTCTCAGTTAACCCGAGACCCTCAGTTAACCCGAGACCCTCAGTTAACCCGAGACCCTCAGTTAACCCGAGACCCTCAGTTAACCCGAGACCCTCAGTTAACCCGAGACCCTCAGTTAACCCGAGACCCTCAGTTAACCCGAGACCCTCAGTTAACCCGAGACCCTCAGTTAACCCGAGACCCTCAGTTAACCCGAGACCCTCAGTTAACCCGAGACCCTCAGTTAACCCGAGACCCTCAGTTAACCCGAGACCCTCAGTTAACCCGAGACCCTCAGTTAACCCGAGACCCTCAGTTAACCCGAGACCCTCAGTTAACCCGAGACCCTCAGTTAACCCGAGACCCTCAGTTAACCCGAGACCCTCAGTTAACCCGAGACCCTCAGTTAACCCGAGACCCTCAGTTAACCCGAGACCCTCAGTTAACCCGAGACCCTCAGTTAACCTACGATCCTCACGACCCTCAGTTTAAGTTACCAAATTGGGTAAGTTTTAATTATATTCCTCAACAATGAAAAATAAAAATATTGAACATGATTTTATTTGGGACAACACAAACACAAATATGAACTACCAAACTAAGTCATTCCACCGCTTCGCCTGCTTCCTCTTCGTCAAATTCTCCCTCATCGTCCGCTGTCGCGTCCTGGTACTGTTGGTATTCTGACATTAGATCGTTCATGTTGCTCTCTGCTTCTGTGAACTCCATTTCATCCATTCCTTCGCCTGTGTACCAATGAAGGAAAGCTTTCCGCCTGAACATGGCCACGAACTGTTCTGCTACCCTCTTGAATATACTCTGGATAGCCGTTGTGTTTCCAATGAATGTCGATGCCATTTTCAGCCCTCGTGGTGGTATGTCACATACTGCTATCTTGACGTTGTGTGGAATCCATTCTACGAAGTATGTGCTGTTTTTGTTCTGTATATTTACTAGTTGTTCGTCTACTTCTTTCATCGACATTCTGCCCCTGAATATCGTGGCCACGGTCAGGTATCTGCCGTGTCGTGGGTCGCAAGCCACCATCATGTTCTTCGCATCAAACATTTGGAGAGTCAACTCTGGAACTGTCAGTGCTCTGTACTGCTGCGCTCCTCTGGACGTGAGTGGAGCAAATCCAGGTGTGTAGAAGTGGAGTCTTGGGAACGGCACCATGTTGACTGCCAGTTTTCTCAAATCCGCGTTCAACTGTCCGGGGAACCTCAAGCAGGTCGTGGTGCCGGACATTGTGGCACAAATCAAGTGATTTAGATCGCCGTAAGTAGGCGTCGTTAGTTTTAACGTTCTGAAGCAAATGTCGTAGAGCGCCTCATTATCCAAACACATCGTGTGGTCAGTGTTCTCGACCAGCTGGTTCACAGCTAGAGTGGTATTGTAGGGTTCTACGACGCAATCTGAGACGCGGGTGCTCGGGAACACCGAGTAGCTCAGAATGATCCTGTCGGGGTATTCTTCTCGGATGCGGTTGACGAGTAGAGTTCCGAAGCCGGATCCAGTGCCACCGCCGAGGGAGTGTTCCAGTTGGAAGCCCTGGAGGCAGTCGCAGCCTTCGGCCTCGCGGCGAATCACGTCGAGTGCAGACTCGAGGATCTCTACTCCTTCGGTGTAGTGTCCTCGGGCCCAGTTATTGGCGGCGCCGTTTTGTCCGTAGACGAAGTTGTCGGGGCGGTAGAGACAGCCGAAGGGGCCGGAGCGCACGGCGTCCATGGTGGCCGGCCGGCTTCAGGTCGGTGAGCACGGTCCGCGGGACGTACTTGCCGCCGGACGCCTCGTTGTAGTACACGTTGATGCGCTCCAGCTGCAGGTCAGAGTCCCCGTGGTACACGCCACAAGGGTCGATGCCATGCTCATCCGATATCACCTCCCAGAACTGTGGACAAAGAAAAACTGTTGTAGAATGCCATAAAGGATCATAAGCATCAGAGGAATCAAAATTATCGGCATCTGTGGCCGCAGGATGCAGAGCGTAACTTTGCGGCGGTCTAAACGGAGCGTAACTTTGCTACGTTTCGATATTTTGGCAACAAAATACAGAGGTTAATGCGGTCTACCTGAACTCAAATACGAACTAAAGTTGTTATATTTGCCATTTTATTTCAATTTATGTCGTATTTACATTACTATGGTAAGTCAACTTAGTACTCTCGAATCAAAGTAGCTAGGTTTCAGGTTAGGTAAACGTACCTTTGTATTGTAATGTAGGTATTCATTCTTTATTGTACACGAGAATAAATTACGCAAGACAAACGGTAAAGCGTACTCCCGACTACTCTACACGCATAAGCAAGTAAGTAAGAGTGGGTAGCTAGTCTAGTGAGTTTTATCTTACCTTCCCTCCGACTTGGTTCCCGCACGCACCCGCTTGCAAATTTATGATCTCCCTCATCTTGAAAATTTAACTATTCTTCAGCTCACGGATACTTGTAAATTTTTATAAAATATTCCCAAAAATGGTCACGAAGTTGAAGCTTAACATTAACTTAAACTAAAAAAGTTAAAAAAATAAAAAAAATCTAGCGCAAAGTTACACTTTGTGCATTACGTTAGATTTCAGAACAGAAAGTGAGTCAAAATCTGGATGACATTTTTATATTGATTTGAAATTTGAAATTCTAGAATTTTTATTTCATTTTGAGGTTTGTCACCAATAATTCTAGCAGCCAGATATTTTTCCTGCAATTTTAAATTTACATTTCATTTTAATTTTAACTCTACGTAACATGCAAAACATGCATGTGTAAAATAAACTATAACTGTATCAAATGTACACAATAAGAACGATCTCGTAGCGCCATCTAGACAGCGATCTAAACACTACATTCACAGCAAAATGTTCAGTCCTTATAACGTCCTTTACGTGAACATTTCAGGGATTACTAAGCACGTTCCCTAACAAGTTCAACGGTCCCCCGCTAGATGGCGCATCATTTTCAGGAGCTTGTTTTGTTTTCAGCCCGCTGTCCGTAGCGTTGTCATTATTGTCATGGCGCTCGCTTGAAATGACAGCGAGATAGCGTTTCGCGAATAAAATGTAGATTTGTTTGCTTTTCCTGTATGATGTAGTTGTTTTTAATGAGTGCCGAATGTGAAGTGTGCGAGAGTGCGCGGAGTGATGTCATTGGCAGACAAATATGCTCCAGCCCAGGGGAAAAAAGCACCATTTAGCGAAGATAGTACGGACAGCGATAATGACTCAAAAAGGAAAGCTTTGCTCCGGAGAATATCTACTAGCAAATGCGTCGGTAGATTGGTAAGTATCCTTGCCGTTCTCCCATAAAGATTTCTATGCAGTATAAGCAAAATAAAAGGGCTTAAAAGCCGATTTATCCTGGGCGTGCCATCTGTCAAAATGAAGTGAGGGGTGGCGGGGGAACCAACATGTGCCTGGGACAAAGTTGGTCGAGCAGGTGATAATTTTTAATACTAAAACTATGTTAAATAAAGTGATAAGACGCTGTTGCTAAGCTGACCTATTTAGTGCCATGAAAGGCATTGCCCGGGTGAAGCGATGTACGGTGCCCATGGGATTCGCGGGACAATTTCATTACTTTAATTTCGTTAATAGGTTAATGGATACGGGCAATTTCATTACATAAAACACCGATATTGATGAAATTAATTTAATATGGTAACGAAAATGAAAGTGAGTTACCTATATGACCAGGTAATCGTGTATATAATAAGGGATTGGTTTCTCAAAAACGGCTTTAAAGATTTTGAAAAAAGTTCACAGTTTATGAAAGTTTTGAGTCAAAAAGTGGATTAATCACACTTTTATTTCCGGAAAATCGCAAATTGACATAAAAGAGGGGTGTTATAAGTTTGACGTGTGTATCTGTGCATCTGCGTGGCAGTATGTCTGTTTGTGGCACCGTGGCTCCTTAACGAAAGTACCGACTTCGATGTGGTTTCTGTTTTAGTAAAATAAATAAAAATACAAAGTTTTATCAAAATCAGTCTGGTAGTTTAGCCTGAAGAAGTAACAACTTCCATCCATCCTTACAAACTTTCGTATATATAATACTAGCTTTCAGCCCGCGGTTCCACCCACGTGGACTAGAGGTTATATCGTGTCCAACTGTGAGATAAAATGTAGCCTATGTCCTTTCCCAGGCTCTAATCTATCTCTGTACCGAAATTCATCAAAATCGGTTCAGTAGTTTTGGCGTGAAAGACGGACAGACAGACAGATAGAGTTACTTTCGCATTTATAATAATAGTATGGATTAGTAGGATTCTGTAGTATCACTGAATTTTTTTTATAACAGATAACAAGTCGAGGTACGTAAAAAAGAGCTTATGGTATAATAATAATAAGCGGTCACCACCTCTTAATAATAAAGTTCTTGTATCAGCTTACAACAACATATTTTTCAATAGAAATCAATACCAAAACGCGTCAAGAGCGAGCTGGATTCTAATCCTAAGGGTTCCAGACCCAATAAGGGATATACTGTATACCAGTGTTTTTCAATTTTTTTGAATTCGCGACCCCTTTGGATCATATAAAGTTCTGGCGACCCCCTAAGGTCCCTAAGACCCTTTTAGGCTAAATCTATTGATTTTAAAATTCATAATAAAAGAGTTTGCCGCAGGGTAGACGCGTAAAGCGGCGGGAGGCATCATTATCCAGGCACACTGAAATTATCTTAGTTTAGTGTAAGATTTTAAAAAAATTGTCCTTTTCTTTTACCTGCGACCCCCCGAGTAAGGCTTCACGACCCCCCTGGGGGTCGCGACCCATAGTTTGAAAAACACTGCTGTATACATATTTAGGGATACAAAATCGCCGTTTCCGTGCCGAAAGTCAACGTTTTTTTTAATTTCAAAAAGGCTTTCACTAGGCAGTTTTAAACATAACGGGTTCTCTTGTTTTAAATGAGTACGTTTTTTACTAGGTAGCTTAAAATCCCAAAAAAATGTACGATGTAGCCTTGTGGATCTCGTTGATCGGAAACGATCAGTGAGGTTAAGCAACGTACACAGAGACAGGATAACTGACGGGTGACAAAAGTGGCAATTTATCAGCAGCGTTTCCGTGCTTTGGATGTTAAGCCGTCGGTCACGGCTATTGTCGATTGACTACAGTCGTTAAAACCAAGTCAGACGCCATTTGGCTGTATGAAACCTCTGACCCTATGGTTAGTCAAGTTCGCCACAAACTTGACGATACCTACACGATAAGAAGAAGAAGAATAAAGGTTTTGTCAATCTGGTCCCAGTCCATACTTGATGAATCTTACTAAAGAAGCTGCTGCTGCTGCAGTAGTCAGTAATTAATTCTAGTGGTTTTGGTTTTTATCCTCCTACTTCGACTTCGTTCCGTGGAAATTGTCCCGGTGGATTTTCATTTTTTTAAAATACAAACCTGGTCGTGACAATAAGGAACACAACAAAAAAGAATCATCCAAATCGGTCATGCCGTTCTCAAGTTATAGCGTGACCACGAGAAGTAGGGGTTTATTTTGTGGCGTCTTTTTTTATTCTATTTGAAAATTATAAACTTGAAAGTTTGTGAGCATTTATGGATGGATAGTTGAATGTTTGTAATTCCTTCTCGCAAAAACTACTGGACGGATCATCATGAAACATTGCAGTAATATTGCTTTTGTATCAGAATAACATGTAGGGTACATAATTTTTCAACATTCTTACGGGAACGAACTCCAGGGTGGATAACTTATTAAATACATGCTTATAATTATTCCTATAAAAGTTACGTGACAAAGGTACCTTAGATATAAGTATCTACTTATAGATAAGTAGTCACCAAGTATACTTAAAGTTCGTTTTCTTTTATATTTTGTTTACTTCACTTGATATTGGTACAGATTGTTGACAATATTGTCAAGTTTCCCTTTGTTGCTGTAAAAGCAAAACCTTTGTTATTCCGAAATAAAAACAAGCTTCAAAAGTAAAACTTCTTTTATATTCTTGTAGACACAGTCAGTAGCAGATCACGCTTGATATTTATTTATTTGATGTCCGAAGTGTTTAAATCAAGTACAGACGCCAGCACTACGTAGTTGGCTTTGTAAAACTGCTCTAATTGCAATTGAATAAAGTGCATCCATAACTCGATGAGCCGTTCTCTGTACTTAGCTTGAGACCGGTTCAATCGACAGAGGTTATTAAAGAAAAAACACTGATTACGGTAAAATAACTTAAATTTAAAAGAAATAAATTTTTAAAACACGTTTTACAAATTATAACAAAACATGCTTTTATGCAGTAGACTAAAAAAGCTCACGCTCAGAAATTTAAATAGGAATCCGAAAAGGAAGAGCAAAACTGTAAATTATGTAGAATGTTGAGGACGAGTCGCATTAGCCTTGTAACAAGCTGACGACCTGATCTCGAATCGCTATATTAACTTGTTTCTTCAAAGCCTAGCTCATAGACTCCAAAGCAGCTTGCCTCTGTGTTTTTTACAAGATATGATTCAGGGAGTGTGCTCATGAGCTGCATGAGCTCATTCCGCCTGCCCCTTTCTTCTACCGGACGTCAACACACACCGCAGGGTACCACCTTTCTTTGTCGAGATTCCTCTGATCCGTGCCGAACGCTTCATCTTTTATACTGCGCACCGCTAAGGAATGGAATTATCTACCTGCGTCTGTATTTCCGAGCTCATATAACCCGAGTCTCTTTGAATTTCGAGTGGATAGGCATCTTTTGGATGAGCTTGCTACATCGACCACATCTTCGCTCCAGAGCCAGATCGAGGTCAAGAGCGAACCTATTCTCTATAAAAAAAACTACACTGTACTATCAAAGGTGGATTGTGCAAAATTACTTTTTTTTTAAATGCACATTTACTAGAACTTTTTAAAGATCTTTTTCTGAAGCTTTAAAATCAATAAAGTTGTCAGTACGAGGAAGTACTGTTTATAAGAACTGTTTAACTTGAAAATGACAATGGGATAAAAATTAAAAATTTTCTTATTCGTTTCTTATTTTTATCCGTAAAAAATGTCTTCATAAAGTCTTTTATGGTTACCCTAATGCTTTTTTACATTAGGCCCACGGGTAAGAAAGTATAATCAACCTCTTTTCTTCAACATTTCCAGATTAATTTATGAGCACCTTGTTCGTGTTTCCTTTAGAAGAGTTATTCTGTTCTGCTGCATACTCGGTTTCTGGAAACTACAATTATTTTCATTATCTGAAAGTTTGTACCGTAAGTAGTCTGATTGACAAAAATGTATGATTAGTGATAACTTATTTATTTTATTTGGTACACCTACAGCACATAGCCACTTCTTCTTCTTATCGTGTCGACCTAAGGCTAAATCTTTGTAGACCAGTACTCAGCCACACGGATTGCGTTATCTGTGGCCTTGTAGAGGTCTTCGCAACTACAGGAGTCAGGACTGTGGCACTCAATAGGTGTGTCATAGACTGCGGAGAAGTGCCACATTCGCAGGAGTCATCCACACTGTACCCACACCTACACAAGTTTTCCTTGCAACGGCCGACTCGGGTCCGGAGTCTGTTAAGCGACTTCCATGTCGACCATGGCAGATTTTGTCCAGGTGGTAAGGTCTCAGCGATAGGAATGAAAGGCAGCGCCTTGTACCTTTCCTTCCACAGCTTAACCCGGGCTTAAAAGGTTTCACCGGTTAGACCCACTAAAACACATTATCAAAATCACATTGTGTCACCTTATTACAGAGGTATACGCAGCATTCAATGAGACAGCTATTAAAATTATAAAAGAAAAAAAAAACATTAGAGTGCACATAAGATACATAGACGAAAATTTCGTATTTCGAAAAATTAGGTTGACTTTCAAATGATAGAATTATAGAACAAGACATAATATACTGTTTGCGGAGAAACATTAAGAAAATAGAAGCACTGTATACCTATGTTAAATTTCACGATTTTGTCTGAAAAAAGAAAAAAAAAATACGATACATCCCAAACATTAACTCATCAACTGAACAAACGAAAGAAAAGAAAAAACAAAAGGAAAGTAAAAAAAGGCACTCAATTTGACGAAGGTACACGTTACTTTGTATATTCTTTTAATTATTCATTTGGTTGTGATGAAGTACCTTCTTATAACTTTTGTTACAGGTGAATTTTTAATCAGTGGTCATATTTTTGTTATGTTATCATATCATTATCAGTAACATTGATAAAGTACATAAATTTAAGGGCTTTCCGCCCGGGACTTCGTTTCCGTGGGAATTAGGGAAAATTATGTAGGTAGCTCATGTTACTCAAGGATAACGTAGTATTCTATTGGTGAAAGAATTTTCGAAATCTGTTCAGTAATTTTTGAGTTTATTCGTTACAATCATAAAAATGAAATAGTTTTAAAATACAAATCTTTCCTCTCTATAATGTGAGTGTATAGGAAAACAACTTAAAAAAAAATATCTTGTAACTCCTTTTAACGTTTTATAGACATACATTTTTGGAATCTTAGAAATACGGGCCACCTCACTAATTGTGTTGTAGAGTTTCACAATGATCTACTTTGTGCGAACTGTTGTTGGGATTGAAGTCGGTGACTCATACGTTTTTAACGAGGAAAATTATAAAGCGAGTGTTGTCTCTAGTAGAGTTCTATTCAGTCCATATAAATCATGGTTACGCCGGTGTTTTGTGGGGAGAATGGGGAAGTTAGGCGCCCGTCAGTCTTGGTACCGTTCGACCGAAAGGGGGCTCCGCTTTCAGTGGGGAAGCACGGGTGTTTGAACCCGAGTCTACCCTTATCAATATCAAGTATTATTTTTCACTTCATATATCTTCTTCGCTTGACTAGATGCGAAAGGAAAACAGAACGTGGCACGTACTTTTTTTTTAACCCTCGGCAAACAGAAGGGTGTTATAAGTTTGACGTGTGTATCTGTATGTCTCTGTAATTTAAATTATTTAGTTTATGTATCCAACGCATAATGTTATATCATTTTGTGAAAACTTGACTGGCTTATGGATTAGTTCACATTAGAATAAGTATTTTGTGAAGAATAGCTGTATGTTTTCCTCAATAAACATACAGAGAGTTTACATACAGAGAGTTAGTTTTAGAGTTATCAGAGAGTTTACAAATATTTTCGAGGGCTTGTGCCTTTTTCGACGAAGAGGTATGGTTATCGATCATGCCAGGGCATGACAATGACAACGTATTAAGATTTTTATACATATATTTTTATGCCAGGCATGCTGCCAACGACGATGTTGATTTTACCTTCGATTGGCCTTAATTTGGTTTAAATATCCATCACTGAAGTAATATAATTTAATATGTTTAATACTTGATTGGTCAAAACCTACATGATATAAATACGTGATGTACAAACCATAAGCTAAGATCAGCATTATTTTCTCTAAATCGATTATTTTGTACTCTTCTTCTGAGCTCTCCTAAATAATAAAATTAAAACATATTTTCACAATGAAAAATGGCAGATAAGGAAAATTGAAAAATAAAAAAAGACTGTCTCAAAAACAAAAGACGGTCGCTCCTGGTGTTCTAGCATTTTGAACAAGTAAGTCACATTGTAAGTACTTAATCTTCTTGCTTCTCCAACATGCCGTTGCTTTTGCCATGGACTTTTTGATCATCAGTAGAGTTCATCCTTCCATGCTTAGAATGTGCCAGCTACCAACTCTTTCCAGGTATACACAGTAAAAGTCTGTAAATGGGATTCGAGGATTTTGCTCTATAATGGGCGAAAGGCTGACCACATAATATCTCACCAATGCATAACTTGTTCCATCTGATAACCCTCACAATGTTTGTCAAACGTGGCATCTAGTGGTTCTAGAATCATTGATATTTTGCCTACCCAGTTAGGGATTATAAACGTGAGCGTATAAATAATAAAAAATAAAAATCAACCGCCATACACTCAAAGGCCCACACTAAGGTTTTCCCTTGTGTCGTGGGTCAAACATCTGATTTTTACTTACCTACACAAATATTAGCACCGACTGGGATTCGAACACAAGGCGACCCTACCACTCGACCAAACCGGCCATCTATTATATGTATGTATTGATGTAGAGAAACAAAGAATGTCAGCTTCAAACGCAAAAGAACTATTTACAAAGTAATAAAGCCGTCAGAATGCAGTATCGATTGGTCGGTGGACGTCACGACGTCTGTGAGACGGCGTGTCGCCACCCGTTGGGTTTATGACTACCAGCACGACTCATGACACGATGCACTGACCACAGAGTATGAAAGGAGGCAGCAGTAGGCCATCTTCAAGCTAAAAGTTACAACGCCATGCTCATGGTTAAATACGCCATTACGCCCTAGGCCACACACTAGATTCCACTTGCCATCGATTCTAAAAGGCACTTTTTATTTTGCCAAGAAATACTCGTCAATACTATTCCCCTAGAAAGTTTATTATTGCCATCATCGGTCGATGAAAATAGAGGACTAAATGAAACATAAACCAGCGTTGAGGTTTTAGCTACAACACATGACATTGCACCAGCTACAATCCCTTGCAAGATGGTTTGTTGCTTTTAACAGACTTCAAAAAAAAGGAGGAACTTCCCATTTCGACAATATGTTTTTTGTGTTTGTTATGCGATAACTCTGCCAATTGCTAACCGATTATCAAAATTCCTTTTTTGTTTGAAAGAGTATACTCCTGAGGTGGTCCCAAATCAATTTTATAATAGTAGTTTTCAATAAAAGTGTGGGATTTCTGTTATTAAGGCGAGGGTAGACAGTCGGAACGAGTTGAAATAACAGTCCCACTCGTTGTATTGAACAACTATTTTTAATACAGTTGCGAAAAAATTAAGCAATTTAATAAAAAACACAATTAAACTCGCAAAGAATTTTTTTGGAAAAAGGCACCAACCGTAAAAGAATATAAAGCAGAGACTAGGGCAGTGCACGTCATACTTTTTATATTTATAAATTTAATTTGGCCGATACTAATATTAATTTCAATATCAGATTTAAAAGTATTTTTTAAATTAAAATGACTTTTAAATCTGATATTGAAACAAATAAGTAGCTTTTTTTAGAAATATTTGCATGAATCATAAAAATTGTTTAATTTTCTTTTTAATAGACATTATTTTGACAGTTGGGAAAGAAAACGCAGGAGTTCGGGAAAGGTAAAGAAAAAACTCGAGTATGTAATAGCCCACATCCCGAACGCTATACGTCCCTGCAATACGCCACTTTTTGAGCAACTGTATTTAAAAAATTGTTTTAGTACTTTAAAAAAAATTAACAAAAACGAAACACATACTTACACTTTTTATTTAGATGATGGTTTGGTTTGTGATTATCTGCTGAAAAGCATTGTTGGGATTAGAAGTTCCGTTGATTCTTACGTATATTTTGCCTACTTCCTGTCTCGACTACCATTTTATCTTGTTTTGTACGTAGCGCGAATTTAGGTCAAGTGAATGTTTTGAATCTTGAAATACAAGTAATGAGGATCTTTTGTGTTTTATAAATATTATTAGGGTAGGGTGGGGTATAGTAAAACGAACGCAAAATTTTGATCTTTTCCCAAAATTTTATCGTATCCTATTACATTGGTTTGTGCAGCGACTAATGTTTTGTAATACCTGTGTAATTAGTTCCAATAAAATGTTGGAAAAGGTAAAAATATTGCTTGACTTGACTTCTTTATTTTAATGGCAATCCATCGTCTAGATGACTATGATTCTGCCAGTATCACTACTAAAGAACTAGCTTTCCGTCCGGGACTTCGTACCCGTGGGGTTTCGGGAACATCATGTACCTTATGTTCATCACGAATAATGTAGGATTCTAACAGTGAAAGAATTTTCCAAAGCGGTCCAGTAGTTTCGAAGCCTTTTCAATGCAAACAAATAAACAATCAAATCTTTCCTTTTTATAATATTAGTATAAATAAACGAAATGACTTATGTACGGTAATTCCAGACAGGGTTGATACTTACAGTGAACTTTTACAGTGAAATTAGTTTAATAATAATAGTTTATTTATTTCTCTCTACAAAAGTTGGTGATGGTACAGTACAGATGACAAAATTTTTAATAAGCTTTTGTGAGAGCTGGTGTCTGTACTAGGAGAACCTGTGTTACGGAGTTATTGCGTTTGTTTTACTGTTTGTTTGTTTTTGTTTACTGTACCCCGCGTTTCACTGTGCCCCAGCTTACAATAATCTGTGTACTGGTAAATGACCACATACTGGGACGATAGCGACTGGCACGCGATTCAGAGATAGTAGAGAGTAATAAAAGAAGAATAAAAGACATGTAGACAGAGTAATCAACGAGAAAATATATGAAATCTGTCTGTCTGGTCGCCAGATCATTGATATAAAGGATTTCGGTTTGGAGTCTGGGTTTATATGTATGGCTTGAATAATTAAAAAAAAGATTGCATACTTCAGAACGGTATAAATCATGCTATTAGTTTCGGTTATATTTAGGAGGATCCATATCAAAGAAGGTAGTTAGCGTCCTGTTTTTACATAATAATTAATCGTTCATGAAATACTCTAGTACTAGTATGTTGATGTTAAAAAAATAATTATAAACTAGCTTTTTGCCCGCGACTTCGTCCACGTGGAAAGAAGCCTACGTAACTCTCAGGATTCTCAACTATCCCTGTATAACTATCGATTTACGACGTGAAGGAAGGCCATACAAACAAACACACTTTCCCATTCGTAATATTCTTTCCATTCGTAACATGGACTACAGGTTATATCGTGCCCAGCTGTGGGATAAAATGCAGCCCATGTCTTTTCCCAAGGTCTAATCTATCTCTGTACCAAATTACATTAAAATCGGTTTAGTAGTTTAGGCGTGAAAACGTAACAGAGATACAGACAGAATTACTTTCGCATTACAATATTAATAGGGAATATAGTAGGGATTAAGTGAGGAAAAAAAATGACAGAGAAATCAAAAGGTTAGTTACAAAAAATATGTGAAAGAAAGAGAGACAGATTTATTATTTCGGACGTCATACATAACATAACACATAGAACAGGCAAGATCACAAAAAAACAACAAGAAAAAGAATAAAACAAAGGAAAGAAACAACACCTTTAAATCTTTAAGTGTTGTAGGGTCCGAGACAAAGGGTCTTCAACTCGCTGTAAGTATAAGTAGGTATATGTTACTCCGCTCAACTAGCTATAGCTACGCGTAAGTTGGGATTACCACAGACCGCGAGCTACAACGCTGGTTTTCAGTGAGTCCCATAACCAAGTGACAGGAAAATAAAAATAATTGTCTTCTCTATATAGAATTTGTACGATTGATTTCATATGCGTTCCTTGGAAAGTTGTTTAGTTTCCTGGGCAGATTTACATCCTTGACTAGAGTTTCACTGGTTTTTAACAGCTACAAAAATGGCTCGAGAAACCTAATATACGTATAGAGTTGGGGGTACAAAACAAATCAAAATTACAGTAAATACAGGGAAAAACAGTTAATTATAAATATGGTACTACAGTGAATGACAATTTAACCCAACTATTTGAAATCAGTTGCTATCTCGTCACAATGATCTTTTTTAATCTTATTTATATTAGCTACAAAAAGGATCCGTTGTGTGTTGTGAGTGCGTATATGTGTGTCAATGATCATTTGATAAATGTATAGGTATTTCTATCTATCTATGTTATTGGCCAAGCGCACTATATCCGAGATTCAATCTCAAATAAACTTCTCAAGAGATCAGACTAAACTCAAACAAAGTTTCCACGTGTGGAGGCTACCCAGTCAGATCTCTCCTCAGAAAGTTCACAAGAAGTATTTAGCCGACTCGTCCGAGAGTCGGGACGCGAAATAAAGTTTGGCATTACTCGAAAACGTATTTAGTCTTAAAACGATTGAGTTAGTGGAGTCAGCTACACCCGTGTTACACATTAGGAAGTCTTCTTCTTCTTATCGTGTACGTATTGTCAAGTTTGTGGCGAACTTGGCGAACCCTGGTGTCAGAGTTTTCACACCGCACAATGGTCTGTGACTTGGTTTTTACGACTGTAGGCAGTCGACACGGAAACGCTCGTGATAAATTGCCACCTTAAAAAAAATGTTTTATTTCAGAATAAAATAAAACTTTGGTCACCCATCAGGTTCCCTGACTCTGTGTACGTTGCTTAATCTCTCTGATCTTAACATTAGGAAGTGTTATTGCGTTAGAGGTGGCCAAAAGGAGCAACCACTGGTGACAGCCGATGAATGATTTCCACTGAACAAAGAAATTGCTGCCTTCAGTTAAAATTATATGGTGTAGAAGCAACGTAGGTTTTATATACATACAGGGTGTCCCAGGAAACCTGTACCAGCGAAGGTCTGTGGTTTAGAGACACCAATACCTATCGATTGAACCCCTATGTATGTTCCACGATTTTTTGTAGTTTAGAAGTTATAACACATCTAATGAATTTTTCGAAATTTATCACCCTGTCCCCACCGAGGGGTACAGGCCTCCCTTCGAAACATGGAGTGGATTTAGACCATAGTCCACCACTAAAAAACAGAAGAATTGAAATTGCAAAAACACAGCCACTTTAGAGGTTACTTTAAATTAGTTAGCGAAACTTTAGGGGCGGATTCTCCCCATGAAACTGAACAACTTTCCCTAAGGAACCTACATGAAATTCTCGAAATAAATCGACTCGCCGACTGTCACAAGTTGTAGGAGGGGCAATTTTTTTTTCATATGTTTATTCATTTATTTATTGAATCATTTATTGCAAACTTTACAGCATTATATATTACATCTTAAAATTATTTAGATTACATTTTGTAATAAACGAGCGGAACAATAATTATCAGTAAAATAAAGATTTAAAAAAGAAATCAAATCAAATCATTTATTTCGCGTAAAACATGGTATAAAAGATCTTAAATAAATGTCATGAACAATCAGCATGCGAATGTCATTATAAAATAAAACAAATTAATAATCTACATTTACGATTGCACTTATTCACATTGCGTGCACAATGTCATAAAATTAAGCTTAATAAGTATATTTATAAGTTTCCAAAATAATGTCGTAATAATAAAATGTCATAAAAAATAAAAATAAATGTTTAAAGATAAAATTATAGCATCAATTAAATGTCATAAATATCATTAAACCTACGCAACTCTACATTTCTGTCAAAACTCTTTAATGTCATAAAAATTATGTATATTGATTCATTTAAATAATTTCAATTTGAATAATCTGTTATTTAACTATTTTAATACGTTTGGTATGTTATTATATATTTTAATGCACATTGACAAACAGCTATTTATGTATTTTGTGGATCTAGGAGCTTTATCATATACTAGTCTGTTAAGGTTTCTGCGTGCTCGTGGTGTCAGCTATCTTAGTAAAAAGTTCAGCATGTTTCTTTACAAAAATACATGTCTCGTAGATGTAGAGTGATGGAAATGGTAACAAACCAAGCCTCTGAAACAGGGGTCTACATGATTGGTCCATCGGAATACTGCAGATTGCTCTTATGCATTTCTTTTGGGCAATAAATGCTCTATTTCTGTCCGAACTATTTCCCCATATAACAATGCCATAGCGCAGAATGGACTCTATATACGCACGATAGGTAGTAATTGCCGTTTTTTGATTTGTTACATTTTTACTTGCTTTAGTGCATACACGAACTTATTAATTCTAAAGTAGACAAAGTCAATGTGGCTTTTCCAATCTAGGTTCTCGTCTATTGTTACTCCCAGGAATTTAATTTGTGATATTTCACAAATTTTTGCAATGTTTAATTTGAAATTGAATTGAATTTGCTTTGTTTTATTAAATTGCACATATTTAGTTTTATTAAAATTAATGTTTAAATTATTTAACTGTAGCCATTTTATTACTTTTTCAATTGTATTGTTAATGACAAGTCGTGTTCTTTTGCAGTTGTCGTTTTTTTAGATGAAGTCAAGTATTGAAATGTCATCGGCAAATAAAATACATTTATGGTGCGTTTATGGGTTATGTCATTAATATATAATAAGAACAAAATAGGTCCGATAACACTTCCTTGTGGAATACCATGCGTTTTTGTTCTACTTTCAGATTTTTATGGCACAGCTTCTTTTCCTGTCACTTTAGTAGTCACAACATATTGCTATCTGTTTGCTAGGTATGATGAAATCCATTGCAAGGCAAGTCCTGTAATACCTACGAGTATCATCTCCAGCTTATTTAATAAGATATCATGATGAACGTTGTCGAAAGTCTTAGAAAGGTCAAAAAATAAGCCAGTTCTGAATTGTTTCTCATTTATCTAATTTAAAACTGTTTTGACGAGTGTGAAAATAGCTAGTGTCGTTGACTTTTATACTTACAGTTTGTTCGCTCAATTAGTGTGCATGGGTAGCTGTCAGCTGTCATCTCGAAATGTATGGCGGTACAGGGAGCAAGAAAACTTGAATGGTAATTCATATCTTCTATCTCTTTCTACTAGTTATAATACGAAAATAATAATATTTAGTGGTCTCTGTAAATATTTACATGGATTAGTATAGCTATTTTTTGAAAGAAAAATATTCGTACCTATTTGAAAATAAAATTACTTAACTGTAAATAAATTATTGTATGTGTTCATTGACACTATCGTTAACATTTACAAAATAATAATAACGTATATTTCCAAAAAGAAGTACTTAAGGAAGTTAGTTCTGCTAACTTATAAATTACAAAGGAGGGTTCAGATAATTCGTCCTGTAGGTATTACTTGCATTACAAATACCCAGTTGCAGTAACGGTCATTAGAATAAAAGCTTTTCGGTCATTATGTGATATTCATAGATTAATTTATTTATAGATAGATATGAGTTTCGACATTTATTATTTGAATTTCTTTCAAATACTGACATTGGCAAAATCACTATGCGGAGGCCATATTTAAAAGAATAGGCATAAGTTCAATAATAAATTTTGCTATTTTATTTATTGGAGTTGAGAAAGGGCATTATTAATTATAGTTGAGAATGTTGGAGGAGACTGGCAATGACACTGCGAATAATGACAACAGCGGTGGTACGTCTCAAGACGATAACGCTCCAATTAAAAAAAGGAAGACGCTTTGTAAAAACTGCAAAGAAATAATTTTGAATGTTCATCAATACTGCGTCAACACAATGCCGCCTGATAATGATAAAGAGATGGAATTTAAAAATTATCCAATTATTGGGACAGTTTCGAAAATGGTTAATGTGCATCGAAACACTGTCGCCAAAATTATAAAATCAGGACCAGTTTCTCCCTTAAAGAGAGGAAGTCAGACGAAAAAATTCTCAAAGATAGATGATTTTGAATGCGATTTAGTTCGACGCACAGTATATAGATTCTATACAGATAAGAAACTTCCAACACTCGATATGATATTGCAAGATTTAAAGACAAATACGGACTTCCCATATCAACGTACTACGTTGTATGAGCTTTTACGTAAACTTGGATTCAACTATAAAAAAGTGAATAAACGCAGTGTGTTGCTTGAGACGCCGCGATTCCAAGTCTGGCGTTATAAATATATAACAAAGCTCAGAGAAGCACGTCAAGAGGGGCGAAATATAATCTACCTGGACGAAACGTGGTATGACACACATGATACCGTCAAAAAAAGTTGGACTGATTGTAGTTGTCACTGCATTTCAGATTTGCCTTCCACTCGTGGGAAACGCATTATCATATTGCATGCTGGATCCAAAGACGGTTGGGTCGAAAATGGACTGCTTCTATCTGCGAAACAGATTAGCGATGCGAGCGCTGATTACCACTGCGACATGAACTCAGTGCTCTTTGAAAAGTGGTTTCAGGAGCAATTATTGCCAAACATAACACCAAATAGCCTAATAGTAATGGATAACGCTCCTTACCACTCGCGACTATCCGTCAGAATTCCAAACACCACAACCAGAAAAGGGGAGATCCTTGATTTTATGAGACAGTACAAAATTTCCATTCCAGAGCCAACCCCAACCATTCCAGTGCTGCTGGATATTGTGAAAAAGGCGGGCATAGAAAAAAGATATGTCATTGATGAAATAGCAAAAATGAATGGTTGTGAGGTGGTGCGTCTTCCACCATACCACTGCATTTTTAATCCGATAGAACAAGTGTGGTCTAAAATTAAACATGACCTTAGAGCCAACAATTGCGACCCCAAAAACAGCAGTGCCGTATGTCAATTGATCAGGCAGGTCATGTTGAACGTAACATCTGACTTGTGGGGTAAATATATTGCCCACGCAATTAAAGAAGAGAATAAGTACTTTAATGTAGACCAGCATGTTGATGTTAACGGAGACACTTTCATAATAAACACACAAAGTGATACTAATGACTCTGATTCGGAATAGCTAGATTGATTTTTTATACTTATGCTACAAAAATAGCATATATGTTTAAGTTGTAAGATGGCTATTTAATTTTAATTTTTATTAAAAAATTTGCATTTGTGGACGAGTCACATTTAAGTTAAAGAATGGTCCCAATATACCGTGCGCCTGTACTGCACACTAATTGCCCGAACGAACTGTACTAACATTTGATAATAACTAGCTTAATATTTTGACTTAATATGTTCCTTAAGGAAAGTTGTTTAATTTTCTGGGATGTGACTCAATCCTTAATTTTCGGTATCAACGGACATAATTCAAAACGTACCAAAATTTAAAAGTGGCGGCCAAAAAAAGTAAAGTTATTATTTCAAAAGGACACATTATTCTTAAATTTTATTATGACAGCTAAGCTGTAAGACCTTTACGATTTTCTTTTTTTAAGCTTAAAAATCTAGATTTTCAAGCTTAAATGCATTTTTAAATCTAAAATTTAAACCTTTAACCTAATACGAAAAATGTTTTTCATTACTCATACTCTGAAAGAAGGTCTGAAGTTGCCTAAGGAGGGGTTTGAAAGTAATACTTTTCAGGCCTAGGGAGAATCGCTTTCAACTGACAGCTGTCAAATTAAGTATTAAAAAAAACATGTTCCGACATCCTATACAGCCACTCTATTACAGCGCGATGTAAAATTGAAATAACAAAAGTAATGTATTCATTGAAGAATATTTATTTTAATGACTTTATAATAATATACTTTTAGGTATTTCTTTAAAATAACATAGATTTTGGCAAAATATTTACCTTTTTTTTAAATTATGAAAATGTAAAATAGCAATAATGGCTGAATAGCTGGCCAGCCACGGTAAAAAAAAACATAATAGGCGGGAAAGTGGCATTCCGATCTTCATTTGTTTTTTCGAGTTGTAAAGATTTGTTCATACTTCTGGATTGCAGAGATTTGTATGAATGCAATGAGTTCAGCTTATTGATGTTGTTATTTTCCTTGTATTCGTAATGAAAAGCACAGTGTTTATCTCGGGTGAAAGACTTATTTAGTCCCTCGAACTATTATTTAGCCAAAACCCGTCTCGGAACTTAAATAAATTCTTTCATCCCTAAAGTAACAATGTACTATTGTATCACAATCTATTGAAACATTATTTTCAATGGCCGGAACATTTAAAATCCAGATTTATAAGTGTCAAGAACAAATCTAGTAATGGCCGTACAGCTTAGCTATCATACTATTTTTTTTTTAGATAATATGTTCTTTCGAAATAATAACTTTACCTTTTTTGGCCGCCACTTTAAAAATTTTGGTATTTTTTGTATGGGCCGTGAATAATATCCTTTAAAGTCATCCAATATAAAATTATAAAGCAGCCTTAAATTTCCATTTAAAATAGTTTGTTTCGGATGAAAAATGCCAGGAATACCGACAATGGATGAAATGGATCACGAACGGAACAATACGAGAAAGAATTTGCCGAACGATTTATATGACAAAGGCGATTGATCGGTTCTAGGCTTTTAAAATTGGCAGAGCCAAGTATAGAATAAAAGAGTTTTATATCTTTTTTAGAGGATGACCGGGACTTCGTTCTCGTGGGAATTTTAAAATCCTTTTTTATTCTTTGTCTGCGTTATAAAAGGAACTTTCTAACCAAATTTCAGCTTCATAGGTCTAAGAATTTGCGTTGATGAGTCAGTGAGCTCAAATTTTATTTAATGCTCTGCCTATCCCGATAGGGATTATAGGCGTGAACGTATGTATGTATTCTATAAAACTTCAAAAGCTTGCTCATGGTGATTATTTTGAATTAGAGGCGTTATCAACCCCCGACGCAGAAAGAGGGGTATGTACCTATCTTGTGTCTGTAGGTGACATTGTAGCTCCTAACCGAATGGATTGTTTTTCATGTCGTTTTTCTGTTTGAAAGCTGTGAATGAGGTGGTTTTAACTATTTTTATTTAAAAAAATCAGCCGTTTAAAAGTTACAAGCTATAAATATCGGGGGCCATCTAATTTTTAAATTTTAGACTCGTTTTTAAGTCTTTTTGGCGAAATATTATTATTGTCATGATTTTGACCGCCAGAATATAAAATAAAGCATAAAATTTACTTTATTGTAATAAAATAAACGAACTTAATGGAAAGTAAATGGTTAGTAATATCGAAGTTAATTTCGTGGAAAGCTGTTCATGTTGCAGTAGCGAAGTTGAAAAGCTAAAGGTCACGGCGCGGCGTACAAGTTCGCCTGGGGCTAAACATGGCCGCCTAATATTTTCTTAAGAGACTCCCCGCTTGATTTCGCTATAATAATTAAATAAACAGAAAACACTATATGTGGCAATCTGTGGTTTCTGCCTATCCCAATGGGACAAAGGCGTGATCTTTGTATGTATGTAAATAGAAAACTGCTGCAAGGCCAAACCCTCGTCTGCTGTTATTTTTGGAGCATATTCCTGTGTATACGGTTTTACTTAGTCTTACCAGCCCATTTACGTCCCCACCGAGGGGCACGAGCCTATTTTGGCGTTACTATTTTGACTAATTTTGAAAAAATAACAAGCTTATTATTTATGGAAATGATATTATTATTTATTTATGCGTGTTGTGGGGGTCATAGGCGTATATAGGGGGGGGGGGGGGTGGTCGTTCTGGCTTCTTGACTTTTTTCAAAAAGGTTAGGCTACAGGGCGAACCCTTAACCCGATTGTAGGCTCAAATTGTAGCTAGCTAAATTATCCAGAGGAATTTTTCTCAAATTTTTGATATCATTCTTCGTTTCCAAAATATCGAGCGCCAAAATCAAAAAATTTGGAAAAAATTGATTTTTTTCACTATTTCCGCCATAACTTTTTTCGTTTTTGACTTTCTCGAATAATTCTTTTTACACCTTACAGCTCTTGTGAATACGCGTCTTATCTTCACCAACTCTCCCAGATATAAGGGGATCGCACTTTTTCGTGAAATCAGAGCCTATACTGGAGCGAACGAAGACATTCCAATGTCAAAAAAATTTAAGTGTCCCGCCGTCCTAGCATATGCAGTGAGACTTCCCTTTCTGAGAGTCGATTGCTATAGAGCAGCGGTTCCCGAATTCTTTTGGCTACGGAACCCTTTTTAGTTCAGCGTCTTTTGGTGGAACCCTAGCTCAAGTAAGAATTTAACTAAATTGTTTTTTTTACGTGAAATCACACCATACCGAGGCTTTGGGGCTAGGTGTTCGCATGTTGTAAATACAGTTTGACATTAAATGAAGGACTTTTTAAGATAAATACCTAAATATATCAAAGGTGAAGCGATTTAAAAATTTAGCTAGACTAGAAAGAAAACACAGAAATCTTAAATTTTCGCGAACCTCTAAGAGCTTCTTATGGAACCCCAGGGTTCAGCGGATCACCATTCGGGGACCGCTGCTATAGAGAACATAACCTTAAATACCTCCTAGCTTTATTGAAAATCCTGAACCAGTATCAATTACTGAACACTTAAAAAAAAAAGAAAATATATTTTTATTTTGGGGGGGGGGGATATTTTTTTTCCTAAACGTAGACACCACTCAGGCGCACCCTCGCGTGCCTGGTGTAGGAGTAATGTCTACGTTTAGGCAAAAAATGAACTTTTCCCATTGAAAAAAAAATATATATATATATATATTTCATTAATGTGTTCTTTGAGTGGTACTGGTTCAGGATTTTGAATATAGCTAGGAGGTTCTTTTTCACCCAGTATAACAGAACCAGTTTGCATTTCATTTACAATATATTGACGTTGATAGGTGATCAGGTATTGCTAAAAAGACGCATTTCCAAACTCAAACGCAAGAGATATGAAAGCTTCTATGAATACCTATAATTTTCCACGTTAAAAACGTACGAGTCACCGACTTCAATCCTAACAACAGTTCGTACAAATATAGTATTTTTTGCAGACTTCAATGCCTACTAGCAGATAACCACTAACGAAAATAACATTCATTTATTTAGATTTCAGATGACATTCATTTATTTAGATTTATTATTATAATATTTATTTAACAGTTTGTTGTACACAGGACAAATTAAAAACATTTATACAGACAAATAGAAAAACAAACACAAAAGGCACAGCTTATTTCTTTAAGAAATAAAGAATAGTGATTTATATTCTAGTTTGTACTATTTTTTGTTTTTGTTGATGTTTTTTAAAAGCGCTGAATCATTTTCGAAAAAATTTAAATGGGACCATTTCAGGAGTATACTCTTTCGAACAAAAAAAAAAGAATTTTGAAAATCGGCCAACAGTTGGCGGGTTATCGTATAACAAACATACAAAAAAAAAATACAGACGATTTGAGAACCTACTCTTTTTTTGAAGTCGGTTGAAAAATTTAGTCCATTTTTCTTGTAGTCGATTCAGAAGTATATGCTCTCATGAGAGAAAAGTCTTATTGCGTATGCTGAATTTGTATAAGTAAACACGACTTTTGATAATGGGTTAACTCTTGACCTCAATCTTGATCAAGTCACAGATGAAGTCGACGATGGAGCGAGTTAACCCAGAAAATACCTCTAAGACACTGATACTCCTACGCACCGACGGAACACAGCAAGCTGTTTGGCGTCAGACTTCGGTAGGTCGCGAACCAGATGGCCCTTCACAGAGCCTACTACACCGCATGAGACCATAGGGCGCCACCTCAGATTCAGAACAAATTGAGGTGTCGTTGCCTGGAGTGGATTAATAGGAGGCAGGTCTCATTTGTGTTTCCTTAGTCGCCTCTTACGACACCCACGGAAAGAGATGGGGTGGTGTTATTCTCAACCGATCACCACACGGCACAAAATCCGTTATATTTAATTTAGTACCCATTAAATGTAAAAACTCTTTTGTTGGTCATAAAAAAATAAACAGCCAAACCGGTTGATTTTTTAAACACGTCGAAAGGGCTGATCGGACTTTGTAATTAACAGAATTTGGTACGAAACGACGAAATGGCTAAAAACGGTCAAAGTGTAAACAAGCAAACATTGACCATATGAATATGAAATTATGTATGAAAGCTTTCATAGCTGTACGAAACGATATTATAAGTAAAATGTGGTAGATACCTAATGTTGATACGGCCAATACACAAAAGGGATTTACTTATCTTATATACTTTAATAGCTTCCATCGTCCATCGCCTTGGTGACAATTGAGGAGCGTCTGTTAAAAAGGGTTATTTACATGCTAACCATATTTTAGATAATTAAAAAAAAAACATTTTTCTGAAATTTAGTATGAGGCAAATTAGCACCTTTTGACCAGAACCCTAAAATAAGGTCAAAGTTTGAAGAGGAAATAGATACTTTTGATCAAAAATAGATACAGAGCATAATGAGATCTTGGATAGCAAGTGAAATTCATAAAAAAACGTATGAACAATCCAATACATAGATAGCTCCTTTTGAACAGACGCTCCTCAATTATTCTGTCAGTGTCATAAGTACCGAAAAAACATGAAATCACTATTGTTTTTCCAGACAAAAGTTAATTAAAGAAAAGGTCTGAAGATAAATCTAGTAGATATAAAAAAAAATACGAAAAACTTCCGCGCTGCTCCACTCCAATCACGGTAAAATTTCGCTTGGGTTGCGCAAATGCCTGCTTTCCCTCTGGCAGCGTTGTCATTTCGACTCTCTTTTTTTTTGACATTTGACCGCTATATAATTTTATTACAACCGAACTATTACTGTCAAAGTATCTGCCAAGAGTAGCTGTCACAAATTCTCCCTTGAAATCGTTTAAGCATGTAGATACGAGCGGATTTTTACAGCAGTGTACTACATAGACTTTATATAGATGTTTTTACCGCTTTGCGCCACAGCCACAGATTTAATAAAATCATGTCTACCTCTTCTTGTTCATAACATTATTGACTGGAGGTTTCTGCAGGGTAACATTAACATCTTTTAACAGGGTAGCGTTGAATTAACATACTTTTACAAAGAATCTCGGAGCTTGTAGCCGGAAAATATGAGGGTCGGGGAATCCGAGAAGTGAATGTGACCGACCCGTTTGCGGAACAAAGGGACATTATAATGTAACATATGCTTTTCTACACAGATTTAGAAAGTTATGAACTAGTGTGTGGGGTAACTGTCTCCAGTCTCGAACGACCAAAGAATTTGCAATCTGTTTATTGGTGGGATAAAGCAACCTTTTTCAACGCAAAGTAATAAATATGACAGAACAGTTCAGACACGAGCGAAGCACATTTAAATTACATTTTATCACTGTTTTTATTACTGTGTGTTTCGGGCTACTTACAGTGCAAGTTCACAGCCATACATCCGTATTATAATAGTGCTGTTCTTATTTTAACTTTATTTTTAAAAACACATAATATATAAGGTCGGTAATGTATTGAGACTAATATAACATGTCTACGATTTAGTGGCATTGATATGGCAGTGGTGTGTAATGGACCAAATCTGTTCAATGTACCGAAAAGATATACGAGTTCCATCTTCAAAGGTCTGCCAAGTCCAAGATAGGACTCCCGCAGTAAGTGTTCCGTACCCTTTCCATCGCTCATCATTAATCTCTGCTTTGTTCGCGTCCCAACCTACTTTTTCTAAGACAGGAATTAAGTGTTTCTTTTTACAAAGTAGATTAGGTATAAATGTGTTTTGTTTTTACACTAGCGACTTGCCCGTGGCATCGCCTGCGTAGTCGGGATTTGGTGATAAAAAGTAGCCTATGTCTTATTGTCCTTCCTGAAGGACAATAAGACATAGGCTGAACAATTTGAAAATAATTGTAATGTGTATGTGAAATAAACGTTAATTTTTATCCATTTATTTTATAAACGCAATAGTTTGTGGCAATGGAAATAAATACACACACAGGCACATTTAGCGGAACAACTTCTGTTTTTCATACAATCGACTTAGCTTGGGAATTCTAAAAATACACGTTTTACGTGCGTAACTGCACTGTTTTTATGCTATTTTTTTTTAAATGGTCTTCGCTCTTTATTTTACAAAAACTCACAAAAAGCCTAAAATCTCTCATGTAGTCAATAGAACAAAAAACTCTTTAAACTTTTCATACGAAGTTGTATGAAAAGGTTTTTGCAATGTTCTCTTTTGGCCTTGCGGCACATTCTTGAAAACTTCTTGTATGTTTTATATTTGATTTTAACAGACAAACATTTTGGCCTAAACTAAGCGTAAAATTTTAACAACAGCATCAATTAAAAATCTCAATTTATAAACTCTAAAGTTGACTTAATGGTATGAAAAACATAAGTTGTTCCGCTAAATTTGCCGGTGTGTGTATAAATCCATTTATTTGCAAGAATACAGTATGGATTGTTGTTACACCTTCACGTAAAAAATACTGGATGGATTTTAATGAAATTTTACAGCTAAGTCACTTAGACATTAGAAGAAAGGTTACATAATTTTCCAACATTCAAGTAGCTCCTACGGCGGAAAGTTAAGAAAAAAACAAAATCTAAAAATTAATAGAAGAGGTTTTTTCTTTCACAGACAGAATCTAATGTAAAAGTAGTGGAATCTCTATGGAACCATTTTTTTCTATGGTTTTCTAACTGCGCAATAAGGTTTTGTAGCCCCAAGTATGTTTTGACCTTGAGTTACTGCTTTTCTATTCATTCTTTCGTACGACTGTAGGGCCGGGTTTTTCGTACGTTGTCTAGCATTCTATCTCTTTTTAACCGACTTCCAAAGAGGAGAACGTCCTATGTTCGACTGTATGTATTTTTTTATGGATGTTCACCGATTTCTCCGCCATTTATGAACCGATTTTCAAAATTATTTTTTGTTCAAAAGAGGTGGTTCCATTGTGACTAGTTCAGGATCTGATGATGGACTCCCAGGGAAATCGAGGGAAACCCTGAAATTAAATAGGCACTCACCTACTTTAATTATTTACACTAAAAATATAAAAATAATTAACTTTTACAAAAAAACCGACTTCCAAAAGCGAAAAATAAAAACGTTGTATTTACTGTGCTACTTACCTACTGATCTGTTTGAAGTCGGTGCCAAGCCAAATAAGTTACATCCGCCTTTGCATCGACTTCAAACAGATCAGTAGGTACGCAGCACACTAAATGCGAAGTTTTTATTTTTCGCTTTTTGAAGTCGGTTTTCTTTTTTTTTTTGTAAAAAGTTAATTATGAACTCAGCACAATCACGAGATAACATTAGAATAACATGAGCTAGCAATAAAAAAAACCATAACATTGGGCTCTTCTTCTTAAATTTAAGAGCCGCGCTCTTGTCTAAGAATCGAACCCAGGACCCGTCGATCAAGAGGATCGATAGATGTAATCCTTTAGGCAAAAACTACTGAATTTGATGAAACTTTGCAGCAATATTGTTAACTAGCTTTCCGCCCGCGGACTACAGGTTATATCGTGCCCAAATGTGGGATAAAATGTAGCCTATGTCCTTTTCAGGCTCTAATCTATCTCTGTTCCAAATTTCATCAAAATCGTTTCAGTAGTTTAGGAGTGAAAGACGGACAGACAGACAGACAGACAGACAGACAGACAGAGTTACTTTCGCATTTATAATATTAGTATGGATACATCAGAATGAAGCGGTGATAGCCCAGTTGGTAATGAGCCAGATTCGTAATCGGAAGGTTACGGGTTCAAATCTTGGTGCGGGCCTACACCACTAAATTCGTCTTTTCGGATTTATGTACGGATTTCTAATTATCACTTGCTTAACGGTGAAGGAAAACATCGTGATGGAATTCATTTTCAAAAGATGAGCGGTCCACTAACCCGCATTGGGTCAGCGTGGTGGACTATGACTATGGCCTAAATCCCCTTCGTGTTTCGAAGGGAGGTCCGTGCTCCTTGGTGGGGAAGTATATGGGCTGCTAAAAACCAGAATAACACAGGCTAAAAAAAATTCTCAACACGGAGTCCTGGGCAGAAAACGCGCTTATAAAGTCCTAATCTTCGTAGAGCATTTAAGTTGAAGACTGCTCACTCGGCCAAATTATAAAGACATCAGATACCGTATTCTTGAGCTTAGATTAGAACGCAATTTAAAGTTTCTGTATTCTATATCCTCTGGATAAAACGATACAACGAAATTTAAAAAGTTCAGTTCTTACACCAAAAAAAGATCGTATAAATATCCAAATCTTGTTATTCTATTGTTTAGCCGCTCTGGAATCGGTGGACTGCAGAGCCAGGAGGCTCATTGGAAACAAAAAGCTAGTCAAAAATAAATTTCCAAAGCCTAGCTTACAAACATAAAGAGCTCGCCTTGTGTTTTTTACAAGATTGTTCTCTTAATATTTTATATTTTTTTACGAAAAACGTTTTTACGTGTTTATGAAAAATGATGTTTTTTTATAAAAGCTTATTTTTAAAAACGTTTATTCCTTCTTTTGTATCGTTAGTTAACTATTATGCATCAATGTATTGAGATTAGACTCAGATGTTATTTTGTTCGACTTATCTACACTAACGACATTACGACATTTTTAGCCGACATTGTCCAGACACAATTCATCTATAACTTACATTTCCAAGACCCTTTTATTAGATATGACATAATCAAATGTGTTGAAGATGAATAAAAATCTCTTTTCCACCCTTTATAGTACATACGGAAGCACATCAAGCTGTACATGTTGATCTTGACGTCTCCCTTATCTCGTTCGTAATAGCGCCGGCTTTCGTAGTACCTGACGTGCTGTTTTCTGTACCTAAGGTAAGCTCACAATGCCAAAAACGTGCCCATTAAGATACCCAAGAATGGATCCCGACCTTTGACCTTTTCCTGGTGTCGTAACATTTACGGGAATCCGGGAGAGGGATAGTGTTCCATCCATCTAACGGATGAATCAATCCATCATTTCATACATAAGCCGTTTTGGATAGCGTACAGCCAGAAGCGCTTGTAGGGACACATGATTTAATCGTTTTGATAATTTAGCATTTTCGCCACTTCCAGTAACGTTGGGCGAGGTGACGTCATTCGTCTCTCGCTCGCCACACAGACCACTCACTTTAAATGTAATTTTGTAATTAATCGTAACTCAATAGAAAATGTGCCTTTTTTTGGTATTATAAGATGGGTTAACTTTTGACCACAATCTTGACCATAAAGGTCAAAGATGAGGTCGACGATGGAGCGAGTTAAGCCAGAAAATGCCTATAAAGGCACTGGTATTCCGAAGCACCGACGGAACACAGCAAGCTGTTTGGCGTCGGACTTCAGTAGGAGGGTGGTCGCGAACCAGACGGCCCTTTACAGAGCCTACCACACCGTATGAAACCATAGGACGACACCTCAGATTTGCCTCAGAATATTTGGATTCTCTTCAGTTTACCCTGCTCCTGCCTGCATCCTCAACATGCTTATAGCTTGACAAATGCCACGTTATTTCATTAAAATAAAGGGAGTAACAACGGAATTTTAACTGTGTGGTGATCGAATAACACCGCACCACTTTCCGTGGGTGTAGGTGGCGACTAAGGAAACACAAATGAGACCTGCTTCCTATTACCTAATCGATCCTTGGCAACGACACCTCAATTTTTTTTAAACTTGAGGGGTGTCCTATGGTCTCATGCGGTGTGGTAAATCTCTGTAAAGGAGCGTCTGGTTCGCGACCACCCTCCTACCGAAGTCCGACGCCAAACTTTTGGCTGTGTTCCGTCGGTGCCTAGGAGTAGCAGCACCTTTATAGGCTGGGTCAACTTCAACTCGCTTTATCGTCGACCTCATCTATGATCTTGGTGAAATTGAGGTCAATAGTTAACCCTTCTCGTAATAAAACAAGAGAGACTATCTTCCGTTGGTCGTTCCTTATCGTGTAATAGATATAGTCACGTAGGTATGTGGCGAAATTGACTAATCCTGGTGTCAGAATTTTTGAACTGCCGAATGGCCTCAGACTTGGTTTAACGTGTGTAGGCAATAGACCCATGCCCTGCCCAGTGTACGTTGCTTAACCTCTGTTTTTTTTGGTTTTAGTGTTACTAAGTATTAGTATCCACAGACTTTATGTCTACGTATTTTTATATTTTTCAAATTAACTAATTCAATATCGAATGATTCGTGAAGTTTAAGTTTTTTTGGTAACTTTTTCCAATTTTTCACATAGCTTTTCTGTTTACAATATATTTTTATCTACTATATAAAAATAAGTCGGGTTTTCCTTCCTGACGCTATAACTCCAGAACGCACGAACCGATTTCCACGGTTTTGCATTCGTTGGAAAGGTCTCGGGCTCCGTGAGGTTTATAGGATACTTTTTATTTAAAAAAAATAGGACGCGGGCGGAGCCGCGGGCGGAAAGCTAGTAATTCTATAATTTTTGTTATGATCAGTGAATTAACATAATTGTGTAATCAAATCAATCACAAAAAAACATTCAGTTTGGACTAGATTTGTCAAACAAAATCAAAAACATTTCATGTTTTTTTGCTAAATTATTATGAAGTATCTCAAAACAGGAAAAAAGTTACGGAAATTGGGGATCGTCACGAAAATATATATATCCTCGATTTTCTTAATAAATTCTTAAGATTTGTTTAATGGAAGATCCCCTTTTTAACTTGTTTTCCAAATTAACATATCTTCTATATAAAAAAAGTCGGATTTGATCGAACACCTTTAACTCGAGAACGGCTGAACCGATTTTCATGGTTTTTTTAATTGTTGCATTTGTCTCCGTCCCGAATAGCACAATAACTATTAAAAATATTGGAAAATTGAGGAAAAAATTCCCATGTGAACGAAGTCCCGGGCGAAAAGCTAGTTGTTTAATATATTATATCCGAATTTGATTTCCATGTACAGTCAGTGTCCAAAACCTAGTCTTCTTTGTTTTGAATTTAAACGTTATTATATATGCGAAGACTACATCTTTGCGAACAGGCATAGAGTTAAAAAAACCAATGTATTTGACGTTATAAAGTGACTTTATGTCATACTAGCATTCTTTCCCACGTGAATTCGGAAAAATTATAATAGCCTATCGTGTTATTCCAGGGTATCAGCTACCTCCATACCAAATTTTATTAAAACTGGTCAAGCTGTTCTCGAGTTATAAGTCAGTCAATCTTTATTCATAAACAATATACATTGTGTGCGAAAATCAATACAATAAATACAATTCAATTAAATCCATCAAAATAATTAATAAAATAAGTCCAATAATAATCACATGCAATGTCAATTTGTTACATTAATGTCAAAAATTAAACCTAACTAAAAATCATCTATGTTATACAGACATCTTTGCAAAAGCAGTGATTTCAATTTACTCTTAAAGCACCTAATATTCGTTATCGTTTTGAATTCTTTCGGCATCCTGTTAAACATGACTACCGCCTGATAACGTGGACAGTGCTGGACTACGTTAAGGGTCGGTGCTATACTTAAAGGCAAATCTATTCGTCTTGTGCTCACTCTAATTTGCTTATCAGCGTCCGTTTCGAAATTCTGCATGCTTTTCACAAGGTGTATTAAGAGCACAAGAATGTATAGACTTGGCGCTGTGAGTATTTGAACAAGTGTTTGAACAAACCCGACTTTGTTTTGTATTTAAGGAGATCGCGCCATATACCTACACGATAAGCAGAAGAAGAAGATTTAAGGAGATGAAATAAATTATTTTTTCCTACTTTATTAGCGGATAAGAAACCTGGGTGTATACCACACTGAGAGAACTGACTGTACTTTAATTCATAAGAAAATGCTTTTGTTGACAACAAAGCAGCGTAAATCTGTCATGGCTATACGTATTATCCAAGAAAAAGATAAGATAAGAAAAGAACGGTACACAAAGCGCTACTGTAATCTATGATCTATAAAGGGAATTTTTTTCTTGACAGAAAACTCGTGATTTTTCTACAGTGAAGAGTGTTGGTTTGTGAATTGTAATGTACTCAAGCAGTGGGTTTTTCTAAGTTATACAGATAATTTCTGAGTTAGTGAGATAATTGAAGAATGGGAGATGATAAGGTAGATATATAGATAAAGATATATAAAACGTTTATTTATATTCACTTAGACACACACCGTGTGATGATTTTTACCGTGTGGTGATCGGTTGAGAATAACACCATCCCATCTCTTTCCGTGGGTGTCGTAAGAGGCGACTAAGGAAACACAAATGAGACCTGCCTCCTAGTAATCCATCCCAGGCAACGACACTTCATTTTTTTTTCTGAATCTGAGGTGTCGTCCTATGGTCTTATGCGGTGTGGTAGGCTCTGTAAAGGGCCGTTTGGTTCGCGACCACCCTCCTACCGAAGTCCGACGCCAAACAGCTTGCTGTATTTCGTCGGTGCGTGGGAGTACCAGTGCTTTTATAGGCATTTTCTGGGTTAACTCGCTCCATCGTCGACCTCATCTTTGACCTTATGGTCAAGATTGAGGTCAAGAGTTAATCCATCTTATAATATAATAAAAAAAACACATTATTTTCAAAATCAATATGGTACTTACAAAAATAAAATCTTCTTCTTATCATGTTGGTATAAAAAGTGTGTGGCGAACTTGGCTTTCCCTGGTGTCAGAGTTTTCAAACCACACAATGGCCTCTGACATGGTTTTAAAAAAAATAGAAATAATGGCATGGTGATAATGGTTTAGTACGAAAGCACAGAATAAATATATTTTGCTGTGTGATATTATCTACCACCTTATAGGTACTTGAAAAAACCAACGACTGCCGAGACAGTATTAGAAATTAAAAGCATTGTAATAATATATGAACTTGCTGACTTCAAGTAATTAAATTAGTAAAAACTATAAAATTTAAAAAAAAAATGTATTCCCCCGTTATTCATCGCTTATAACTTTTAAACGGCTTATAAAAGAAACTCCAATTCTCGAACACTGATTTTATTTTATTAATGCTTTGCAGTAAATTTTTATACTATGCTTTAGGTATATATTAGAAGGTACAAGGTACTTGGTATTATGGGCGTACTTTACTGGACGTCTTTCTTCGACCGATGCTATCGACAGAATGAATCGAGAAGAAATGTAATGTCCCGCCTCAACTAACGACTTCGCCCCACCACTTACCCAAAACGGAAACGATTGCCTAAAACGGAAGTTGAGGCGAAACATTTCACAATTACAATCAAATTAGTATCCATTAAAACATTAAGCTACAAAGATACTATTTTACATTTTTTTTTAAATCATTACAGGCTGAACCAATGTTGATTACATTTAGCTAAAAACTATCTCGATTACGTCGTTTCAAACATAAGAACACTGCATTAAAATAAGTCCTACCATTAAGGAGCTACGACGCCACAGACAGACACACAGACACTCGTCAAGACTTATAAAACCCCTCTCTTTTTATAAAATATTTTCGATTAAGATATACACACATCAAAAAAAGTTTGCGATCACTTGGAAAAGTGCTAATATTTTTTATTGTAGAAGAATAAAACTTAATCACTTTTTATCTTTTGATTCCTTATTTAAAAATATGAAATTTAAATATAAAATAATTTCGTAATTCAAATGTTTTTTCATTTAAAAAGACAATCAACCCTTGCTTGCTTTCATTCAGAAATCTGACATAGTCGCAACTTATCAATATTTTCAATTTATTCAAAAAAAATTAAGTTGGTAACGATGCCGAGAGGATTAACTGCAGTTTTACGAGCCAGAATTCTAACTTTAAGTGGAGAAGGCTATTCCACGAGGGAAATATCACGCAGAGTTCATGTATCCCAATCCTGCGTGGTGACCACGTTGGAGAGGTATCAGGGCATGGAAGATTTAGCTGATCGACCTCGCAGTGGTCGCCCAACTGTTCTTACTGCAATCCAGAAGCGATATATCAGATTACTGGCTGCCCGTGACCCAACAATGAACGCTACTAAAATGAAAGCAGAGCTGCGAGCTGCCACCGGCCGCGAAGTTAGCACCCAAACGATTAGAAATTGCTTACACCAAGCTGGATTACGAGCAAGGAGATCCTGGCGAGCACCTCTGAACTCACAGCAACGGAAGCGGCGCAGATTGCAATGGGCTAGGCTCCGTCAAAATGAAGAAATTGAGGACGAAAGCATCTGGCAGAAGTGCCTCTTCGTTGACGAAACGCGGATCAGTACACATCCAGATAACCGACGTGTCCGTGTCTGGAGAAGACCTGGCGACTCTGAAAGGCAGAGAACTGCCACTGGAACCGTTCAGCAGGGCGGGAAATCAGTGTCCTTTTGGGCCGGGATAATGATTGGGGCTAGGACGCCCTTAATCCCGTATCAAGGCACCATGACCGGAGCCATGTACAAAACGATTGCAATCGATGGATACGTCAGACCATTCCGCATCAACCACGGGCGCCAATTCATAATGGTAGATGATAATGCGCCCGCACATCGAAACGGACGTGTTGATGCTGCTCTCCAGCAATACGACATCACCAGGTTAGACTGGCCTGCCGGCTCGCCTGACTTAAACCCGATCGAGCATGCGTGGGATGCTCTTAAGCGAGCTGTTTGGAACCGTCAGCCACCTCCGCGAACAGTGTCAGAAATCAGGGCAGCTGCTATTGAAGAGTGGGACAGGTTACCACAAGAAATGCTAGATAACTTAATTCTTAGCATGCCCAGAAGGGTTTCCGCATGTGTGCGAGCCAGGGGAGGAGTCATTTTATACTAACTATTAATTTTTTCGTAATAAATTTTGTTTGTTTTTTCATTAATTCAAATTTTTCATTACATTACATTTAAGCCAAAATTGCATTTCCTAGCTTTTGTTAATAAAAAGTAAATAATTAATAATGATTCTTTTATTTACTTAGTGCATTTTCATTATAAAATCATAAAACGTAAACAGTTTCTTTAAATAATTTATATTTTAAAGAATACACCTGATTTTGCTACTGATCGTAAACTTTTTTTGATGTGTGTATCTCCAAAAGCGAGTATTTATTCGTGAAAGAGCGTTGACCTGTCCCCGCTGAGTGGACATGCCCCTCGTTGCCGCTGTTGGCTCGCAGCCAACTCCACGCTGACATTAATCTGATGTAGTAACACTGTGCTGCAGGAGTTATCAACTCCTGGCCCCAACTCTACGGTTCGTATTACTGAATGCGACTCATACTCTGATCTATACAATACAGTAAATACTTTTTTACCATTCCCCCTCTAAAAAGCTTCTTTTTTTCACTGAAAATTGGGGATAAAGAGCTCTTTTAGTCACAGTTTTGGTATTTGAATTTAGAACCCTAAAAAGATTCTTTTGCTCCCGCAAAACACGTAAAATAAGACCACTTTTTTGTCAATTTTGGTGTTTGAATTTCGAACACTCTAATTTATAGACATATGACCACCATCGCAAAGAATATTCGAAATTCAAACTCCTTGCGCAGATGTCTATTTCTGCTAAAATCTTTCTTTTCCTCAAGGTCATGGTATAAAATATAATGTGCAACTCTTGAATAAAACGGATTTTCATCGAGGGCTATGAATCACTCGCGTCATTCAGGATTCAATTAGAATCCTTCATTTGCTCGTGATCCAACTTTGTCCCTCTCTTAAAATCCGTCTTTTACTCCCGAGTTGCACAATATACTTTATTGCACTCCAACATAAGTAAGGTACAGTTACATTTAATACAAAAAGTTATGTCAGGGTACAAAAGGCGGCCCCATTGCTAAGAAGCATTCAGATGTACCATCAATAGTACTATCCTATGGTACAAGTGGTCCGGCGGGGCAATATCTTATCGGCAACCGTTCGGTGTAACAAATCGTATAGATTTGGGTGCAAATATAATATGCATACTTCCTTGAGTAGCAGTCGTTTTAGTCATTTTTATAGTGAGAGAAAGAGACAATCAATACTTAAGTAGGTATCAAGACTTGAGTCTCCTTCTGTGATCAGTGGCGGCATGGGGGGCGGTAGGGGCGGTCCGCCTCGGGTGCCAAGCATCAAGGGGTGACAACAGCATGCCAACTCAGTCGCGCAGATTAGTAGCCACTGGCGCATCTGCACGACCAGTGTTGCCAACTAGACTGATACGAAATGTGCTAAAGTGCTACTTAAAAAATTACAAAAATATGCTAGTTTTTTTATTGAGTTTTGTATTAAGTATTGGATAAAGTGCTAAAATAAAATGCTAATTAAATTTTAAATTTAAATCAACAATAAAAGTGACCGGAGAGATATGATTCAGACTCTCAGATGAAGATAAATTGATTCAGATTATAAGTAGTATTTGTCGTTTTATTTTGAGGGTGTTCAATAGAAAATCGCCCCGGGTGGCAACCCATGCTACGCCGCCACTGTCTGTGATACGGGCATACATGTTCAATTAATTGTATTTTGTATATTCAGCATTTTTATACAGCGGTAAGGGACGGGACAACTTAGCAAAAACTGAAACCCTGAATTCAGTACATCATGTTAATTGAGTTTGCAAGCTTAGGAAGATTTTTTTTAATGTTTTCGTCTTTAATATTAATGAATTTATTCAAATACACTCCATTTTGTTATAAAAACATTGAAATAGCGGTAAACAAGAAAATAACCAATATTGATGGCGGCGAGAAGCGGGTCCTTAACCTGACGTTTCCGGGGAAAAAGGTATTTATAGGTAGATTCACAGTGTTTGCTAAGCTGTTCCTTACAACTTGTATAATTTAATAAATATTTTAATGTTTTTAAAGAGTAATAAGATTTATACAAAAACAGCACCATTTTTTTCCAAAATGTAAATTAAATCTTTTTAATTTAACATCTCTCAAATGACTTGTATAAATATTAATTAAGAATGATGGAGAAATTGTTTTCGATGTTAAAAATATCAATATGTATTTCAAATATGTCAAGTATGTCATGTTATTTTTATTTTTTTTTGTTAAATTTATCCCTTTCGGGAAAGGCAAAGGAAACTATGTCCATACAGCCATGTCTTTAGTGAAAAATCTTCTTTCTTCAACTTAACCTAAGCCCTAAGCTCCTCATGTTCTGTGTAAAACCGGATAGCGTCTGTTTTACGAAAACTGGCGGCGAGAAGCACAACCGCGAGGATCTTTGTCGGTACCAAACGGAGCAGAAACACTGTTATCACTTGAATTTTTCATCACTACACAATTTTTAGTCAATTTACTGCATAATACACTATCACTATTACACATTAAACAACTTTTTCACGCAGAAAACGAAAGTTCAATTGACAAAGCAACCGTTCACGCCGAGTTCCCGCCAAAGACCTCTGTCATGTTAATTATATGAAACTTTCATTTTGAAAGATGTCAACCGTGTAAATGATTACTAGAGCTGAGACTACTTCACTTTTGAATTTTCTTTTTATTCCAAATATAAAAAACTATTTATTGAAAAAAAAAAAAAAAAAATATTGGGCATTCATGAAACACGGTGTACTTAGGACCGTCTTGTAGTTTAGACTTTTTTTAAAAACAGTTTCGTTGAGAATCTAAAAGACTTGTTTAAGTGCTAGATTACCGACCCAATTTCACCATACTCTGTTAGTAATTTAACAGACGATTAGCAGCTAACCCGAGATTTGACAACGTCATTTTCATACTTTTTGGTTGACGTTTTGTCTGATTAACTTCTTAATCGTGGATTAACTAACTAACAGAGTATGGTGAAATTGGACCTAAATGTAATACTACTAATGCAAGGACCAAATGGCTTAGTTAATTAACTGAGTGTTAATATTCCAAGATGTCTAATGGCCACTGACTTCGCTTAACGACGTCGTCAATCGACCGCAGCCGGAACCGAAGGGATCTTAACTATTCCTAACACTAATCGCATTTCTTGTCTATAAGTACTAATAATAATCTATACTATTATTATTTATTTATTTATTTGTAAAAGTATACATGACATATCACAGTCGTTACAGATTACATTGTATAAATCTAAATTTTGATTCTGGACTACAATCCCCTGAGAATGTACACTAGTAAACAACATTTAGGCGAATACAAACGAATAAATACAAGCCTGTTTTGTAAATACAAAAATGATTTTAACTTAGGAGAGCTAGGTTTGAGCAGCAAATAAGGGATATTTTTTTATTTATTAAAAACTTTTAAAATTTAATAAAAAATAGATTACTAAGGTACTTACTGAAACTATTATTGAACACATCATTATAAAGAGGAAAGATTTGATTGTTTGTTTGTTTGCATTGAATAGGCTCCGAAACTATTGGACCGATTTGAAAAATTCTTTCACCGTTAGAAAGCTACATTATTCCCGATAGACGTAGGCTACATAATTTTCCCGAATTCCCACGGGAACGAAGTCCCGGGCGGAATGCTAGAAATATTATAAAGAGGAAAGGTTTGATTGTTTGTTTGTATTGAATAGGCTCCGAAACTGCTGGACCGTTTTGAAAAATTCTTTCACATTATCCGTGATGAATATAGGGTACATGATTTTCCCGAATTCCCACGGGAACGAAGTCCCGGGCGAAACGCTAGTACGCTTTCTTATTTCTTGTATGAATTGTGATATTCATATCGCCATTTCTTTGAATTGAACTTGACTTGCCATGCTCTGCGTGTCTGATAGTGATAAATCAGGATTGACGGTCGGTTTGGTCGATTGGTAGTGGCGCTGCCTCCTGATCGACGGGGCCAGAGGTCGATTCCCCGTCGGGACAAAAGCTTTTGTAAAAAGCAGATATGTTTGTTGACCCGGGTGTTCGTGTCTGTTTTTGTGTATGTTCCAAAGGACCCACGACACAAGGGAAAACCTTATAGTGGGGGCGTGGTGTGTGGCGTTTATTTATTTGATTGAAAGTATGCCTTGTGGCTGTAACCATATCGTTGTATTAAATTTGACAAATTTCAATTAATGTTTTCGATACTCCATTCATCCTTACATCCATGCCTATAATCCCTGTTGGGGTAGGCAGAACATCATCCTTATCCTTACTTCCTTACTTATTAATATTATAAACGCGAAAGTTTGTATGTATGGATGGATGTTTGTTACTCTTTCACACTCAAACGGTTGGACCAATTTTGATAAAATTTTGTATGGAGGTAGCTGACACTCTGAATTAACACATAGGCTACATAATTTTCCCAAATTCCCACGGAAACGAAGTCCCGGGCAGAAAGCTAGTGTAGTTATAAAACCCTTGACACTAAAAACCCGAATCTCTTTAAAGTACGAGTGAATAGACTTCTTCTGGGTGAGCTCGTTAGATCCTCGACCGCATCTTTACCCTTTAGCTAGATTGTGGTCAAGAGCAAACCCATAACAATGACAAATAAAAAAAAATTATACCACCAACCCGCATTGGGCCAGCATGGTGGACTATGGCCTAAATCCCCTTCGTGTTTCGAAGGGAGGCCCGTGCCCCTCGGTGGGGACGTATATGGACTGGCAAGATACCACATTTGACATACGTTCTGGGAGCGGTTGGATGAAACATAAGTTGAAAGTTAAGGGCGATAAGCTGTCGGAGTTTCGCGTACGATGCAATAAAACTCTCGCGTCTCACTTACTTTTACAGTAGGAATGCCTTCCAGAAAAGTTGGCAGCTGGCGCATTCTAAGTTCCTCTTTCCCTCCCAGTCCAGCGCTGATTCGAAATGATTCAAACTTTCCAAATGAGTTTCCACTTTCGTTTTGTGCTTTTTAAATGAGCGGTAAATATAGCTTTTTACAATGTTTCTGTTTGTTCGGGTCAAATCTTGCAACTTTTATAATAGTTATTTATATCTTTTTAATTTATGTTGTTATTAGCATCCACAGACTTTGTGTTTTTTTGTTTATTAATGCTTTATAATTAATTATACTACTATACTTTCCATAGTAGTTCACAATTTATAAATAAAAGTATAATATACATAAATTAGTGACAGTTCTTCGCTGTTGCATCCAGACCTCAAGGCATCCATGACGGCTCTGTCTCGATATTTTTGCCGTGTGGTGATCGGTTCAGAATAACACCACCCCATCTCTTTCCGTGGGTGTCGTAAGAGGCGACTAAGGAAACACAAATGAGACCTGCCTCCTAGTAATCCATCCCAGGCAACGACACTTCATTTTTTTCTGAATCTGAGGTGTCGTCCTATGGTCTCATGCGGTGTGGTAGGCTATGTGAAGGGCCGTCTGGTTCGCGACCACCCTCCTACCGAAGTCTGACGCCAAACAGCTTGCTGTGTTCCGTCGGTGCGTAGGAGTACCAGTGCCTTATAGGCATTTTCTGGTTTAACTCGCTCCATCGTCGACCTCATCTATGACCTTGGTCAAGATTGAGGTCAAGAGTTAACCAATCTTATTAAAAAAAAAAAACATTTCGAGGTTGTAATTGACCACTGCCGCCTCTACTTCCTTGATGACTCGCCTATTGCATCGTTACCATCATCCGCGTAATATTTGCAGCTGATGGTATGACGCGATGTGGCAACCATAGCGCGGTTGTGTAGCTCCTGCCTGATCGTTGTAGTGCGCACTATTCAGGGATTATGTGTACTGCCCTAGCTCTGCTGGTGGGTTTGCACTAGTAGTTGTAGTCTAGTCGCCTTACGACATCTTGGTAATTAAGAGGAAGATCCCACCCTACTCCGCTTTGCTAACAAATTTTTTTTTTTTATTATTATTAAGAATGGGTTCGCTCTTGACCACAATCTAGCTCAGGGCAGAGATGCGGTCGAGGATGTAGCGAGCTCACCCAGAAGAAGCCTATTCACTCGTACTTTAAAGATATTCGGGTTGTATGAGCTCGGAAATACAGACGCCGGCAGAGAATTCCACTCCTTGGCAGTGCGCAATATAATACAAAAGATGAAGAAAAGCGCTCAGTACGTATCCGAGGTATCTCGACAAGATAAGGGTGATACCCCGCAGTGCGTCTGGACGTCCGATGGAAGAAAGGGGCAGGCGGAATGAGCTCATGCAGCTCCTGAGCACACTCCCCGAAGTACATCTTATAAAAAACACATAGACAAGCTACTTTGCGTCTATGAGCTGATTAAATAATGCAGCCCGAAACATCTAAATGATTGAATACCCTTTCATTTACGTGGAAACATCACTCAGGTCTTGTTATTTAGATTTACTGTCATATCGGCTGAGACGTAGGTAATTTTTTTGGCAAATGTCAAAAAAGATTTATTATTTCACGAAATATGACGCTAAAGATGATATTTTTCAAGTAAAATGTTACTTTGTTTTACATTAAATTAAATTAGGAGTTCTTCTGCTCTGTCTCGTCCCGTTTATTCCTATTTATTTTGTTTCTTATTCGGAATAGGCATCACAATGTTTCAGGTTTTAGATATCGCTCCATAACATTGTTTATTCAATTTAAATTTCATTTTTGTTTTTACCACGATTATATATAACTGTTACAATTAATATTTAAAATTAGAAAAATCCTTTTGTAAGTGATTTTACAAAATAGTTATTTAAGTCCACTTTCGCCCGAGATACGGGATTAACTTATATCCTAGTTCAGGCATTTGTGTTATTATTTTGCAGTTTAGTATAATGTAATGTAGTCTCTAATTTTAATATTGTCTTCTCCTACTATATAAAAATAAGTCGGGTTTTCCTTCCTGACGCTATAACTCCAGAACGCACGAACCGATTTCCACGGTTTTGCATTCGTTGGAAAGGTCTCGGGCTCCGTGAGGTTTATAGCTAAGAAAATTCTAGAAAAATTTCAACAGAAAAGCGGGAAAATCTTTTTCGCGGGCGGAGCCATGGGCGGAAAGCTAGTCTACTATATAAAAATAAGTCGGGTTTTCCTTCCTGACGCTGTAACTCCAGAACGCACGAACCGATTTCCACGGTTTTGCATTCGTTGGAAAGGTCCGGGCTCCGTGAGGTTTATAGGATACCTTTTATTTTTAAAAAAATAAGGACGCGGGCGGAAAGCTAGTTGTCTTATGACTTTAAATAAATATTTTATTATTATTATATAATATTTCAATAATCCGTAAGATGTTTTTTGTAGTTCTAAGTTTAAGGTCCGTATTACAGAACGTGACTCAGACTCTGATCTACACTTAAGTAGCAGTCGTCTTTGTCATTTTATTTTATTATATTTTATTTTAGATGGGTTAACTCTTAACCTCAATCTTGACCAAGGTCAGAAAATGCCTATAAGGCACTGGTACTCCTACGCACCGACGGAACACAGCAAGCTGTTTGGCGTCGATCTTCGGTAGGAGGGTGGTCGCGAACCAGACGGCCCTTTACAGAGCCTACCACACCGCATGAGACCATAGGACGACACCTCAGATTCAGAACAAATTGAGGTGTCGTTGCCTAGGGTGGATTAATAGGGGGCAGGTCTCATTTGTGTTTCCTTAGTCGCCTCTTATGACACCTACGGAAAGAAATTTCCGTTTTCAACCGATCACCGCACGGTCATTTTGTTAGTGAGAGAAAGAGTCAATCAATACTGAAGTATAGATCAAGACTTGAGTCTCCTTCTGTAATACGGGCTTAGTGTCTTTGTACAATTTGATTTTGATATAACAAGATTTAAACGACCCATTAAGGCGACTACAGCACCTAAATTACGATTTTATGATGCGTAGATAAGCATGACGCACTGCATTAAATCGAAGAAAAAAATACTACGGTAATATTTAGGACATAAACTAGATAAGTAGTTTGCTGAAAACATGATTCAGCACTTTTCGTTCGATAGAAAAAGCTCACAAAGTCACCTCTAATACCCAATATTGTGTATCTTTTAAGCTGTAAAAACGATAGTAAAATGCACACAGGAACCTAAATTTGCTATCAAAATGTTCGTGATTGAATACTCTCGATAAGTAGTTAACGCATTTTTCGATTTAAGCTGTTACCTTTCCATAAACACACACACACACCCACACACACCCACACACACATTCACACACACTTACACTCTCTTTCAACTTTTACTAACATTATGAATTTATGATATATATTTTTATTTTGTGTTAATTTGTGATAAGTACCTATAGATTTAAAATTAAAATTAAGAATAGAATGGTCTCACGAAGAGCGGTGGCTCCAAACACAGGCGAAAAGCCTAAATGGAGATACTAGCGACTCGCTTACTTTTAAATTGTTTAAAAGTGAAATAAAGATATTTATTTATTTTAAATAAAGATATTTATTTATTTTAAATAAAGATATTTATTTATTTATTTTATTTATAAATCTCATTTTTCTAACTTTCGAACATGTTATAACGCACGCACGCTTTCATAGTCCGTAAACTTCGTGTATCGACACTGTTCGCACTGCCGGCCCAGGCCTGTTGAGAGACGGAGATGGCACTATTTCTATGTGCGCTGTCTTTATCGGGTGCTGTAGTCGCCTTAACCTGGCTTCACAACATGATACAATACCATTCGGTCATTGCACATATCACCAAGAATAAAAACAATGCTGAGTACCCACTAGTTATGCGTTTCCTTAGCTAGTCTGTACCTTTCAACAGCAGCTGGCCAAGCTTTCTTCAATATTTATTCTGCGCCATATCTATTAATACGTTTAGGCACAAAACAAGAGCGCTGTGCAAAAATATGGCCTCCGGCTGGAAATCATTAGAGTATAGTAGATGCTACTACATACTTAATACATATCGTGCTCCACCCATATATGGATAAAGTAAAAGGTAGGAAACCTTCTTTCTGTGCGGCGAGGTTGACGAAACGTACCATGGTCCCTACCATAGATGATAAAAGCGCTCGTAGCCCAGTGGCTCTCGCTGATCTCAACCGATCAGTGAGGTTAAGCAACGTACACAGAGGCAGGGAACCTGATGGGTGACCAAACACAGAGGCAGGGAACCAATTTATCGCGAGCGTTTCCGTGCTTCAGAGGACACGTTAAGCTGTCGGTCCCGGCTGTTGTCGATTGACTACAGTCGTTAAAACCAAGTCAGAGGCCATTGTGCGGTTTGAAAACTCTGAGACCAGGGTTAGCCAAGTTCGCCACGTACTTGACTATACCTACACGATAAGAAGAAGATGATAAGTCGATGTTAACGCGTCGAAATCGACTTCACGATTCTTGGTAGCCAAGGGGTCAATTCTGTAAATATACACAGACACACAGATACACACGTCAAACTTAAAACACTCCTCTTTTTTGTCGGAGGTTAACAATTAAGAAAGTCGAAAAGATGATCACTTAACATGGTGCCATAAGCTTTAGCCACGACGCTGGTTGTCAGAGTAGGTACGAGTATTATTACTGCTTTGAACATAAATGTGTTAGAATAACAATGTTGCAGTAATTAGCAAGAATGTTAACGTAGCAAACTTGGGTACGGCGGAATGTTGGCAATATTCTAGGAATGTTGCTTGTTCAGTGTGTTCTTACAACCAAGTGTTCACAATGATATACAGGATATATATATGTTACGTTCATACAAAATTAATTTAAATCACTGCGTTTTAAGTTCATACAAATTTAAATCAATACTTGTGAGTGGTTGACCAAAAAGGGACCTGAAGGGATTGGAAAGGGTTTTTTGTTTTTCATTAATTTTGTTTTTGTGGTCTTTCTGCTCTGTTTTGGTCTAATCAAAATATTATTAAGTGCCATTGTTTTTTTTTGTGGATTTTTTAGTGAGTGCGCTCGAGGCGAAACTCATACCGACTCGAAACTTTAAACGCGATTTACTCGAAATAAATTATTTATCCTTGAGGTCCCTTTTGGTCAACCACACACATTTTATGAATGGTTTTCCGCGTTGTCACGATTCCGCCAGTATCACGTAGCAAAGAAAAAGTAAAACGCAAATATTACCCTAGACCGTCACGCTCTTGTTATAGACCTATTAAAAAAGAACCCAGTGGGTGTTTTCGAGGCTTCACAAAGATTGCGTAGATGACATATCTGCCTCCCTTTATACATTGTATTATTATTGTGGCGACTACAGCACCCGATAAAGGCAGCACACATAGGAATAGTGTCGTCTCCGTCTCTCAACAGGCCTGGGCCGGCAGTGCGAACAGTGTCGATACACGGACTTTACGGACTGTGAAAGCGTGCGTGCGTAAAAACATGTTCGAAAGTTAGAAAAATGAGATTTATGGAAAGGTAACAGCTTAAATCGAAAAATGCGTTAACTACTTATCGAGAGTGTTCAATCACGAACATTTTGATAGCAAATTCAAGTTCCTGTGTGCATTTTACTATCGTTTTTACAGCTTAAAAGATACACAATATTGGGTATTTAGAGGTGACTTTGTGAGCTTTTTCTATCGAACCAAAAGTGCTGAATCATGTTTTCAGCAAACTACTTATCTAGTTTATGCCCTGAATATTACCGTAGTATTTTTTTCTTCGATTTAATGCAGTGCGTCATGCTTATCTTCGCATCATAAAATAGTAATTTAGGTGCTGTAGTCGCCTTAGTAACGAGAATCACCCCATAAAACGCTAATTTAAAGTATAGGTATAATAAAAGGGATACAGTCATTGAGGTAATATTAGTAACACCATACATGTGTATCATTGAATACAGGAAACTCAGATTTATCAAAGCTTTTAGTACAGTCTGTTCCGTCAATTAAGTATCCACCCATGTTTCTTATCTACCGGTGACAAGGTTAAAATTAGAATGAACTGGCCCTTTAACTTGGAGCATTGAGTGTACGTCTGTTTGTTTAGCTTGTAAACAGTGAGTCGAATAATTTACTGACAGCTTTGAATGAATTTAAGAGTTTCTTGTTTACTTCTGTAACGTAATCGGCTTAATACAAGAAAAGTTCCTTAAGAACACATTTCAAAACATTATGTTAAACATTTTCCTCCTCCTCGTCTCGAAACGTTTATTCTTTACTTTCTAAAGTTTATCAAAAGGTTGATTCAGTGGTAATTAACACTTGTCTCTGAATAGAAGGTTCGTGTGTTTGGTTCGCGGTAAAGTCAAACTTTGGTGTAAAAAGATTTTTGTCCTTGGGTCTGGGCTTTTGTATAAGGATCTCTATTTGTGTCAAAAAGGGACCCACGAGACAAGGGAAGATTACCCTAGCATAGAAACTGGAGTCTTTCACACTCAGAGTTAAAGAAAAACTTGGAATTCGCCTGCTGCCAACTGTTCTTAAAGAATTTTTAAACGATAAATGTTATTATACTGTTGACGAGTATTTACAAGATAAATTTTGACATTAGGCATTTTAATTTATATTTTTCTCTTTTTTTTTCTTATAATAATTGACATGAACCTATTATTTTTATTATAATGATATCGTTTAATTTACAATTGTCTACATTTATTTAATTACCATTGACTACGCATTAAAACTGACATTAAATTAAATTTTTATACCTGGGACATTTAATTATTGCCTACTAATACTGCTTTCTTTTTATTTATAACATTTAGTATCCATATGAATATTAACCGCATGACATAATATAAGTAATAATTATAACCCTTTTCTAGGACAATATTTTTTATTTGTTGTAGCCGCAAATGTTTGACATGAGTCCTCCTCTCTCAAATAAAATTGCGTGCCCAGCCTGGGTCCATGAGCTCTCAGAAATGTTATTTTTGTCACCTATGTAAAAACCATGGAAAGCAATTAATGATTGAGTATTGAGTTCCCAGGCATATTGTAGAGGCCAGTGTTGGACGCGAGGGTTTTGCTGTGTTGTGGGCGAAAGGTTGGCAGAAATAATTGCCTATCACCGCTGTACTCATATTCCGTCTAATAACCCTGGCGTCAATTGGTTCTAAAAGCAAATGACGTCCTGCCTACCCCAAAAGTGATTATATATAAACGTTTGTATAAAGTTAAAGGAAACCTTTCTGTGGATTTTTGAATGTGTGACGTTTAAGTAGTTTGAGAATTAAACTCTTATGATGGTTTTCCACGTTAAAAACGTATGAGTCGACGACTTCAATCCCATCAAAAGTTCGCACAAAGTAGATAACTAGTATTTTTTGCAGACTACAATGCCTATTAGCAGATAACCACAAACGAAAATGTCACTCATTTATTTAGATGATGTTCTGTTTGTAGTATTTTTTGTTTTTGTTGATTTTTTTATAGGCGCTTCATCATTTTCGATAAAATTTATATGGGACTACCTCTGGAGTATACTCTTTCGAACGAAAAAACAATTTTGAAAATCGGTCCATAATTGGCGAAGAAATCGGTGACCAGTCGAACATAGAACCCCCTCCTTTTTTGAAGTCGGTAAAAATGGTTTACATTACAGGATTTCAGTACTTCGTCTAAAGACCAATAATACAATACAATACAAATATACTTTATTGCACACCAACATTACAGAACATGAGACAGAGCAAAAGTTACATTATGAACACAGACAAAAACACACAAATTACAGAGTAAAAGTTACAAATTGACTTTGATTTTTATTATTGACCTTTTTATCTACAGAATGTTTAATCAATCAATTTGAGATTTTGTAAATATTCTTATTTTGAGGAGAAAAAAAAGTAAGTATTTTGGCTCATACAAATCAAGGCCTGTTTTTAACCTCGCCAACTTCTAATTTTTATGTAACAAAAAGAAATTGTTTTAACAAAGAAATTTTCCATCCCAGATTAAAAATATATACCAAGTACTTACGTAAATAAACTGAGGAATAAACAAAATGTATTTTTGTCACGCCAACTCTTTTTCTGATTTTTAGGGTTCTCCAATCAAATGGCGTTAGCGTTATAAATAAGGAAGTGATGCGGAAATTGGAAAACATTTTATTTTTATTTTTCTTTAAGGCGACTACAGCACCTAAATTACGATTTTACGATGCGTAGATAAGCATGATGCACTGCATTAAATCGAAGAAAAAAAATACTACGGTAATATTCAGAACATAAACTAGATAAGTAGTTTGCTGAAAACATGATTTAGCACTTTTGGTTCGATAGAAAAAGCTCACAAAGTCACCTCTATATTTAGATCTTGTGTATCTTTTAAGCTGTAAAAACGATAGTTAAATGCACACAGGAACTTAAATTTGCTATGAAAATGTTCGTGATTGAACACTCTCGAAAAGTAGTTAACGCATTTTTCGATTTAAGCTGTTACCTTTTCATAAATCTCATTTTTCTAACTTTCGAACATGTTTTTACGCACGCACGCTTTTATAGTCCGTAAACTTCGTGTATCGACACTGTTCGCACTGCCGGCCCAGGCCTGTTGAGAGACGGAGATGGCACTATTCCTATGTGTGCTACCTTTATCGGGTGCTGTAGTCGCCTTAATATTGAGTTGTTGTTGTTTAACCTAACCTAATAAACAAGATGTTGTTTAACCCTTTCTCATTACTACTATCTTAAATTTTTCTTGCGTCAATCCGGAACAACAGTTTGAAAACATAGATCAATTTTTTACAAATAATCCGAACTTCTTTTCAAACGAATAAAGTGGCACGCGGAAAGCTAGTATTTAATAAGCTACAGAAACATTAAACATACTAATCACTCACACAACGGTAGGGACATTAAGCTATTAAGCACACAAACGCAGCTCTCAGTTGTGTGGTCAGAGCCATTAATCATTACATCAAACGTCAATCAAGTCAATATAATGCTACTACGCAATAGGTTTACAACCACAAATTAATTACTAGCGCGTAATACTCGACATATAGAGTAGAGTAGCTTGAAGGTGTAACTAAGTGAATTAATTTATTTCTCGTGTCGGCCACTTTTCATTTAGGCCCGTATTACAGAAGGAGACTTAAGTCTTGATCTATACTTAAGTATTGATTGTCTCTTTCTCTCACTATCAAAATGACAAAGACGACTGCTAATCAAGTAGATACTGAGGTATGCAGACCTTCACGGAGGATCGGGCATAACGCAACTTCTTTCTCATTCGGTCATTTCGAAGAAGATAATTCGAATATCAATTTAAAAGGTTTGAAATGGTATTCGATGTCAAGATTCGAAATGATTGAAGATCTGGTCTTGCGCGATTGATTGATTATTGTGAATTCGTTGTAGTGAGCTCGCGGAATAAGTTGTTAAATACGTTCGTAGGCGTGCAAATAGCACTTAAATAAGTATTACTACACTCTGTAAGCCGAGAAAGTGTCGGATAGTAAAATAAAAATTGTAACGGATGTGCAGATTTTGATTATAACCATATACAGAAGAAGTTTTAAGTCTTTTAATGAAACGCCCCCAAGAAACATCGTTACAGTACCTATAGATCAGAGTCTGAGTCGCGTTCTGTAATACTTCTTAGATTAGTTGCCGAAGAGCGAAAATTAAGGATGTGAATTTAGCCTAATAAACGGAACAACTGTCCCCGAGGAATATAGGTCGAAATATTAAAAGAAAAGTTTAGCCTCTTCATACAGCAAGTGCAATCAACAGATTGCCTTTCTTTATTCTTTATTGTACACACAAATACATATAAAAATTACACAAAGAAAGGACATGCACAACGGCGAGCTTAACTCAAGCACTCAAGCAATGAGTTTTCTTCCAGTTAACCTATGTGAGAGGGAGAGGCAGTTGAAGTTGGTACACCCAAGAGAAAGTGAGACATTAAATTTATAATACAAACATAATAATAAATAAATATATAAGCACATACAATTAGCTAAATAAATAAATAATATATACCTATATATATAAAATACCTATAATATATACATACATACAATATATGGATAATACTTAGATAGATAAATAATGCTCTTTCAGCTCTCTCTTGAACGCATCCAATGAACAACTCGCTCGAGTGGAAGTGAATTGCCTTAGTATGAGATGTCGATTTTATTTTTCAGAATGTTGTATCCTTGGGAAAAATTGTTCAGTTCGATCGGGTGAATCAAACTTTAAAGTTTCGCTAGTTAATTCAGAGTCACCCTATCTGTTTTCAAAATCTTTAATTTTTGACTCTTGATATTAAATACTTACCTGCCAATTTAATATGAAACCTACTTAAATTTTTTTGTGGAGTCAAATTTCACATTTATTGTCGCTTGATTAAATACGATCATTATTATAGATGCAGTGGCAAACACTACTTTATGTGAAATACGGTTTTTACAAAATGAGTGTTGACAAAGTAACTTTAACATTCCAGTACTTCATTATTCATTCAGTTTCTTTAAAAAATCTATTAATTTATCAGGTGGCAATCTGTGGTCAATGCCTACTCCAATGGGCTCATGTATATGTAACCGTAAAATTAAAAACACCGTATCACAATTTCTTTAGTAAAATGATAATCTCCCGCGATATTACAATTTGCCCAGTAAAGCTATATATTCTTGAAACTTTAAGGGCCGCCTGCATAAAATTAGGATACGTTAGGTTATGTTAGGTTAAAGTTTCATTAAAATTATAAAAAAGTTTGTCAATGTGAAAAAAATGGGGCAGTTCACAAAGTACCGTACATCTATCTATCTATCTATGGAGGGGATGCCCGTCAGGCACAGGCGGGTGATCAGTCCACTTATTTGGGACCATTTCACCCAATTCCCTCTGCACTGAAAGTTCCACCTCTTTAAACCTCCCAGAAGCTTTTGCAAACCCAATTATCTCTTTTATATTAATATCTTGTATTTGTTCTTATTTTACCTCATCCATGCGTATTGTCTCCCATCTTACCAGCGCGTACATTGAAAATTCAGTCAAGAAGTGCAAACCCGTTTCCTCCTTGTCGCATTCTGAGCAGGTGGGATCACTTTTTAAGCCCATTATTGTTAGGTGTTGGTTCAAAGGACAGTGTCCCGTGAGCAGACCCACCACAATCCTAATGTCCTTTCTATTTAGCTTTAGAAGTTGTTTTGACTTTCTTTTCTCTTCCGTACCGTACATTATAATCTTACTAAGTCAAATTGCAATATTAGGGGTTTGACTAGGTCTCGGTGATTATTTACATTATGACATGTTTACATTATTAAAGTTAGCAATGTTCCCTCATTAACCGAGAATCTATTTTAAATAATCCACGTCAAAAACGTAAGAGTCACCGACTTCAATCACAAAAAGACAATTTTTTCGAGAGTTTCCCTCAATTCCTTCAGGATTCCACCGTCAGATCCTGGTTTACTTACCTTGGGACCACCCTTGGGATACTCCCTTTCCAACAAAAAAAGAATAATCAAAATCGGTTCATAAACGACGCAGTTATCCGCGGACATACATAAAAAAATATATATACGGTCGAATTGAGAAACCTCCTCCTTTTTTGAAGTCGGTTAAAAAGTAGATAGTAGGTTGCAAGAGTATAAGCTGTTTTTTATGCTGGGAAACAAGCCGAAGAGGATTAATTGAAAGCTACTAAGGCAAGCAATAAGTAGGTCGACGGAACCCTTTGTGTGTATGCACGCGTGCGCTTGGCAGGCTGTTTCTTGCAACTACATTTACAACGTCTTACCTTTTGTATTTCACTATTAATATAAAGCTTTTTTCGAAGCAAGATTTTAAATATTCTTTGTTACAATTTTAATTTAAAAAGCGTGTAATAAGCTTGAGCATGGAGGACTGAACATCAGGTTACCACACGCATGCACTCTGTGCTGATGCGATAAGAGTAGCTTTGTAACGAAAATGGAGTAACCTGATGCGTTGGCCTCTGTACATGATTGTACTAGAGTACTATAGTTTTTATAATTTAAACGGTTTTACTCATGTTACTTAAAATCAGCACTGGGCCGACAGTTTCGATCATATTTGAGAACCTTCAACAGAGAGTGAGGCAATATAGATGCCCAGTTTAATTAACGTGTGTGATAAACATAACTAGACGATGCCTGAGACTTCGTTTCCGTGGGATTTCGTAAAATCCTTCGTAACTCCTTGCCTACATTATAAAAGTTACTTGGGCTGGGCGTTGATGAGTCAGTGAGTCAGGTCCTTCAATATAGTGACACTAGCTTTCCGCCCGGGACTTCTTTTCCGTGGGAATTTGGGAAAATTATGTAGCCTATGGTGTCAGCTATCTCCAATACCATATCAAAATTGGTCGAGCCGTTTGAGCGTAAAAGAATAACAAACATCCATACATACAAACTTGCGCGTTTATAATATTATGTAAGGATATATGTATATGTATAAGATTTACAATTTTAACGATTTTATTAAATTATGTCTATTACACACTCACAATTCATTAATTAGTATAATATTGTATCGTATTATACTACTCTGGACGAAACACGTGTCTAATTAGACCGTGCGACCGTCACCGCGCTGGCTAGATAATAGTGCACTGCTTGCTCACCTGTGCATGTTTTGTGCGGGAGGGCGGGCGGTGCACGCATTGTTATTTGCGGAAGCTGCTTATGTGGTAGACTGATATTAAATATCGATCCATATAATATACTAGCATTCCACCTGGGATTTCGTTCTCTTGCGAATTCGGGAAAATTAAGTAGACTATGTTATTAAGGGATAATGTAGAATTCTAATGGTGAAAGAATTTTTGAAATCGGTCCAGTAGTTTCGGAGCCTATTCAATGCAAACAAACAATCAAATCTTTCCTCTTTATAATAATAATAATAATAAAATCATTTATTATCAGGCATCTAAGGCCCATAGATAAATACCTTACAGACTAAAATTCATATGAAATATAATGAAACAAAATAAAATAAAACTAACTAACACTATTTCCCGGGTGTAATATTAGTATAGATAAATTACTTATATTATACACTTACGATTCGTAAATTAGTATAATATTGTATCGTATTACACTACTAGGGGCGAAACAAGTGTCTAATTAGACCGTGCGACCGTCACCACGCTGCGCTGGCTAGATAACCAGCGGTAGACTGGTATTAAATAGTTATTTGTATAATATACGTAATATTATCATATAATATACGTAATTATATACGTAATTTAATACCAGTCTACCGCTGGTTATCTAGCCAGCGCACCGTGGTGACGATCGCACGGTCTAATTACACAGTTGTTTCGCCCCTAGTAGTATAATAGCAGAATCTAAATTAAATTTAAAATTGACGAAAAAATAAAAAACTTGTAGCCTATCAAACGTTTTTTCACCGCAAGAAAGAGGGGGTGTTATAAATTTGACGTGTGTATCTGTATGTCTTGCTCTTAAATGAACGGACCATTTTTTTTGTTCCACATAATAGAGATGGTCCTTAGCTATATGTGATCACATTCCCACAGCTTAAAAGTTATAAGCAATCAAATATCGGAGGTGATACAATTTAATTTTAAAGTTAGAGTCAAATAAAAAAAATATATATGAATCAAATTATTATTTGCAGAATACGAGTACAAAGATGGGCCATTTCAAAATGTAGTTCTGTCTTAAGCATCCACTGCCTGGCAGGCAATAATTAAAAATTTAGGATACAATTAAAAACTTTATATTGAAAAACTTTTTATTCTAGGCAATATATGTAATATGTATTAGAAATATGTAAGATGAAAAATATTTGATTTCAACAATAAAAATTCTGTCTACCACCCTAGTAACGCCTGGTTGTATAAGGCCCGTATATATATTCTTTATTGCACAAACACAGTAATAAATATTTTACATAAAAAAGGCGAGCTTATCTCTAGAAGAGATCTCTTTCAGCCAACCTGATCGGTGAGAAATAATGTACGAGACGGGAAGAGAGAATCGCGTACAACGGAATGAAAATGCGAAATAAAAGAAGGGTTTACTGAAGGTGACTGAAGTACTGATCTATACTTAAATATTGACTGTCTGTTTCTCTCACTGTCAAAATTACAAAAACGACTGCTACTTAAGTATAGATCAGAGTCTGATTCGCGTTCTGTAATTCGGACCGTAGTCATTTACATTCTAATAATTCTAATACATTCTAATAATATAATATTGGCGACCGGTTTGGTCGAGTGGTAGTGGCGCTGCCTCTTGATCGACGGGTCCTGGGTTCGATTCCCAGTCGGGGCAAATATTTGTGTAAAAAGCAGATGTTTGTTCTCGGGTCATGGGTGTTTGTGTCTGTCTTTATGTGTGTTCCGAGGGACCCACGACACAAGGGAAAACCTTAGTGTGGGCCTTTGAGTGTGTAACGTTTATTATTATTTATTTATTATAATACGACGACTGTTTTTTCAGCCCGTGGTCAAGGAGGGGTACCTGATGAAGCAGACGCGCAGCTTCCAGCGCTGGCAGCGCCGGTACTTCAGGCTGCGCGGGCGCACGCTCTACTACGCCAAGGAAAAGGAGGTCAGTGGCTAGCTCTCATTTTACATTCCTACTAATATTATAAATGCTAAAGTAACTCTGTCTATTACGCTTTCACGCCTAAACTACTGAACCGATTTTGAAGAAATTTTGTACAGAGATAAATTAGACCTTAGGAAAGGATATAGGTTACATTTCATCCCACAGCTGGACACGATATAACCTGTAAAAGTGCGGGCGTAAAGCTAGTTAAAAATAAATTGTATTTTTTTTATTTTAACATAATTTAAAAATAATTAATCCCTCATTAAATTATGTTAAGTATTTTTAAAACGCTATTAATAGTTAATATGTAGGTGATATGGTTTTGTATTTTTAATATCCGCGTGGGGAATTTATGAATAGGTTCATGAGCTTTCATATTCTCTAAACAAATGCAATTTATGTTTTTTTTTAGAGAATATGAAAGCGCATGATAAAATTTTGCCTAATCTAAAATTAGTTTTTTTATTAATTTTATTTTAATTGGGTATTTTTGAAACACGTTGTATATAAGACTAGTTTTCCGCCCGGGACTTCATACCCGTGGGAATTTAGGAAAATTATGTAGCCTATTCGTAAACAGAGTGTCAGCTACCTTCATTCCAAATTTTATCAAAATTGGTTCAGCCGTTTGAGCGTGAAGGAGCAACAAACATCCATACAGCCACACAAACTTTCGCATTTATAATATTGGTAAGGATGTGTAAGGTACTGCCCCACGTAACTGCTCCAAGTACCTAAAACTTTCACTATCTATCTTACCAGCCCATATACGTCCCCACCGAGGGGCACGGGCCTCCCTTCGAAACACCAAGGGGATTTAGACCATAGTCCACCACGCTGGACCAATGCGGGTTGGTGGACCGCTCATCTTTCGAAAATGAATTTTCTTGGACGGGCGGGTTTCATCACGATGTTTTTCTTCACCGTTGAGCAAGTGATAATTAGAAATCCATACATAAATTCGAAAAGACGAATTTAGTGGTACAGACCCGCACCAGGATTTGAACCAGCGACCTTCGGATTACAAGTCTGGGTCATTACCAACTGGGCTATCACCGCTTCACTAATTGATTTAAACGCAGTAACTTACCTAGATTGGTTGTACATATAAATAGGTTTCTATTTTAGGAATCAACCCTCGGTAGTAAACGAGGTTTGCGGGGTAAAGCACTCACCACATGACACGAGAAATAGGTCACAACCGCGGATCGAACCCCGTACACACTTAGTATTTAATACGGTACTCGAAATTGTCCTCATATAACTCTAAAAGTGACCCACAACACGAGGGAAATATAAGTGTTCGTCTTTGAGTGTGTAGAGTTATTATAGCGTTCTTTATTTGTGACTTTTTGGACCCAAAAAATTCTTTCTTCATCAGCCCATATACGTCCCCACTGCTGGGGCACGGGTCTCCCTCAATAACGTGAGGGGTAAATGCCATACTCACCACGCTTGGCAGACGGGTTGGCGAGGGTTTTGATATAATTGCAGAGTTTTCCTTCTCTGTGTGCAGATGAACTTGCTTGCTTTATAATCTAAAAATTCATAGCTTATGTATAATTGAACCCATTTTAACAAAATATAGCTAAAAACCATCTTGATTACGTCAGATTTCAAACATAAAAAACCGCATCCAAATCGGTTCACCCATTTAGGAGCTACGATGTTACAGACGGACACACAGAATGTATCTGATACACTCATCAAACTAACGACACCCCTCTTTTATGTCAGTGGTTAAAAAGGCTTACCCGCGTTGAGGGTTATTCACAGATGTAACACCAAAACATTATTTAATGACCACTCGCATCATCGTTAGTTCACTTTCAAACCGCTAGATGGCGCTACACGTATTCTAAAACGCGGTATCGAAGTGTTCCGGCCACCAGTTAAGAGTCATCGTAAGATACCTTGTAGTCGAGTAGTATCGGAGCTGGTATATAGGCTTCAGTGAGTTGCTTTCAAGCTATTGGACGACTCGCTATCCTATACACAGGCGGACTATACCCGGATAGTATCGGTACGGTGTCTCTCTCGAAACGCCAACCTTTATTACTCAGGGTCAAACCCCTATACTAAGCGTCCACTCTTTGTACACGTACTCCAATAAATCTTCGTTTCCCGAGAATCGTCGTTTTCCTCACCTCCTGCCCGACGACACCGTGCTACACTGGCGCCCAACGTGGGGCCAGCGATCGCCAGCGCTCAGAAAGAAGCAACCTTACCAAGGGAAAGCGCTCAACCTACATACAAACTAAACCCCCGGGACTTGCCTGCTCCACCCAAGAAGGCACAATGTACTGAAGCAAAACTATTGTTTGACGGGTACTCCCCACGAATGGAGTTTATGATGCGAGACGCTATAAACAACATTGAAGAGGCCAACGTGTACCTTTCTCCGCGCTCAGCGAGTCTATGGGATGATATAGGGCTGTGTTCAATCGATATTACGACGCTGAATGAAACGCAGGAAAAAACAACTTACAGCGGTGATGCAAGAATTTCAAGACGTATTCGTTTCTAATGGAAAACCAGCAAATGTTATTAAACACTGTATCAACACAGGGGATCATCCACCAATTGCGGTTCCTCCTTATCGAATGTCACCACGACGAAAAGAAGAACGAAGAAAGGAATTGGTCGATAAACGCAAAGGGGACGCCCTCGCAAAACTGCTGGGCAACCCGAGCCACCCGCCGCCCCACGACAACGAGGAAGACCCCGTAAGAATTAACTCTCGTTGGGACAACCTCGAGTCTGATGGAGGGGGATGTAACACCAAAACATTATTTAATGACCACTCGCATCATCGTTAGTTCACTTTCAAACCGCTAGATGGCGCTACACGTATTCTAAAACGCGGTATCGAAGTGTTCCGGCCACCAGTTAAGAGTCATCGTAAGATACCTTGTAGTCGAGTAGTATCGGAGCTGGTATATAGGCTTCAGTGAGTTGCTTTCAAGCTATTGGACGACTCGCTATCCTATACACAGGCGGACTATACCCGGATAGTATCGGTACGGTGTCTCTCTCGAAACGCCAACCTTTATTACTCAGGGTCAAACCCCTATACTAAGCGTCCACTCTTTGTACACGTACTCCAATAAATCTTCGTTTCCCGAGAATCGTCGTTTTCCTCACCTCCTGCCCGACGACACCGTGCTACACAAATAATTTTTAGGAAAAGAAAAATATTTGTCACGAATGGGACTTGAACCCACGACCCCAGGATTAGATCTCCTGGTGCTCAAACCAACTAAACTTTCGTACCTTTAAGTCAAGCGGCAAAAATTCTCATTCTCTTAGCACAACTTGTCGTGCGTATAGGTTAGCGCCATCTGTGTCTCGTATGGAGAACTACAGACTCAAACCACTTATTCGAAGTGGTTTATAACCAGGGCAAAACCTTTTTTATTGAGTTTAACGCCCGTATTACAGAAGAAGACTCAAGTCTTGATTTATACTTAAGTATTGATTGTCTCTTTCTCTTACGTATAGATCAGAATCTAAGTCGTGTTCTGTAATAAAATGTTTAGTACAAATGTTAAGTAATTTTTTTAAATACTGACTTCCTTTTTTTTCCTATATAAATATAATAGACGATTATATAAAATATAATATATAAATATAATAGACGAGACTGTAAATTAAACTTATGTTTTTGCATGCTAATTTTAAAGGTTGGCAAAACATGTCACAGTACTATAAGTTATTTTTAAGATCGTTTATAACCACCATGTTTTATGCAAATAAAGAAATTATTATTATTAATACGGACCTTAAGGTGCCCATATTTTTAAACCACAAATAGATTGGCATAGCAGAAGGGGAGATCAGCTCGCTTATTGTAATTTTATTCATCATTGTATTGTAATTGTATTGTATCTGATCAATTTAAAAAAAAATCCCCACTGCGAATGCTATCTTTATCCTATAAAAGTTTAGCAAATGCTATGCCATGTTTATTAATAAAACTGTTAGTGTGTACACTCAAGAGCACGTCAAGCTTGACACTTTGGACTTTGGACCGGTCCTGAATTGTATGGCGCGCAGTATAGATCAGAGCTCAGCTTAAACTGGTAGTGTAAAGCGTGAACTGCTCTTGATTGTACAATAAAGAGTTTAATACTTCTTACATATTACTACGAAAAAAACTATTTTTTTAATAGGTAAAAAGAGCATAACCTGATTGAAACTAAAGCTCTCTTAAACTAAGAAGCGTACCGCGGAGTAATTTTCAAGTATTATCGTAGTAGAAGCAATTAGGAGTTTGCGGTTACCATTACCACTACCCCGCTACGAGAGCTACGTAGCTACGACGGCTACGAGGCTACGAATGCATCTTGTTAGGAAATTTAATTAGAACCCGTCATATGACTTTCATTAATTAAAATTAGTCAATTAGTTTCTCTAATCGGAATCGTTTGTAATGTGATGCGAGAAGCCTCGATTCGAATATTGTTTTTTTTTTTTTAATTATGAGATGGGTTAACTCTTGACCTCAATCTGGACCAAGGTCATAGATGAGGTCGACGATGGAGCGAGTTAACCCAGAAAATGCCTATTAAGGCACTGGTACTCCTACGCACCAACGGAACACAGCTGATTATACAAGGTGTAAGGGAGCTAATGTTGAAATGGTGTAATTTACCTAACCACAGAATAAATAATAGTACTAACGTACAGAAGTCTCACTCCCTAACAAAAGTCAACTTTAGGCATAAAAATTTGCCTACTATTGCAAGCGGCACAGACTTGCAAGATAAATTGAAACTTATAGTCAGCCGCTAGCGTTCATATTCTATTGCGCACCGCCGACTCGATGCCGCGTTCGCGACGAGAGCTCAGGGTTAACACTCGCCGCCGATTTATAAGTAAAATTATTATTGAAATTAATTAAGTAAGATAACACTGCTTATAAAATCAAGAGTAACTTTAGTTAGGAAGTGTAGTAAGTAAAAACACAAGTTAACATAACCAACCATGTTATTTGATACCTAGCCTACATACCTACTAACTACAGACACCTACAGACTTTGTGATGGCAAAACGTGTTTCTTTCTGGTTTTAATATTGTTAATAAGTAGGTACACTTATTATTTTGTTCAACACGCGACCGTTGTGGTGAGCGCGCGCGCGGTGAGTGGCAACTGGCGCTCTCTGGCATACCCAGTATGCCCGCCACGCGAACATGCCTAAACTGCGGAGTGACACCCCCCTGACCTAACTATGATCGGCGACCTACAAGTTATTTTTCTCTCGGAAACTTCTGGTTCAGGAGTTTATGTTATTTACTTAATTTAGAGCTGTGCAATGTACCGCGAAACCGCGCCCCGCGCACTGTAACCTCCCGCCGCGCAGCATCATAATGTAACATTGTTAGTTTTCGTGTTTTAAGCTATTATTATTGCCTACTATTACTGTTGGATACTGCAGTGTAGTCGTTTCAATAATTTAATTTCAAATATTTTTCTGAAGAAAATTCTACTGGAAAATGGTTCAGAATGATGGTCTGAATTTAGAGTTTCAGTGTTTTCTAAGCTGTCCCTTACATCCTGTATTAGGTGACTTAGGTTAGTTATCTTATTAACTAATAATACTAACGCATTACGTAGTACTACACTGGGCGTCAAAAATAAGTAGTACACTTTTCAAATTGCAATTACTCCTAAACTATAGTAGTTACACTTATGAAATAAAAAGCAGTTTATAGTAAACTTAACGAAGTTTATTAAAGTTATATTTTATTTGGCATGAATAAAGTTTCAAACTTAAAATTAAGATAAATACTAAAAAGTATCAATTTTTAACGATATGTCAACCACTTAATTTTCACGTTTTGGAACTTTTTCACAATTTAATAACTTGTGTTGCCGCCTCGGGCTCTAATTACAGCTTGGATCCGGTTTGGCATGCTGAACACTAAGTTTCGGAGGCGGTGTTGGGGAATATTTTCCCATTCTTCTATCAGCGCATGTTTTAGAGCCCTGAGTGTGGCAGGAGGTGGACTGCGCCTTCTGACTAGCCTCCCAAGCTCATCCCAGGCGTGTTCAATCGGGTTGAGATCTGGGCTTCTCGATGGCCAAGCCATCAAGTTGATGCCAACCTCCTGAATGTACTCTTGTACGTGGTGAGCAGTGTGTGGCCGGGCGTTATCATGCATTAGGATGGCTCCATCACCCATATTTATTAAATATGGCCCTGCATACTCGTTGAGGATCTCCGAGGCATATCTTTCACCAGTCAAAGTCCCATTTTCTATTACCACAAGCTCTGTGCGACTCTCTGAAGAGATACCAGCCCATACGTGTACAGAGCCCCCGCCATATTGGACTCTTTCCGAGATACAAGCTTGAATGTATCGCTCACCGGGTCGTCTGTAGACTCTCCGCCGTCCATCTGAAGTGTATAAAGAGAATCGAGACTCATCTGTGAATAAAACTCTAGCCCATTCTTCTTCGCCCCATTGTACGTGTTGACGGGCGTAGCGTAGTCTTGCTACGCGATGCTCTGTCTCAAGTTTGGGGCCATTTGCTGGTCTTAGAGGCTTCAGGTTAGCTTCAGCAAGTCTTCTTCTCACTGTACTCTCACTGATGTAGTCTGTTCGGGTCCGAAGAAGCTGTTGCTGAACCTCAACTGCATTAAGGTGTCGATTTCTTAACACAGTGGAAACAATAAAGCGATCTTCTCGGGTACTTGTGCACCTGGGTCTGCCATTACCTCGTCTCCTTAGATGGTTTCCAGTCTCTTCGTACCTTTGCTTTACTCGCTGAACCGTTCTTAAAGTTACACCCACCCTCCTTGCAGTACGACGCATACTGATGCCCACTTCGAGAAAAGCTAAGATTCTTGCACATTCTTCTGGTGAAAGAGGCATGATTAGTCAAATTTACTCTCTGAAGATACCTATGCTTTTCAATTACAATTGCTTTATCAGCAGCGAATGTGTCAAACACAAAAATCCTAAGTAAGACAACACCTTTCAACAGTTTAAAAAAAGTGTTTTTATTTATTCGTTTTTTTTAAAGTCAAGCATTATAAGTTCTTATAATGCATGAAGTTTTTATTGAATAAGATTAAATTTTCTTTTTAACCTTTTTTGTTTCAAAGGTCTAAGTTTTATAGTTTGGGAGAAATCGCAATTTTAAAACTGTACTACTTATTTTTGACGCCCAGTGTAGGTACAAACTTATTACGACCAAAAACCTATGAAAAACAGTGTTTGGAAATGTTATACGTATATTGCTAATAAGAATACTAAAACCTACCTAGTTATGACTTCGATATTGCAATATGAACTGACGCAGTTAAATGCCAAAAAAATGTCGAAATTACCAAGTTTCGCGTGTCGCGGTGTTGTACCGAAGAAACTGGTATTCTTAGGTATCAGCTTCAATGGGGTCCTCATATTGATAAGTTAGCGAGCCGACTCTGTTCAGCAGTTTATGCGGTTAAAAAAATCCGTCAATTATCGGACGTTGAAACCGCGAGAACCGTATACTTCAGTTACTTCCACAACCTAATGTCATTATGGCATTTTACTGTGAGGTAATGCTGCCGACATCAATAAAATCTTTGTTCTGCAGAAAAGGGCTGTTCCTAGAATGTCTCTTACAAATAGATTTAAGGAAATAGATATTTTGACATTTGCGTCCCAGTATAATAATATAATTTTTATATGTAAATAAACTTTACTAGACAGTCGTCTCACAAAGTAACAAAATGTATACGCTTATATAATAAGATTCCTATTAATATTCAAAACTTACCTTTAGAAAATTTTAAGAAAACAATTAAACAAAAACTTTTTAAATAGGCTGTTATAGAATTTCTGATTATCTATTAGACAAGCAACCATGGGAATACTTAAATTGCTCATCTCCAGAGTTATTCAGATATGAAGTCAATTAAAATTAGAAGTAAGAATATTTATATAATTTACTTAAAAAGAGCGACCTTCGGAGTTTCTTGCCTATTCTTCTCCTGAGGAAGACTGCACCTTTGCGAATAGGCGCAAAGTCAAAAGTGCTAATGCAATTTACTATTCTGCTGATGTAGATATATCACTGTATTGACGTGTTCAAGAAACATTTTATATGTTCTACTTTCCAGTTTGAGTTTTGAGTTTGGACGTTTTGTTATTTATACTTTCTGATTGGCAAGTCCATTTACAAAACAACTAGGATTGCACCCGAATGCATGAATACTAAAGCAGATACAACATAGACACTAACAAAAGCTAGGAGCTCGAAAATTACGTTCCGCTTATGCCTCCTATCAATCAAAACTGGTTACATAAGATTCGTTCATTATTTATTTATCTTTATATATAAAAACTAGCTTATGCCCGCAACTTCGTTTGCGTGTAATTTTTTTTTTGTACAGATTACACAGATTGAAAACATCTATCTTACGTGATTTAGATTTTTACATACAAAAGTTTTTTTCCCGCTAACTACCGTTCCCGTGGGAATTTTGCAATATCCTGTTGCAACAAAGCATTAAGTTTACTAAGGTACCTGCATGCCAAATTTCAAGCGTCTAACTTAAGTGGTTTAGATTTTTCATACAAAAGGATTTTCCCGCTAATTCCCGTTCCCGTGGGAATTTCGGGAATTCCTTTCTTAGTGCACCTCTACGGTACCTAAGCTACGTCTCTTCCAAATTTCAAGTGCCTACGTTTAGCCGTTTAGGCTGTGCGTTGATATGTCAGTCAGTCAGTCAGTCAGTCAGTCAGTCAGTTTCTTCCTTATATATATTTAGAAGATTAATCCCTATTTTCCTTGGTCACGGCATCACGCGTGACCGGCTGGACCGATTTCGAATTCTTTTTTTGTTGTGTTTGTTATTGTCAGGACAAGGTTCTTATGAAAGTAAAAATTAAGAAAGTTAAAAAAAAAACAGTATAACGTCTGTCGGGTCAGATAGTAAGATTATAAGATTCGTTTTCCTTAATCTTGTTGTGTTTCCGATTTTCCTCTCTTAGCCACGGGCTGTCTACATGCTAGTTAAGTCTGTGGAGCCATATGTACCACGACATGGAGCTAAAAGTATATTTACCGGGAACTGCATCAAAGCATTGAAAATTGAGAATCCAAACAGGATTTGTGTTGGTTTAAGGCGACTACAGCACCCGATAAAGGCAGCACACATAGGAATAGTGCCATCTCCGTCTCTCAACAGGCCTGGGCCGGCAGTGCGAACAGTGTCGATACACGAAGTTTACGGACTATGAAAGCGTGCGTGCGTAAAAACATGTTCGAAAGTTAGAAAATAGAGATTTATGGAAAAGTGACAGATAAAATCGAAAAATTATCGATAGTGTTCAATCACGAACATTTTGATAGCAAATTCAAGTTCCTGTATGCATTTAACTTTGGTTTTTACAGCTTAAAAGATACAAATATTGGTATTTAGAGGTGACTTCGTGAGCTTTTTCTGTCGAACCAAAAGTGCTGAATCATGTTTTCAGCAAACTACTTATCTAGTTTATGTCCTGAATATTACCGTAGTATTTTTTTCTTCGATTTAATGCAGTGCGTCATGCTTATCTACGCATCATAAAATCGTAATTTAGGTGCTGTAGTCGCCTTAAGGCGCGCGATTTATGCACAACCGTGTGTGCAGGATTTGCATCGCACGGCGCGTAAACAAGCGCGCGACGGGTCTTATTTACGAGAAATAACTTTTTTATTTTGCGCGTTTTCGAACTCAAGTTATTTTTAAGCCCCGACAAAAAAAGAGGGGTGTTATAAGTTTGACGTGTTTATCTATGGATCTGAGTGTCTGTGTATCTGTATGACTGTGTATCGGTGTGTCCGTCTGTAGCACCGTAGCTCGTAAACAAATGGACCGACTTCGATGCGGTTTTTTTTTGTTTGAAAGCCACAATCGAGCTGGTACTTAGCCATTTTTGATCAAAATTAATTCAAACATTTAAGAGTTAAAAACAATAATTGCTTTTCCACACGACATAAAAACACCACTTAGAAATGGGTTAAACGTCATTTTGTTATTGTTTAATCTACCCTTTCGGGAGAGGCAAAGGAGCATATGTCCACACAGCCATTTTAAACATTGTCTTAAGTTTCAATTGTATTTTTTGCCCGGGGTTCAATTGTATTTATATGCTAAATTTTCTTATTAATTTTATAGTTGTTAATATAAATTTTAAACGACAACAACAATTTAAAATGTAGATCATACATACATACATAAGCTCACGCCTTTGTCCCTTTGGGGTAGGCAGAGACCACAGATTGCCACTTGCTACGATCCAAACAAACCTCTTTCGCTTCCTCTACATTCATAATTTGTTTCATAAAATGTAGATCCTGTTTCTTAAATTCTGAATACAATGATGTTAATGCTAAAGTTTGAAATTGGGGAGCCCTCAGATGCACAGAAGAATGCAGATATTTTCTAAACACAAACAAATAAGTATATATATTTTATTTTTTTTAATTATAAGATGGGTTAACTCTTCACCTCATTCTTGACCATAAGGTCAAAGATGAGGTCGACGATGAAGCGTGTTAACCCAGAAAATGCCTATAAAGGCACTGGTATTCCCACGCACCTACGGAACACAGCAAGCTGTTTGGCGTCGGACTTCGTTAGGAGGGTGGTCGCGAGCCAATGTCGAATATCGAATATCTTGAATCTTGAAAAACACCCAGACCACGAATGTATTCTCCTTACACAAATGTTCTACTTTCTTACTTTTCGCTTGATTACTAAAAATCATTTTGTATGTAACCAACGACAACAAAAGAGGGGTGTTATACATTTAACGTGTGTATCTGTGTGTCTGTGTATATGTGCGTCTGTGTGTTTGTGTATTTGTGTGTCTGTCTGTGACATTGTAGCGCCTAAACAAGTAAACCGATTTCAATGCATTTTTTTTTGTTTGAAAGCTGACGTAATCGAGATGGTTCGAAGTTTGATCAAAATTGGTTCAGCCGTTTAAAACTTATAAACAATCGAATGTCGAGGGTGATACAAAGTTTTTAGTGTTAGAGTTCTTATCTTCAAAACGTTCGTTCTACTATACATCCATCCGTCTCATAAAAACATGTCCTTTACTTAGAATTTGGGGTTTTCTACTGAGTAAATAACTACCTAGGTTACAGACGACCACAAAGTTGCGGTTCCTGAAAAGCGCTTAAAGCGCTCTATAATCACGGTCCAAGAGGTTGCTATACAGCTGAAAGCGCGAACGTGACGCTGCGGCTGCTTAGAAGCGCTGTAAACGCTGAATGGACGGAGATAGCACGCACCTGTGAGACGGCCGGGCGCCCTGAAACGTCAGTCGCGCTTCAGGCGCCGAGCCGATCGGTCGTTTATTCCACGCCGGTTTTACTCAGCCTCTGCGCGATCATAAAATAAAAAATTCATTACTGAAAACTCTTCTAAAAACCCTTCCTACGCAATAAATCTTGCCTTAAATTCTTTACTAGTGTTATAGGACGCCTTTCTGACAGTGCCCTGTGTGTTGTGTTTTGGTGTTACTGACCTGGTTTTAATTTTGAACTCTTGCACAATTTTTGCCGTTTGCTGGAAGTAAGATCAAGTGAGTATGTACAATTAATTTTGGAAAACAGCTGGGGGAACATTTTCGGCGAACAAATGCCTGATTTTTCGCGTAATTTTTTTTTCTGCAAATCTAAACGTTCCGCTTGAAATACCAAATGTGAGCTTAGAGGGTTTGAACCCTGCCATGTATATTAAAATGCCTTATAAATGAAAGCAGTAATAGCCCATGCTTGAAATCCTAGTGCATGCCTGTACCACTAAATTCGTCTATTCGCATTTATGTACGGATTTTTCATTAATTATCACTTGCTCAACGGCGAAAAAAAACATCGTGGTGAAACCCGCACGTTTAAGAACATTGTTTTTCGAAAGGCACGCGGTCCACCAGCCAGCGTTGGGCCAGCGTGATGGACTATGGCGTAAATCCACATCGTGTATCAAAAGAAGGCCCGTCCCTCGGTGGGGACGTGGATGGGCTAGTAAAAAAATATCCGCATCAAGTTTGATTAAGCGTCTCCTTTGAGTTTTAAAAGGCTAATTTTAGAAACATCTGCCTACTCACGAGAGATCTTAATGGGCATAACTTATGACTGTAATGATTATTTAGTTTCAATCAGCTGAAGCCAATTTCGTTTCGTCTCAGAATGAGACGAGAAACAATTATTTAATTAACCGAGACGAGGGTATGGAATAAATAAACTTTACAGTCCAGGTTTTTAATATTTTACTCTCCTTGATATAAAACAACTCAGCCTGCTACGAAAGCCATCTTTTATTTATTTTTTACCGTTGTGCGTAGCGTTTTGCTCTCGAGTTTGCTCGGTTTGGAAAAGGAATTTTTAATATTTTTTTGGAATAATTGTAAGTTTTAAAACTTTACGTAAATTTTAATTTAGCCCTACAAGTATGTCTGCACAGTAAAAATAATTTATTACAACGTGTAGTTAACAAACACACACGCTTTTATGATTTATAATTCTCTTTTACGCATGCTGTGTTCACTTCTTTAGGATTCATTCTTATTCGCATGTACTTCAGTTAAGTTTTTATGTGTATTATATATTTGAATGATATCCCGTTTGTGAACCGTAATAACAAAAAAATATTAGTGAGGAAGAATGTCTTTGTTGCACCAATATTCCAACAGAGAATGGAAAAACAACAATCGGGTACATACCAAACTGTGCGTATATTTCCTAAAGGTTCTTTTTTACGGACCAATTTTTTTTACTTCACTTTTTGTCATTAAAGCATAACTTATTTTAAAACCGTTAATTTACTTTATTTATTTTTGAAATTTTCTTGTTTATCGCGTGGCATATTACACAGATAATTCTCATTTTGTTTCGCTCTCCTCCTTATGTAAGATTATTTTAATACTAATTTAATGAAGAGGTAGTAAGCCCCTTCAATATAATATTCAACCTGGCCCTCTTCGATTTTGAATCCAGTATGAAAGCCCACTCGAAGAAGAAATAATTGATGACTCATTGGCGATTTGACGCTAGATATCGAGTTAGAAAAAATCGCATCCGCTTAAACTTAAGAGTAAGCCTATTGTAAAAGCGCATAATAAGCCCCTGGGCACATCCGGGTCTTTTCCGGAATTGGTGAAAGACCCTAAGGGGCTTCTGCAGTTCCTGGAGGAGCCAGGGTGGCTGGACAGCAATCCTTAACAACCGGTCACGCAAAATAGGCGCATGTTTACATCGAGTTACGGGAACCTCGAGTTACGGAAACAGTCTTACAATTACAATTAGAAAGCGCATAAACGCGGCCACCAGGCGGATTCACGTGCGCGGTTTTTCTTACATTTTACGCATCTCCGTTTGTAACGTGTAAAAATCCTACCTGGCACAAGGTCGCTTCGTGAAGCCTGCGAAATTCCTAGGAGGTTTCTAAGCTTTCTGTCGGAGCTGAGGTAGCTGGAATAGCCATCAACCCATGCGCATAAAGGACCACCTTTATACAGTCTTAATGCCGAAATGGGATGCCTATCACTGAAGATATGCTTTTGACTATGGAATTTACACAAAATCTTAATATAAATGTAACATTTTAAAACAACTCTCTCGAAAGGATGTTCAGGTATAGGTACATATACAGGGCTTTTGGTGAATCTCTTTCAACCTCCCGGGTGGTTAATCAGTCCATGAAACTGAACAACTTCCCCAAGGAACATAGGTCAAAATACGAAAAATAAAATTTTGAGTTCCCATACAAACTTCATCATCATGTAGTTTTTTTATGGGAGGTCAAAAATGTTTTTTCGTACTTTGACCTATGTTCCTTGGGGAAGTTGTTCAGTTTCATGGACTGATTAACCACGCGAGAGTTGGAAAGAGATTTACCTAAAGCCCTGTATAACTGAGTTGCAAATCAATTTTTTTTTGTTTACAAACCGCTACAGCAAATTGGTGTAATCTATTTACACGTATTAATTACAAGAGGATGCCGAGGACTTCATTCCCGAATACATTTCCTCAAATCCTTCATTTTTCCTTGCCTACGTTATGAAAGAAAACTTTGGGCCGAATTTCAGCTTTCTTGGTCCAAGGGTTGATGAGTCAGCGGGTTAAAATTGCATTTAAATAACATGTACTTTTTACCTTAAACATGTCTAAACTTAACATCAAACAGTTTAGATAACATCAGAGCCAGTCAAGATGCCATAACATCAAACGAAATTCGGACGAAAACAACTCATTTTCACTAAAACGCTTCCCTGCCCCATATCTGTCATTTAAGCTCATTTGATAGCGTTCAGACAGGGCGTTGGAGTATTATTATATACTTGTATAAATAATATATCATTCTTCGCGGCTCACTGACTCGAATTAAATCTTAAAGCCAACACGTCATGGAAAATGACTGAGCATTTCGCAATGTATTAGTGATTATTTTTCCGCCTGGGAATTCGTTCCCGTGGGATTTTGGACGAATTCTGTTGTATTTGCTGATAACTGATAACAGAGGTTTTTATTGGTGAAAGAATTTTTAAAAGCGGTCTAGTAGTTTTTGAGCTTATGCATTACAAACACATAAACATAAAAATCTTATCTATTTATAATATTAGTGTTTTTAATATTATTTGTTTTCGAAATGCGCGCGGTCCAACAATTGGGCCAGCATGGTCGACTATGGCTCAAATCTCCTTCGTGTTTCGAAGGGAGGTCCGTGGCTCTCGGTGAGGACGTATCCATTGGGCAATATATATATTTTTTATTAATGAAGGGTTCGCTCTTGACCACAATCTAGCCCAAGGGCAAAGATGCAGTCGAGGATGTAGCAAGCTCACCCAGCAGAAGCCTATTCACTCGAACTTTAAAGAGATTCGGGTTATATGAACTCGGAAACACAGACGCAGGCAGGGAATTCCATTCCCTAGCAGTGCGCAATACGAAAGATGATGAAAAGCGCTCAGTGCGAATCCGTGGGATATCAACAAGATAGGGATGGTACCCTGCGGTGCGTCTGGACGTCCGATAGAAGAATGGGGCAGGCGGAATGAGCTCCCCGAAGTACGAACGAGTACATCTTATAAAAAATACATAGGCAAGCTACTTTGCGTCTATGAGCTAGGGTTTGCAGCTTATCTTTTACTAGCTTCCTGTCACCGATGAGTCTCCTGGCTCTGCGGTCCACCGAGTTGGCCGAATCATCCCAGAGTTGGCTGCAATACTCCATGCACGATCGGACCTGTGCCTTATAAAGGAAAGGATATTCGTTTTCAGAGTAGGTATCACACGTGTGTCACCTAATATCTTTTCTAAGGTGTAATTGAGCGCTGAAAATGAGCCTATCATTCTTGAGCGACCGTAAAGTAGGAAAAAAGCAAAATATTGTTAACAAACGGATATGCCAAAAAAATACATAATTGAAATTAGATTTTCAGTAATAGAAAAACAGAAATGTTTACAATTCTGTTTTTTTATTCGGCGCGAATAATATTTACCTAAAATTATTTGTGAATCCCTCACACGGGTGTTTTAAAAATCCTATACGTATTTTATGATGTTGTGAAAGAAGAGGAAGTGAAGAAGGTTGGTTTGGACTATACCGAAGGACAATCTGCGGTATCTACCTAGTGATACACAACTGGATATTTGTTTACCCATACTATGGCTGTGATGATTACAGCAACTATACGAAGTAGATAACAACATTGTTTAGCACTTGAACTTTCAATGAAAGTTGTAAATTAAAAATACATATATATATATATATATATATATATATATATATATATATTTTATAGAGGTTTAAATTAGTAAAAAAAATAAATTCTAGGATCACGAAACGGGTTTCTATTGCATAATTTAAGATTTAATTTAGCTACTCTAATATTTATGTACTGTAAGTGGATTGTATACTAAACATCGTAGACTTTCGTGGAAAACTTGTTTGATGACGTAAATTGCTTATATATATGTAAAAGTAGAGTTGTTATTGGAATGTTGTTACTTGATGGCTTGCCTAGAGTGCTTTCGTAATAAGATTATTAAGCAAAATAGTACCAAAATAGATTTATTTTCGTTACCATAGACAATGTGAAGCCTCGGATCAAAGCCGAAAATTAATTTGTATAAAAGTGACTCCACTTAAACTACCTACGTCAAATTACTAATTAACATTTTTTTTTTTTAGTTCACGACAAAAAGCGGAGTGTAACAAGTGTGAATGTGTATATCTGTACGTCTTTTTGTGGACCGATTTCGGTGCGACTTTGTTTGTTTGAAAGCTGATGTGATTAAAGTGGTCCTTAGGTTTTTTATCAAAATTTGTGCAGCCGTTTAAGAGCTATAAGATATGAATGTCGGTGGTTAAACAATATTTTTAATTGTGTAAAAAAACCGCGACAAAATCTAAAACAATACATATATTGGCTTATTCTTTGCATCTGCCATTCACACTCTTTATATTTATTAATAGCTTCCCGCGCGGGACTTCGTTCCCGTGGGAATTCGGGAAAATCATGTATCCTATGTCCATCCCGGATAATGTAGGATTCTAATGATGAAATAATTTTTCAAATCGGTCCAGTAGTTTCGGAGCCTATTCGATGCAAACAAACAAACAAACAATCAAATCTTTCCTCTTTATAATATGTTTAGATACAGATATAGATGTACCTATACTATGAGATGTACTATTAGATTAAGGACTTTTGTAATTAGCTTTTCGAAAACAGCAATAAGTAATAATTTATGAAGTACTAGCTGATGCCCGCAACTTCGTTTGCTTGTAAAATTTTTTTGTACAGAGTACACAGATTGAAAACATCTATCTTACGTGATTTTACATACAAAAGTTTTTTCCCGCTAACTCCCGTTCCCGTGGGAATTTTGCAATATCCTGTTGCGACTAAGCTTTAAGTTTACTAAGGTACCTGCATGCCAAATTTCAAGCGTCTAACTTAAGCGGTTTAGATTTTTCATACAAAAGGATTTTCCCGCTAATTCCCGTTCCCGTGGGAATTTCGGAAATTCCTTTCTTAGTGCACCTCTACGGTACATAAGCTACGTCCCTTCCAAATTTCAAGTGCCTACGTTTAGCCGTTTAGGCTGTGCGTTGATATGTCAGTCAGTCAGTCAGTCAGTTTCTCCTTTTATAAATTTAGAAGATAGATAAATCAGTTTCAGAAATCGAATTAGCGTACCTACGTTGAATCTAACAAATGCAATTTCATGCATTTTAAGCAAAAATATGTAAACAGAAAACTCCATTGAACGAAGATTGAACGAAACTCGTTTTGTCTACAACTAGTGTCTCTAATAATAGAATTTCCTCCAATACCGCAGCTTAATATCGAAGTATGCAAATTCTGGAATCAGTAAGTTACCATAAATTTTTAAGATTTCGATTTATGTGCGCTCGCAGATATTCTCGTCTATTTTTCTCATAATATGAATTGATGAATGAATAGAATAGACATTTTCCTAATGACTGATTGGCTCCATGCCATGCAGTAACTATGCGACAGAAAGAAATATGAACATCCATAGTTATTAATAATGTCATTTACTTAATTCAAATTATGCGACATAATATTTTTCAATATTATGCGGTGATAGTCTAGTTGGTAATGAATGAGCCAGACTTGTAATCGGAAGGTCGCGGGTTCAAATCCTGCATGGTGCGGACCTGTACCACTAAATTCGTCTCTTCGGATTTATGTACGGATTTCTAATTATCACTTGCTTAACGGTGAAGGAAAACATCGCCATGAAAGAAAATTCATTATCGAAAGACGAGCGGTCCACCAACCCGCATTGAGCCAGCGTGGTGGACTGTGGCCTAAATCCCCTTCGTGTTTCAAAGGGAGGCCCGTGCCCCTCGGTGGGGACGTATGTGGACTGGTTAAGAAAAAACAATATTTTTCAAAGGAAAGTTTTAGGTTGTCATTATGGACCGCGAAGAGTAATGGGATATTTACAAGAAAATTAAAATGTTCAGATCAACTTTTTTTAATTTTCATTAGCTGACAGCTTCACAAAGGAAAACTTCTCATAATGCCGCATAGGTGTTTTAGCGTAGTGAGATTATTTATGTTAATATCTTTTTTATTTCTTAGCAAAAAAAATATTATTATGTTTTTTGAGAAAAGGATCCTTAATCTTATAATATAAATCAAAATAAAACCGATTTAATAATATTTTAAAAATGTCATTATGTTTCAGAATATTGTATTTTATTTATTAACAGAAATCCACAGCAATACTGAAATGCTTATATCTATGCTTATAACCTAAACATATAACAAAATTTAATGGTCTGGACTCTGGACGAAAAAAAAAGAAACAGAACAAAACAGAAACACAAACTATAAACGAAAAGATAAACAAATAAAGAATTGAAAAATACAAACAAACAAAGAATTAAAATATTTTTTTTATTGAATTACGACTTTTTTCTTTTGAATATTTTAATTACTAGAGAATGCCCGGGACTTATTCCGGCGAGAATTTCGTAAAATCCTTCCTTATTCCTTGCCTACGTTATAAAAGGAATCTTCAGGCTAAATTTTGGCTTTCTAAGTCCAAGGGTTTGGGCTGAGCGTCGATGACACAATGAGTCAGGCCTTCAATTTTATGTATTACTAGCCTTTTCCCGCGGCTTCGCTTGCGTAAATGACTATTTTTGTCACCCATTTCATTCTCTAAAGCTTTTATTTTCGAAAAATCGCGAAACACGTGTCCGTTTATTTGCTTCAAGGTATATATCCTCACGAAGTTTTGAGTCAAAATTTCCAAAACAATTGTTTTCTCCATACAAACTTTAAACCCCCGTTTCACCCCCTTAGAGGGTGAGTTTCGAAAAATCCTTTCTTAGAAAAATCCATCTAGGCCTCATACGAAACCTACGTGAAAAATTTGGAATCTCTAGACCCAGCGGTTTGGGCTGCGCGTTGATATGTCAGTCAGTCAGTTTCTTCTTTTATATACTTAAAAGATTTTAAAAAATATCGCTAGAATGACGAAAGTCTTTTAAGGGCCCTTGATAGACTTCGTAGTGAGAACTGGCGGAACGTAGTCTTAAATAGAGATTGACAAATGGCATATTCTCTTGTCCGAGGCCACGATACCCATTTTCCGAGTTTGTAGGGGGCGTGGGCAGGCCTGGACCGACACGCATAGGCTTACTCAGTCATAGCATCATGTTACGCCATAGTAATATTAGGTCCATGGTTACGCCATTGATTTTTTAGTTTTGAAAAAAATGACATTGAATTTGAAACTTGAAAATGAGACCTGCAAAATGTGTAAAACCTGTCATCTATTGATAACGTTTTCCAAAATATATTTTTATGCCCCATTCCATCGCTCTGTGCTAAAACGAGAAGAACAATAACAACCACTTACAGTTTATTTATTATTATAGCTGGAATCACCTATTTTAATGCCATACTAACACATTATCTCTGGTTTAGTACATAATCGTCATAATCATAAAAATGCGAATGACTAATAAAATAAACGCAATAAATCAAACTAGCAAACATTATATAGAGCATGCCAGTCATAAAATTGTTATGCTATTGGAAGTGTTACTGTATCTTAAGCTTTTATAACATATAAAGATTATATTATAATACATTCTAATCTGTATATTGTGGGGATTATACGTTAACTGTTATTAAACCTTCGTTCTTGCATACCCGTGTGTGCAGGAATTGTATCGCACGCGCCATAAAAAAGCGCGCGACTCGCGACGGGTTAATAAAACTTACACACTACGTATACAAGGCTATAACTACTAAAAACGCTTCTTATACTCATAACTCTGTCTCTTTGTGTGTGTGTGTGTGTTACACATACAAAAGTCCTGGCCCATTGGGGTAAGCAGAGACCACATATTGCGATCTAAACACAATCCTTTTTTTGGGTTCCTCCACATTCAGAATTCACCGGTAATTATAATATATATATATATAAATATTAATTTTAAACTGACGATATTTATACAATTATTCTTTTAATATAAATATCATAATATGAATATATATATATATATATATACATATATATATATATATATATATATATCCCATGTTTTATATAGATCTAGGTATAAGCTATGTTTACACATTTTCAAGTTCATTCATTTGCCCATTTTTAGGGTTCCGTACCCAAAGGGTAAAAAAACAGGACCCTATTACTAAGGCTCCGCTGTCCGTCCGCCCGTCGTCCGTCACCAGGCTGTATCTCATGAACCGTGATAGTTAGACAGTTGAAATTTTCACAGATGATGACTGTATTTTATTGCCGCTATAACAACAAAAGTGCGGGTCCGACTCGCACTTGGCCGGTTTTTTTTGGTTGCTGATACTATATGTGTGTAATTATTATAACGTTCATAATATAAATAACATTGAAGCACCAATCGAACAGCTTGTCTTCTCTTATAGATTAAATAAACTGAAGCTAGAAAAAGATGGATAGATTTTTCAGATTTTAGTAATAACACTGACGATAAAAGAAAATAGGATGAGTGTTCATACATATTATATGATATTGTGTCGGCTGCACAAATTGAAAACGAGGAGCTAAGTCCTACGGGGCTGAGTGGGTCTTTCTTATCAAAGATAGATTGATTCTATTGTGGTTAAAGGGTTTATTGTGGGTTTCACAATTTAGAATAGAAGCCTTACTTATATACTTATTATACTTGTCGGAGGCGAGCGCAGTGGCACCCCTTCTGGCAACCCGCGGAACGATGGACGATTGTTCGTTCGGAAACGTCAAGCTGTTCGCTTGGGTAAGGTCTATACGAGGCTGGCAACACCGGAGCTGTCAAACATGTTTGGTTGGATTGGTTATGGTTGGCGGACCGATTTGGACGTCCGATAAGTTGGAGTGTCGGACGCAATTAAAATGGCAAGACTAGGTGTATTGGGGGCCGTTAGGTTGGCGCCGGATTATTCTGTTTTGCACCTTGTGAGCGGACGGACGTCAGCCTCGTGGAGAACTTACCGCGTTTTCTAAATCCGTTAACATCTACGCGATCACATAATTAAAAAAATCATAATTAAAGTTGCTTGATTATAATACACCTCAATCTATCTAAAGGCGGCTTTATTTTACTGCTACGATGGAAGAACCTGGAGATAGACGAAACCCACCTTCCCCTTCGTTATCAGAAGTGGGATGTGACCAAGAAAATAGCCCACACGGTTCCGGCCGTCAAGAAAACAAAATGGAACAACGAAATGGAAATTCTGATGATGAAAAATGGCGGCTTTTGTTGGAGCAGCAAAATAAAAACTTTTTGGCACTGATAGAAGCTATGAAGATGCCAACTTCGAGCAAGGATATACGTCTACCTGATTTCGATCCAGAGAAGCGCGACATGGATGCACGCGCCTGGATTAGTACTGCTAGCATGTGCGTGGGCGACCAAAATCATCAGGGTGCGACGTTAATGATTGCTTTGAGTCGAGCCCTTAAAGGTGAAGCGTCTACATGGCTTTCGACCGTATCTTACCCTGGAATGACATGGAGAGAATTCAAGGACCTTTTTATATCAAGGTATGACTGCCCTACTACTGTTGCTTCTGGTTTAATTACTCTTTATAATCAAAAGCCGAAAGACAATGAGTGTTTGGCAGCTTATGCGGCGACACTTATGTCGTCGCTTATGACAAAGTGGAACGGACTGACTACCGAACAAGTGGCAGTTGCTACAGTGTTGGCTCATGTCGCCCAATTCGATCAGCGAGTTCAGCGGCTGGCGTTTACGACGGATATCAAAGAGCGCAGCCATTTACAAAAGGAACTAAAGGCTCTGTCGTTTACAAAAAGGAAGTTGCCATTGGGCACTGATCGTGATGGGCCTGATTCGAAAAAGACTAGGCCTAATGGACCGGCCAGTACACTCAAATGTTTTAACTGTGGCAAGATGGGCCACAAATCAATTCATTGCTATGGGAGGCGTGATGTGAAGCAGCAGGAGGACAGACATAAGACTCGGTACAGCAGCAACAGGGCAACTCCAGTTTCCGAGAAGGCGGCGGCAGCCACTGCACCTGCTACCATCACATGCTATCAATGCGGGAAGCACGGACACTACGCGAGCAGCTGCCCTGAACGGAGGACGAGGGAAGGGAACGCCAGCAGCGGTCCAGCCAAGGAGAAACGTGTTGACGTTTGCCACGTGCAAGCGCCTACGGGTGTTCTACATCATTCCGGTGAGCAGTTTACTTTTTGTTACGACTCTGGGTCAGAATGTTCATTGGTCAAGGAATCAGTTGCTTGTAAATTCAGAGGTGAGCGAATTGGTAACGTGGTAGTTATGACAGGGATAGGACTTACAAGTGTTAGCTCTACTGTGCAAGTATTATCTAAAATAGAAGTTGATGGCATAGTACTTGAAGTTCTTTTTCATGTCCTCCCTGATCAGTATTTGCGTTCGGAAATTATGATTGGCCGTGAAATTCTGTCCCAGGGTATTAGTGTTCACATGTCTAACGATAAGTTGAGCTTTGTTAAAAATCCATTGATTGAATTATGTGACGTTGTCTATGAAGTAGATATGAAAAAGATCGATACTGACGTGCCCCTTGAAAAACGTGACGAGCTTTTAGACATTTTAAACTATTTTGAGAAGTCCTTTACCGCGGGTATACCAACCACTCCCGCTGACACGGAACCCATGACAATTCGTTTGAAAGACCAAAACAAGACAGTCAATCGCCGACCGTATCGTCTCAGTCCAACAGAGCGTAAGAGTGTTCGTGATAAAATCGACGAGCTACTCAAAGCTGGTGTTATACGTCCCAGCACTTCACCATTTGCGAGTCCAATACTTCTTGTACAAAAAAAGGATGGATCTCACCGACTTTGCGTAGACTTTCGCGAACTAAACGACAATACGGTTTCTGACAGGTTTCCTTTGCCACTTATATCTGATCAGATCGATAGGTTGCACGGGGGACACTATTTTACTATTTTGGACTTAGCATCAGGATTTCATCAAATCCCTATAGAGTCTGATTCGATCGAGCGCACGGCGTTTGTTACGCCGGAGGGCCACTATGAGTATTTGACTATGCCCTTTGGTCTTAAAAATGCGCCGGCTGTGTTTCAACGTGCTATTTTAAAAGCATTGGGTGATTTGGTGAATTCCTATGTAATTGTCTATATGGACGATGTACTGATCGTTGCAAAGACTGCTGATGAAGCGCTTGAACGTCTCCGGACAGTACTTCAGGTGTTGACTGAGAAGGGATTCACGCTTAATATAAAAAAGTGTTCGTTCTTAAAACAAAAAGTTGAGTATCTTGGTTTTGAGGTCAGTCAGGGTGAAATACGCCCCAATCCGCGCAAGATAGAAGCTTTAGCAGCATTGCCACCACCTGAGACGGTCACCCAGCTACGGCAATTCATTGGTCTGGCTTCCTATTTTCGACAATTTGTACCGAAATTTTCCCAAATTATGGCGCCTTTGTACGCACTAACTTCTGGTAATGGCAAATTAAATTGGCAACCGAAGCACGAAGTCATTAGGCAACAAATTGTGACAACACTGACACAAGAGCCCGTCCTCACTATCTTTGATCCCGATCTTGACACAGAAGTGCATACCGATGCAAGCGCGATAGGTTATGGTGCTGTTTTGCTGCAAAAGAAAGATGGTAAGTTACATCCTGTTGCGTACTACAGCAAACGTACGACAGAGGCCGAATCAAGGTATCACAGCTATGAACTTGAGACGCTCGCCGTTGTCAATGCTGTGAAATATTTTCGGCGATACTTGCACGGTCGTAAGTTTGTCGTAGTGACGGACTGTAGTTCTTTGCAATCTACTCGCAAGAAACTGGACTTGGCCCCACGAGTACACAGATGGTGGGCCTTCTTGCAGGGGTTCGACTTTGACATTGTACACCGGGACGGTAAACGTATGGCACATGCGGATTTCTTTTCGCGCAATCCCCTACCCCCTGAAGCCAGCAAGCAGATTGAAAAGGTGGAGCGAAAAATTGTTAACGTTGCTGAACTTACTGATAATTGGCTCAAGGTGGAGCAGGAACGCGATGCCGACCTTTCCAAACTCCTTGCTGACTTGAGAGAAGATAAGCTGCCGGCTGAAGTAGCTCAGAGCTACGAATTGCGCTCAGGTGTCTTGTATCGAAAAATTCAACGACATGGTAAAACTAAATGTTTACCAATTTTGCCAAGGTCGTTCCGTTGGTCCGTTATAAATAATGTGCACGAAAATTTGGTACATTTGGGATGGGAGAAAACCCTTGAGAAAGTCTATGACCTTTACTGGTTTGAACACATGTCCAAGTACGTTAGAAAGTTTGTTTCTAATTGTGTGACCTGTAAGATCGCGAAGTCGCACTCAGGCAAGATTCAAGCCGAGATGCACCCTATCCCAAAGGTAGCCATTCCGTGGCATACTTTACATATTGACGCAACGGGTAAACTCAGTGGCAAAAATGACAAAAAGGAATACGTGTTTGTATTGATCGACGCCTTTACCAAGTACGTACTTCTTCATCATACTTTGCATATTGACACTTTGAGCAGTATTAGGGCTGTAAAAGCCAGCGTCGCGCTATTTGGCGCTCCTTCACGTTTGATCGCCGACCAGGGGAGATGCTTTGCTAGCAGAGAATTTAAAGAGTACTGTGAGTCTGTGAATATAAAGCTGCATCTTATCGCGACTGGTAGTTCGCGAGCTAATGGCCAGGTAGAGCGTGTGATGAGCACGTTAAAGAACATGCTCACTGCTGTAGAGACAAGCAATAAATCCTGGCAAGACGCTCTGCCTGATGTACAACTCGCTGTTAATTGTACCATAAACCGCGTTACGCAAGCAAGTCCTTTGGAGCTTTTGATAGGGAAAGTTGCGAGACCTTTGGAACTCATGTTCGCTGGTGACGAGGAACCTGAGGTCAATATAGATGACGTAAGGCAGTTGGCTGTTCTTAATATGTCTAAGGGTTCGGAGTATGATAAAGAACGATTTGACGCGACTAGGGCAAAAATAAAACCATTTTCAGTCGGTGACTTTGTGTTATTACAAAACGAAGAGCGCAACCAAATCAAACTTGACCCTAAGTACAAAGGTCCGTTTAGGGTGGTTGAGGTGTTGGATGGGGACCGATACACATTAAAAGCACTCAACTCCAACAGAACCTACAAATACGCACACGACAGACTTAGACCAATTCCTGACGGTGACAATGACCTATTGGGTGTAAATTCAGACTAACTTCTAAGTTTTATGTTAAGGATATTTGACTACTAAAAATCATAGTTCAGTTATTATGAAAGTTTGTTGAACAAATTGTGATTTATCGTTTTATTTTATTTTGTGTAAGAGTTTGAATAAACCCTTGAGACTTCGGAGTAGAAGTAATATAGGGTAGCCCTTGAGATTGCAATAATATAGGGGAAGTGTTTGACCCTTGAGATTGCGATAATATAGGGTGAAGTGAACGTCGCTACTGATTACCCTTGAGATTGCAATAATATAGGGGAAGACAGTGTTCTGACCCTTGAGATTGCGATAATATAGGGTGGAGTGGAGGTTGCTACTGTTACCCCTTGAGATTGCCAGTGAGGCAATAATATAGGGTGATGAAATTATCGTGATTAGGCCCTTGAGATTGCTAACGATGGCAATAATATAGGGTGATTGATGAAATGTATAGCACCTAATGTGATTTTGTTAGTGTGTCAATGCTAATAAGCCAAACAGATTTTTGTTCAACAAACCTTTCACTAGTTCTTTTAGCATAATAAAAGTGTAATGTTAAGTTCGGTTGTAAATTGGTATTGAGAGCTAAATACAATTTGGTAATAAAACTCCTTGATTACATAGTGACTTTTAATATGATGCTATATTGGTCAGGTAGGCCGAGCGTTAAATGTTCGGTAATTCGGTACTGTTCGAAGAATTTTCCCTAATTACAGGAACCACTCTTGGCTCACACGAGGACGTGTGAGAGGCAGGATGGCCGTGTCGGAGGCGAGCGCAGTGGCACCCCTTCTGGCAACCCGCGGAACGATGGACGATTGTTCGTTCGGAAACGTCAAGCTGTTCGCTTGGGTAAGGTCTATACGAGGCTGGCAACACCGGAGCTGTCAAACATGTTTGGTTGGATTGGTTATGGTTGGCGGACCGATTTGGACGTCCGATAAGTTGGAGTGTCGGACGCAATTAAAATGGCAAGACTAGGTGTATTGGGGGCCGTTAGGTTGGCGCCGGATTATTCTGTTTTGCACCTTGTGAGCGGACGGACGTCAGCCTCGTGGAGAACTTACCGCGTTTTCTAAATCCGTTAACATCTACGCGATCACATAATTAAAAAAATCATAATTAAAGTTGCTTGATTATAATACACCTCAATCTATCTAAAGGCGGCTTTATTTTACTGCTACGATGGAAGAACCTGGAGATAGACGAAACCCACCTTCCCCTTCGTTATACTTATTACTTATCCTTACTTTTATCTATCTAAATATATAAAAGGAGAAACTGACTGACTGACTGACTGACATATCAACGCACAGCCTAAACGGCTAAACGTAGGCATTTGAAATTTGGAAGGGACGTAGCTTAGGTACCGTAGAGGTGCACTAAGAAAGGAATTCCAGAAATTCCCACGGGAACGGGAATTAGCGGGAAAATCCTTTTGTATGAAAAATCTAAACCGCTTAAGTTAGACGTTTGAAATTGGCATGCAGGTACCTTAGTAAACTTAAAGCTTAGTTGCAACAGGATATTACAAAATTCCTACGGGAACGGGAGTTAGCGGGAAAAAACTTCACGCGGTTCCCGAAGTTCACGCGGGCGAAGCCGCAGGCGGAAAGCTAGTCTATACATATTATAAAGAGGAAAGATTTGATTGATTGTTTATATTTTCTTTGTTTGCATTGAATAGGCTCCGAAACTACTGGACCGATGTAAAAAATTCTTTCACCATTAGAAAGCTACATTATCCCCGATGGACATAAGCTACATAATTTTCCCAAATTCCCACGAGAACGAAGTCCCGAGCGGAATGTTTTTTATTTATTTATTATAAGATGAGTTAACTCTTGACCTCAATCTTGACCATAAAGGTCAAAGATGAGGTCGACGTTGGAGCAAGTTAACCCAGAAAATGCCTATATCTATCTAGTCTATATTTATCTATATCTATACATCTATCTATCTATACATATTATAAAGAGGAAAGATTTGATTGTTTGTTTGTTTGCATTGAATAGGCTCCGAAACTACTGGGCCGATTTGAAAAATTCTTTCACCATTAGAAAGCTACATTATCTCCAATGGACATAGGCTACATAATTTTCCCGAATTTCCACGGGAACGAAGTCCCGAGCGGAATGCTAGTAATATTATAAATGCGAAAGTAACTCTGTCTGTCTGTCCGTCTTTCACGCCTAAACTACTGAACCGATTTTGATGAAATGTGGTACCGAGATAGATTAGAGCCTGGGAAAGGACATAGGCTACATTTTATCCCACAGTTGAGCACGATATAACCTGTAGTCCACGCGGGCTGAGCCGCGGGTGGAAGACAGACAGACATAGTTGCTTTCGAATTTATAATATTAGTAGGGATTTTGATTTAATTCCAATCAGGCACGCTATTGAAATCAGTCTTTAACTGTGACACTTATTTTTTTGCAAATTATTTAGAAACAAAAATTAAACATGAAGGATCGTTCGAGGACTACGTTTTTAATATACAAAGTGCAATGGACAGCTTAGCAAATACGGTTTTAAACCGTGTGGTGATCGGTTGAGAATAACATCACCCCATCTCTTTCCGTGGGTGTCGTAAGAGGCGACTAAGGAAACACAAATGAGACCTACCTCCTAGTAATCCATCCCAGGCAACGACACTTCATTTTTTTCTAAATCTGAGGTTTCGTCCTATGGTCTCATGCCGTGTGGTAGGCTCTGTGAAGGGCGGTCTGATTCGCGACCGAAGTGCGACACCAAACAGCTTGCTGTGTTCCGTCGGTGCGTGGGAGTACCAGTACCATTTTCTGGGTGAACTCGCTCCATCATCGACCTCATCTTTGACCTTATGGTCAAGATTGAGGTCAATAGTTAACCCATCTTATAATAATAATTAAAAAAAGATGGAGTCTACCCATAACTATGATCAATGACAAGTAATTTTTTTTCCTGAAAACGTCAAGTTAAGGAGTTTCCGGCTACGCAATGTATCACGAAACTGCGCCCCGCGCGCGATCCCTCCGCTTCATGTTTTAGGCTGTTATGATAGCTTTTTATTGAAAAATGAAGTGTATTCGAATAAGTAAGTATAGCAATTGTTGGTGAACCTAAATAAATAAAATAAAAAAACTGTTTTTTAACCCGTCCTGCACTAGTTTACGGCGTGTGTGATACAAATCTAGAACACATGGGTGTTCAGGAAGCACGCAAAGGTTTAAAGCAGAAATATTTTAAAAACATGAAATAAATCGAAATTTTCCACTGGAAAATAATTCAGAATGATGGTCTGAATTCAGGGTTTCAGTTTTTAAGCCCAGCCCAGTGGCTCTCGCTGATCTCAACCGATCAGTGGGGTTAAGCAACGTACACAGAGGCAGAGAACCTGATGGGTGACCAAAGTGACAATTTATCACGAGCTTCCGTGCTTCGGAGGGCACGTTAAGCTGTCGGTCCCGGCTGTTGTCGATTGACTACAGTCGTTAAAACTAAGTCAGAGGCCATTGTGCGGTTTGAAAACTCTGACACCAGGGTTAGCCAAGTTCGCCATATACTTGACTATACCTACACGATAAGAAGAAGAAGTTTTTAAGCTACCCTTTACATCCTGTATTTCTGTTTTATTAGATCTACCCCCGGCCCTGACTGTTATCGTAAACGATTACCAATTATTTTTATTGTGCTGCATTTTATTTGAGTATTATTCGTAATGATTCGCCATTACCGTCCCAAGAATCGGGTCGAACAATGTCCTTAACATTGGAATGTATAAAATAACAATTAGAGAACGGAAGCTTACAAAATTTATTTTTGTTTTAAGTATAATATGTATTTTATCGCACGAATATGTTTATATTTTACCAGTTCGTATACCTTCGTCCCCACCGAGGCGCACGGGCCTCCCTTTAACGAAAGGAATGTCAAAATCAAAGTATCTTGATTTCATAGAACATTCAGGATGCTACCTAAAACAAGTCAAAGTTACATTAAAAGATATATACAGTCTGGCAAAAAAGAGTAGAAATTAAAAAGTGGCAACACTGTAGTGTCGTCCCGTTTTTCTTAGATTGATTTGAAAGGGACGACGCTACAGTGTTGCCCCTTTTTAATTTCTACTCTTTTTTGCCAGACTGTAAATATGTGCATACCAGTGGCGTGCATAGACATTTTAGTCAGGGTAGTCAGTGAACTTTTAGTGATGAAAATTATTAAGATTTTAGAATGTTAGTTAAAACAACCTAAGGTTATTCAAATCAAAATAACCTGTGCTTCCAAACTTTTATATGTATAACAGTTTGAAAACAAAATGCACGGAACACAAAATAAGCGGTTAGTATGCACATAACCCGTGAGCCAATTATTATGAATGTCTTATATTTTAGTATTAAAATGTCTTACTCGGCCTTTTGCGATAATGTTTACTTTTCTTGAAAAGGTAAACTTAAAAATTACGCAGTTTCGGCAAACAAACATCATCACTACATTTTTCACAACTTATTGTACTCATTTTGTTCTAAACAAATGTCTAATAATAACTATAAACTGATAAAACATTAATTTGCAAAAGTTTTCGTTCGTAGTTGCAAAAGAAAAACAATCCATTAAGAAAAAAATGCCGCAAAATTAAAAATCTATAACAGCCCTTCCAAACTTACCAAATATTGACACTTCTCAATTTGGTAGCATCGCTTTATAGGCAGAGCTTTTTTCGCCATACATCAGTTCGTTAATTTTTCGCGGGGGAGGCGAAACAGCCAATCAGAAGCCAGCATTTTTAAACAAAAAAGGCATTTCAAACGAGTGCTTATAAGCTTCGCCATCTAGCGGCGGCGGCGAGCGGCACATTCTAATGTTGAACGTGTGTTGAACTAGTAACTAGTTTAGATGGCGCTGTTTCGAAAAAGTTTAAATTCAGTAGATAACGTGATTTAGTAAAACGTTTATATTCGTTTGATTCTGTGATCGTTAGTGTACATTATATATTTAATTTTTGTTTTATTTTCCTTGAATACCCTAGGGTAGGCACTGCTTTTCTGCTTGTATGGAATGCACGCCACTGGTACATACATACTCGTTCATTTGTGATGAGGGATTTAAATATATACATATTCGTTCTTTTGACTCTACTGACTCTACGCCAATTCGAAAAATTGCAGTCTTCCCCAGAGAAGAACTAAGACCATTATTGTACCAACAATAGGGAATATGCATGACTTTTTTTATTTAAAAAATGTATCCTCATTCATGTAATAAACAGTTTAGTAAAACTATTTTTCGAATAACTATGAAATTAAAAAAGATATAAGCCATCGAAGATTTATTTCTATCTCTTTCTAGCAAAACGAAATTTAACACGGAGTTTGTATTGACGTAGTGACATGTGACGTCACAGTCACAGTCCATGTCGGATCTCTCTGTCTAATCGGTGCGTAATTAATAGTTTTAAATGCGTATATCGGCCGTATTTCTTGGCCGATTTTAATTTTAATTTCACTTTTTGTCATCTCAACTACGGTATTCTCATATTTTGTTAATCAATGCGATAAAAAAAAATCATGCATATGCCCTATTATTGTACCAGTTATTGTAATGAAAGCAGATTTTAAGTAACGTATGTAATATACAAGGTAATTCAAAGTTTACATGTTGAGTGTTGGGTTTAGAACAGACCTCGCATCTTTCGTTATAACATAAATAAATAAATAAATATTCCTCAAGTAAGTTGGGCTTTTAAGTAATTATAATTCTTTGAATAATGAATGAGACTAAGTCAATGTAAATTAGCTCAAAAATCTTACTAAGTCTAGCTTGGCCTATTAATAGGGATTAATTACTTACGAATGCTTTATTTATACAGGGTGTAAAAGACAGCTTAGCAAATACTTAAATGGATGGATATACCCATTACTATTATCATCTATAAGTAATTCTTTTCCCGAAAATGTCAAGTTTTTCGACGTATGTTCTTAGGGAAGTTGTTCAATTTCATGGGCTTATCCATATCTTTAATTTTCGCTAAGAAAACATACATACGTTCACGCATATAATCTTTAACGAGATATGCAGAGCATCACTGATTATCTATCAGACAGGCAGCCATGGGAATGAACTGCTCAGCTCTAGAGTTATTTCAGATTTAGTTAAAATTAGTAAATAAGAAATTTTTTAATGCGATTTAAAAGAGCAACCTCAGAGTTTCTTGCCTGTTCTTCTCTGAGGAAGACTGCACCTTTGCGAATAGGCGTAGAGTCAGTAGGGTCAAAAGAACGAATGCTGTATCTATTTAAATCGTTTAATGTATGTTTGTATGTATTTCATTGTAATCTTGACTTGTTTTAAGTGACATTCTGAATGTCCTATAAAATAAAGATTTTTTCTATTCTATTCTATTCTATTCACTGGTTCTAAAACCACAAAATGCCCGTTTGACAGATATTGTGAGGGTTATCAGATGAACAAGTTGTATAATGGTGAAAGATATAGTTAGCCTTTCGCCCATTTATACCCAAATTCCACTTACAGACTTTTACTTGGGAAGAGTAGGTAGCTGGCACATTTTAAGTTTTTCTTTCGCTCCCAGTCCAGCATGGAAGGAATGAAGCCACCCAATTATGTTCCTCTTCGAGATAATAAAATAACTGAGCAATTGTTGTATGGGTAATATAGTGGTTATATAGCATGACGTATCGGTTTAGATTTTTTACTATAGAAAATGTAATAAGATTTGGTTTAATTTACATGTGCTTGTTTAGCCAGATAATTTCATTTTATTTTCTTTTCACTTTCTATTTATTTTTGTTGGAATGATTCTAGGATTGAAATGATTAGATTATCCTCCTCTCTCCTACATTGCTGCGCCCAAACTGGGTCCATGATTGTACCACAAACCTGTATTTAGACCTAAAAGACCATGGAAAGCAATAAATTTTATGATTATGATTATGATGATTATAGTGTTAGGTGTGGCATTTTTTATGAAAAATACCCTTTACGCGGTGTAAACCTACTACGCAGTACAGCTACTTCGCGTTATGCCTAAGTCATATCGCGAGTTAGCCATAACGAGAGTTAGGTATAAGGAGCCTTACCCGTTTCTCATTCGGGGTACACTTGACCATGATCCAGGGTTTGGCAGGTCAAGTCATTACAGTGGAGCGACTGCCATCTGACCTCCGTGACCCTGCTAACAGGAGAACCTGACCGGATTGGATCATGGTTACACATTCAGTCTCCTAAATGTGCATATTTTCCCTCACCGTAAGAGCATCAGTTAGTGTGCAACTAATGTACATAACTCGGAAAACGAGTAATTAGTACACGACGGTACTGGGGATCGAACTCGGTACCTCTCGCTTACGAGTCCGACCCACTCGCCGTTAGACCACCGACTTTCTGAAAAATAACCTATTTAGAAACACGTTACGAAATCTTCAGATGCTAATAAAACCGCTAATATTCTCCAGAGAGCTTAAAGCCTCATAAGTAAGCTTGTAAAGAGTCTTATGGGAAGGCAATCTTGTCTTTCCTCGTCCTATTTTAGTAATACAAAATAAATTTAAAAGTAATAAGTATAAGGTTCTTTGAGGAAAGGAAAGAAGAGACTAACTGCCGTACACAGAAACGTCAATTAAAGTTAAGTACTGTAACTCTGATGTTGTCTCTTTCACTCTTGTTGATATAAACAAGGATAGCATGACATTTAATTACTTCTTAACTTTAATTGACGTCTCTGAGTACGGCAGTAAGGAAGAGACTTCAGAAGATTGTGTAGATATTTATTTGGGGAAATAAACTGCTCACAGTAAGTTACTTGATTATTTTTTTAAACCCTCGACAAAAAAGAAGAGTGTTATAAGTTTTATATGTCTATCTGTGGGTGGAATCGTAGCTTCTGAACGAATGGACAGATTTCGATGAATTTTTTTTTTGATTGAAAGCTGACGTAATCGAAATGGTTTTCAGTTATATTTCATCAAAATTGGTTCAGCTGTTTAAAAGTTATAAGCTATTAAATGTCAGAGGTGACACAAAATGTGTAATTTTAGAGTTATCAAAGAATTATCAGGGTGAGAGTGGCCTGCTCTTCCCCCTGCCTCGCCCCGCATACCTAAGGCACAATACAGCGGTAATGTTCAAACTATTAGCACCAGTATCAGAGTTAATAATTAATTTCAAACAAAAGTTCTCAAACACACCCGACACGAGAGCAAAAACAATTCGAAATGTGTAATTATGGAGTAAGCCGTCTATAACTCGCACTTCATATTTAGTCGTTCCCTCGAACGAATCCATAAACATGGTTTCAAAATAACAGCTTGACGTACGGTTTCTAATTGTGGCTGCTCTTAATAAAGGTTAACGCATACACCCTAAGGGACAGCTTAGCAAAAACTGACACCCTGAGTTTTGGGCCCCGATTCTGTATCTTAAGTATTGTGTCGATAGAATGGAGGCCATTTTATCTTTTCAGGTGGCGAAATTGAGAACTATTTAATTTTCGTATACTTCCTGACAACCACTCCGACCAGTAGCGCCACTGCCCACGAACGTTGCAAACTACCTAACAACTGCAAATTCAGTTGGGGGTGGCGCCACCAGTCAAAGCAGCCGTAATTAGATGTATGAAATTTGGATAGTTCTCAATTTCGCCACCTGAACGGATAAAGTGGTGATCATTCCATCGACACGCAACTTAAGTTACATAATCCGGGCCCTGAACGATTTTCCAGTGGAATTTGCACCGGAAAATTTGATTTTTTTTTAAATTTTGCTGTTGTAAAATAAAATTATTTATTCGAATACAACAGTGTACAATACGAAAACCAGCAATCTACATCGCATTCTGACAGCGGCGCTGTTTCCTGGTACATTATGTAGCGCCAAAATAGGTTAATAACGTATACTCCCTACCTAGACGTCACCATAAGAATAGCAAATAATAATATTATTTCTTATTCTTATGACGTCACCGGCAAAAAATTCCGACCATAATTATATATGTAACTATAGTTAGTATATTCCACTATTTAAGTATTTGCTAAGCTGTCTCTTACACTTGTATTAATGCATCAGTTTTGTTGCCACATATAAATGCACAGAAATTATTTGTTTGGTTTACATTTACTTATTTACCTTGTTTTTCTTATGATTATACTTTTGGAATTTTATCCTTAATAAGCGTTTGAAAACCCGATTATAATAACTATAACTTATTTAACTACCTATTAGGTCGATCAAAACAAGTATCTTTAGAAAGAGATGAACGTGTTTATTTGCAATATTAAACATTACTAAACAATATCTGCGTATTTTGAAAATAAAAAAATTGCTCATATTATACGTTCCCACCGAGGGGCCATAGTCCACCACGTCGGCCCAATGTGGGTAATACTTAATAATATATTTATTTTTTCGAATTTAATATAGGTTCCGAATTTAATATAGGTTTTTTTTTCCTGGTTCCATCTCCTCTTTAACTATGTATGTTTGTGTCTTATGTATCGAATAATTACATATAAAACTGTATTATATTATATATATGTTTATATTTTGTTTAATATATATATATATTGTTTAGGTTTATATATTGCGCCCGCTCTTGATTTCACTATGCGACTTTTCATAACCAAAGGTTACCTGGAAGAAATTGCTTGAAGCGATAAGGTCGCCTATATTGTACCTTTTGTAAAGTTACTTGTAATTGTCTCATCATTGTATTTCTTTTCAAATTGTGCAATAAAGTATATTGTATATTGTATTATTGTTCCTAGGGGAAAGTTTTTCTGTGTCATAGGGAGAAGCATCCCCTAAATTTTCGCTGACCTATTTCAAGTCACCCTATACAGGGCTTTAGGTAAATCTCTTTCAACCTCTCGGGTGGTTAATCAGTCCATGAAACTCAACAACTTTTCCCCAATAATAGGTAAAAATACGAAAAAAAAAATGGGTTCCCATACAAACTTCATCAGCATATAGCGCATTTTATATGGGAGATCAAAATTTTTTTTCGTATTTTGACCTATGTTCCTTGGGGAAGTTGTTTAGTTTTATGGACTGATTTAGCACCCGAGAGGTTGAAAGAGATTTACCTAAAGCCCTGTATAACTATTACTGAACACAAACGATCAAATAAAGCCTATAGTAGGTAGCTCGGAAATCGAGTGTCACTGTGTGCCTCTGTCGATCAAAACTGATCTGATAATAGTCTTATTGGATATGTGTTCCTTTTCTATCTTGTTTTATATCCGTAAAGGATTGTCTTTTCTCTCACACTCTTACTTTATTACTATAATTTGATAGTTGTGGCCTACCTCCTTATGTAAAGAATATTATCTTAAAGCGATATAATTATGTACACATGCATATGCAATTATGCAGCTTAGGTAGGTACAACGTGCTCGCGGTGTCATATGTCAAAAAAATTACGAAATGAAACCGCCAGGGGGCGAGCAAGCCTATGCGCGGTGCCTTCGCGCAATTAAAGTGAAATTTCAGTCATCGGAGTGGTGTAACGCGCGAGTTTGTCGCGGGTCATGCTACTGCTAGGCTTTTAATAATATAGCACTCTCGATTTACATTATATTCAACACATTTGCTCATAAAGTGGGTCTTATGACATTGTTTTAAGGTTCATAATGATTTGTATTACCCAGCCCGTGAGTAATAAAAATAAAGCACTAGTACGTAATGTTTTTTTTTTCTAAATTTCTGCAAAGTGATTAGATCTTATTTTATATTTAAAATTAAGTGTAAATATTAAACTATTTGTAAATAGAAATATAATTCCACTAAATCATTTCAATTTAACAGAAAATTATCATTTATTTATGCTAAAACGTGAAAATATATAGTTAAGTTTATTTTATTTTATTTGGCTGTAAGGCATACCTACTTGTCAATGTGAATCTCATTTTGCGAGCGAAAAAAGAAAAACTAATCGCGCCTGTTTTCAGATGTTTTCACTTGGTTTTCACAAACAGCATTTGTATTCATCAGGTTGTTATTATTGTCAGAAATACAACACAAAAATTGCACTTGAGCAGAACAGGAAACCTACGTACACCTCCAGAAATACTTTCCGAGGCGCAACATGCAAGTGAATGCTTGTTGCCGTCAATATCAAAGGAAAGTTTTTATTTCTTTCTTTCTTCGCAAATGTGTTGAAAAACGTCGTATGACAAGCGTGCGCATTGGATATTACATTCTCGGCACCGTCTAAACTCGCCTCTAATGTAATATCCAACTTAGCACACTTGTAGCATAATGTACTTTTGTAACTGGGCAGGCAAAAATTAAATTAAACCTGTGATGCAGTAATGAGCTCCAGCTTATTACCATTTGTATCTAGAATTTAGCATAATTTACCTCATTTCTATTAGCATATTGAAAATAGAAGGGTATTAGGTATTCAGGTGATGATTTATTAGTCATGAAACTGAATCATTTATAATTAGCAAGATTTGTCAGGGTAATGAGGTGGGAATACTGATGTAACATCTGAAGTTTTTCTTCATTAGGATTTTCATTGTAGTAACTTTAAATATTAAAAAAAATGTATCACTCCCGATATTTATAGCGGTTATGTGCTCGATGTTTAAAACTACTGAACTGATCTGAAAAACTCTTTCACCATTAGAATTCCACATTATTCCTGATGATCATAGGCTACATAATTTTCCAGAATTCCCACGGGAACGAAGTCCCGGGCGGAATGCTATTGCTTATAACTTTTAAACGGCTAAATTAATTTTTACAAAATAAAGATAAGAACCATCTCGCCTACGTCAGCTTTCAAACGAGAAAACTGCATCAAAAAGCATAGATACACAGATCCACAGGCACACACGCCAAACTTATAAATACACCTCTTTTTGCTGCGGATAACCATACCCCCAACAAATACCCCCAACAATTATTTTTTTAATTTTATTAATTTTCTAAACTAATATTATAAAGAGGAAAAATTTGTTTGTTTGTTTGCATTGAATAGGCTCTGACCGATTTGAAAAATTATTTCACCATTAGAAAGCTACATTACCCCGATGGACATAGGCTACATAATTTTCCCGGATTCCCACGGGAACGTAGTCCCGGGCGGAATGCTAGTTGATTATGAGATGGGTTAACTCTTGACCTCAATCTTGACCAAGGTCATAGATGAGGTTGACGATGGAGCGAGTTAACCCAGAAAATACACCCATAAGGCACTGGTACTCCTACGCACCGACGGAACACAGCAAGCTGTTACAGAGCCTACCACACCGCATGAGATCATAGGACGCCACCTCAGATTCAGAACAAATTGAGGTGTCGTTGCCTGGGGTGGATTAATGGGAGGCAGGTCTCATTTGTGTTTTCTTAGTCGCCTTTCACGACAACCACGGAACGAAATGGGGTGATGTTATTCTCAACCGATCACCACACGGCAATAAACAATGTATTACTCGTACGTCACAACTAGCTTACAACGTTTAACAAACACTGCAATAAACACAGTAACATTTCGCTGAAATTTGATTTCAGTAATATGCTTCTACAAATAGAAATTAAACATTATGAAACGTGTACAAATTGCTGCAAGTAATAAAATGTTATTTCGTAATTACGTTTTCATTAATAAAACCAGCCTGTTTTGTTAATTTTCTGGTGAAAATTTAATTTGCACAGCCTTCCGGCATTTTACTAAGAAATTATTTCAAGATTTATTTTAGTATTTTATCATTGTATGCAGAGTTTGTTTTAGATTGTTTATTTTACATTTTGGAATGTTTTTAAAGAGCTTTGTTAATTAATTAAAAGTTTTTAAGATGTAAAGATACACTTGTTTTTAGTTCTGTCTTTGTTTGTCTACTAGTTTGGCGGCAACTCAGTGTTGGCTGTGGTCATGCCGATTGAAATTTTTGTTTCCTACATGAAAAAATAATAATAATATAGATAGATAAATATATAGATAAATACTTTATTGCATACTTCACAGGGAAAAACAAATATTTACAATACAATCTTACAATCAAAAGTGTGCAAGGGCGGCACACCCTAAAGTCAAACCATAGTGACTTTTCAGACTCCAAAATGTCTCCTCCTTGTCTCAGCAGTGATTTTAATTATACCTGCTCGTCAATGCCATATTATGTGTTATGCAAATCTAACCTCAAGTAAGTCATTAGACCCCCGCGGTCTAGCCGGGTCATAATATTGTACTGAATTTCATTATGACCCGCCGGGCTATTATGAATTTGAATTTGGAATGCAATCGACATGGAGTTATACGACCTCCTTGCAACCCATGACCACACGTCAAAATAAGCATGAAAACTTATCATAGAAACCTACACCAAGAAGATATTCGAAAATCGAACTGGACACTACCGAATAAGAAATAAAAAAGGCGCTGAAGTGCAAATTGCTCGCTGTGTTGTTTACCCAGTTTCAATTTCAAGAAAAACTTGAACTGAAAGTGATGATGACAGTGATCTGACTCCGGAGTGCATACAATCCGAAGCCTCTGGCATTGTTGGAAACTTACTAATTGTTTTTAATTGTATTACTTTTTATTGCATCGCAGTGGTTATATAAAGTAGAGTGTGCAACGAGGGGATAAAGGTGTATTTGTCTTGGGCGATCTTGAACCCCTCGAACTCAGGAGGGAGCTAGCTTGACTCCCTCGCTTCACTCGTGAGTTAACTCTAAAATCCCTCGTGCTCGGGATTCAATATAGCGCCTGTGACAAAATACACTAGTTTATCCCCTCGTTGCATAATCTACCATTTCACTTGGATGTTCAAGTCTTACAAAATCTAAAATTAAAAATTTGGTATCACCCCCGACATTCGATTGCTTATCTACACTAATATATAAAGAGGAAAGATTTGTATGTTTGTATTTTTATATTTTTGTATGTAACGAATAGGTTCCGAAACTACTGAACCGATTTCAAAAATATTTTCACCATTAGGATGCTACATTATCCCTGAGTAACATAGGCTACATAATTTTCCCGAATCCCGAACGAAGAACGAAGTCCCGCGCGGGAAGCTAGTAACTTTTAAACGGCTAAACCAATTTTGATCAAGTGGTCCATTCTTTAGGAGCTACGATGCCACGGACTGACACACAGATCCACATATACACACGTCAAACTTATAACACCCCTCTTTTTTTGTCGGGTTTTAAAAATGGCATCCTTTACGGAAATGTTGTAGGCGATAAAATGAAAAACATTCAAGGAATAAAAAGTATCCTATAAACCTCACGGAGCCCGAGACCTTTCCAACGAATGCAAAACCGTGGAAATCGGTTCGTGCGTTCTGGAGTTATAGCGTCAGGAAGGAAAACCCGACTTATTTTTATATAGTAGATAACTGCTTTACCACAAAACATTAAAACACTACCTAGCAGTTAGAAAATAAATTACCTAAGCCATCTATATTGGCCTTGAGGAGACAAAATAATCCATAGGATTACGCTATGTCAAACAAAATCTCATGCCGAAAACCTGTCTCTCTTCATTTCCCAAAGCGCTCCTAACAAGCTGCCACCTCATATATAATGCAGCCTTATTTTCTGAGTACGCGCACTAAAAGCTTTCAAGGGAAAATATTTAGTCCATTGTGTTTATATTTTGTATGAGACTTTGAATAAGAAATATGCCAACACCGCCGTCGTGAACTTTCAACAGGATTAGAATAGAATAGAATGACATTTGATTCCCGACAAACGCAACACACACACACACAAAATCAGTGCCGGCTGTTGTATAATAAAGAATTTACATACATATAAAATACAAGCAAACAAGTTTATAGCACAAAATTGTATAACTCCGAAATTAAGGGCCTTGCCACAAAAAAATTAACTTAGACGTAGATTCCCTTGCCTTTCCCGAAATGGATAAATTAAACAACAACAAAATGGCTTAGGTAGGTTTATTTCCTAAGTGGTATTTTCATGTATGTGGTAAAGCAGCCATTGCTTATAACCATTTCGAATACGTCAAAAAAAACAACGGGTTGCACTCCGGGAGAAGTGAAAACTTGAACATTAACGTTGTGCATTACTATGGAAATAAAAAAAAAATACACAAATAGAGTCCGTTATCCTCTCAGGGTTTGAACTCTCGATCTGTTGCTTACAATCTGGAAACTTTTCCACTCGACGAAACTGTCTACTTTCAATTCAGTAAAATAGTCAATCGGTATTTGCGCACTATGTGCGAATAATCGTTGACATCTGTCACAGAGATAATTTTACCATAGGGGCTGCCATCCGTCCGGGTTTCCACCCCTACTTCAAAGTACACAACGCTGCTAAAGAAGTTTTCACTTCAAAAAAGGTGGCAACCCCATCCTTCATTTTCGATCAGAGTCACGTGACACCTGATGATCTGACGCGAGTTCATCGCGAGTTTAACATTTACTCGTACATACTAAAAGTGCTCAACGCCGCTTAAGAAGTTTTCACTTCAAAAACCGCGTCGACATTGGTTTATTCGTTTGGGAGCTACGGTGCCACAGAAGATATACATACACAGATACACACGACAAACTTATACACCCCTCTTTTTTGTCCGCCCGCCCCTTTCTTCAAACAGACGTCCAGACGCACTGCTGGGTACCACCCTTATCTTGTTGAGGCCTCACGGATTCATTCTAACCGCTTCTCTCTAACTTTTACATCGCACACCGCTAAGGAATAGAATTCTCTACCTTTGTATGTATTTCCGAGCTTGTTTAACCCAAATCTCTTTAAAGTTCGGGTCAATAGGCATCTTTTCGGTGAGCGTGCTACATCCTCGACCACATCTTACGACCAAAACGTTAACAAATACTTTTTAGGAAAAGAAAAATATACGGTACGAATGGGACTTGAACCTACGACCCTAGGATTATATCTCCTGGTGCTTACAATGCTCTAACCAACTGAGCTATCGTGCCTTCAAGTCAAACGGCAAAATTTCTCATTGCCTTAGCACAATTTGTCGTTAGAGCGAACCTTGTATTAAAGTGCAGTTTTTTTCTATAAATAAAATAAATTAATTTAAAAAAAAATTGACTGTTAATAAAAACTGAAAAGAAAAAAACAAGTAAGTCACGTAGTCGAGACTTTTGTTATTGAATATTATTGAATAACATAACGATTTTAACAATCGGGACCCATTACTAGTAAGCCGGATTTTTTATGGGTCCTGACATTTGTGCCGTCATGACGAATCCAACGACGTATCATTCATCAAAATCAGCCCATGTCTAAATAGTGCCAGAAAGGTAAAAACATACGTACACACATACATATGAGGAGCTGGGGAACAAAAGCGGACTTGTCCAATTAATTACATTTTACACTGGAGCAAAAAAACTGAATTAGGTATATGCATATGGGCTGAAATTAGTCCGCTTTTGAAATAAATCATGATTTTTAACAATTTTTTTCTAATACATCGGACCGCTTTTGATACAAAATACTCCGGGGGTCTTTAGATATCAGCTTAAAGAGTGAAAAAAAACAAAAAAACAAAAATCGGGTACAGTGGACAAGTCCGCTTTTGTTCCCCAGCTCCTCATATATAGGCTGATAAACACATTACCCTACTTTACCTCGCGCAGTAGGGTAAAAAAGTGTATGCAACAAAGAATCATAAACAAAACTTATCGCTGCTATTCTTTTTATTACCTCCTCTATCGGGCCAATACTAAAATGGCTTTCGAAGTGGCGCGGTAATGGCATGTCATCGGCTTTATCGTTCGAAGCAATTTTTCAAAAGAATGAAAAAGTGAGGCCAATGTGATTAATGTTTGATCGAATGGATGGGAAATATAGGGCACAGATGGTGTTATGTAAAAAAAGCCTGAGTTTGATAAGTTTTGAGTGATTCTAAATTAGTAAAAATCTTATATATATATATTCTTTATTGCACTTAGATAACATAGGATACAAAATAAAAGAAAAAAAGGTTTACAAAGGCGGACTTATCACTAATAGTGATCTCTTCCAGCCAGCCTGGTGCAGAAGAAATATTGTTTTAAGAACGCGGGACAAAAGTGCATATTTGATAAAACAACTCTAAATAACCAAAAAAATAACTACACTAACTCATTCAAATATGTCGTAATAACTACAATATAAATACATACGACATAAATATATATATATATATATATACAATATACCTGCCTATGATGCCTGTCTTGTTAGTGAATCAACTTACTAAACTGAATTGTTTTCTCAAATAGCGAGTTTGTTCTTAACTATTTAGGTTGAATGTCGATTAATAGTTACACAGGTATTCGTAAAGGTGCACTTGTGACTATTTGACGCCATTTGACCACATTTATTGTTATTTTAGCTAACTGGAAGCGCTCGTAGCCCAGTGGCGCTTGCTGATCTCAACCGATCAGTGAGGTTAAGCAACGAACACAGAGGTCGGGTACCTGATGGGTCACCAAAGTGGCAATTTATCGCGAGCGTTTCCATGCTTCGGAGGACACGTTAAGCTGTCGGTCCCGGCTGTAGTCGATTGACATTGTGCGGTTCGAAAACTCTGACACCAGGGTTAGCCAAGTTCGTCACACACTTGACTATTCCTACACGATAAGAAGAAGCAAATACATTTTAACTATGCCAAGTCTCAATAAGTGCGCGCAATATCCGGATAATAAGATCCGAAGTTTTTGTTTTTGGTTTTGGTAGACAAATATTATAATTTGAAAGCGTGGCACTGCATCAACACTAGGCTTATTTACCAAATGAACGAATTTGCGGGCAGAAAGCTACTTTAGAGATATTTCCAGATTTCAGGAAACTCTTTTTTGCGTTGTGTCATATCTCCACATGTCTTCAACAACAATTTTTTTGATATAAAAAAAAAAATTCAATGGGGAACATTTTGCTGTTTTTGAGAAAAAAGTGTCACTAAGAAATCCCGATGTTAATATCCTCAAAGTGATTGCGATTTGTTTTTCCGTGTATTTGTTGAAAGGTGTTTCTTCTTCAGTTTTTATAATTCAGCATTTGGAGAAAAATATCGAATGTTGCCAAGTGCAACGATAAACTACGCGGAAAGTATGATTGTGATATTGCGATGAAACTTATGTGTTAATATGTTAAATATAGACTGTTGATTTGGTCGACAACCATCGACTTAGAGATAGTAGTTTACACGATACTGATGCCAAAAAATATATTGAAAAAATACCTTAAATTTCCCTGGAATAAACACAACATTTCGCGTAGCCAAAGTATCGTTGCGTCTCGAATACGTACGGAAGAGACGGGTTTCATGTGCCTGCTCGCGCAAGGTTGGTTGTGAGGCGCCCGCCCGCCAGTTAAGTTTTTTACTAAAGATTTTATAAAAATATATATTTTTTCTTTTTTTTTGGCATCAGTGTCGTGTATACTACCATCCCTGAGTCGATGGGTGTCGACCAAATCAACAGTCTGTATACTTAATGCACAAATGCACAATGGCGGACTTAATGCCTAAAGGCATTATCTACCAGTCAACTTTAGGGTGATTAGTAGAGGTATCCACATCTACACTAATATTATAAAGACTTAAGATTTTTATTTTTGTATGTTTACCTATACTATATTATAAAGAAGAAAGATTTGGTTGTTTGTTTGCATCGAATAGGCTCCGAAACTACTGGACCGATTTGAAAAATTCTTTCACCGTTAGAATCCTACATTATCCCTGATGAACATAGGCTACATAATTTTCCCCAATTTCCCACGGGAACGAAGTCCCGGGCGGAAAGCTAGTAACAAATAAACTCAAAACTACCCAATGACATTTCATACAATGGAATTAGCGAGTAAAAAAATATCATACGTCTTTTATTTCACCACTTTGTCGATGTGATTTACAATGTCGAGACCATGCCAAATTTCAGGATTTGGCGAAACTTACGTATAAGAGATCGTTACTACGCAACGGAAACCTCAAAAAGGAGATTTTAATATAATACGGTACTTTTATGTCGGAAGTATATTTGTTTTATTACATTTTCTCTTTGTAGTGCCTTCCAAAGGCCTCTGGCTTGTTACACAGCGCACGATATTCGTTTTGTTCAAATAAAAATAAACAAATTTTTGCATGTTAATGGTATTCCAAAAACAACTCAATATAGGCTTTGTTTTTTAGTTTTGCATGCCTTAGCAAAGAGCCACCTTTTTAAACCTCGACAAAACAGGGGTTTTTTTATCTGTGTGTCTGTCTGTGGCATCGTAGCTCTTAAACGAACGAAACGAATTAGATGTTGTTTTTTGTTTGAAAACTGACGGCTGAACCAATTTTGATTAAATATACCTAAGAACCATCTAGTCAAGATGGTCCTTAGGTAGAATTAATCAGAATTGGTTTATCCGTTTAAAAGTTATAAGCAATCGAATGTAACATTTTTTTTGAGTATAGAGTTATATACCCTGACTACAGTGTGTTGTTATACTTAACTTTCATTCGTTACCTTTACAAATGTGTTGGTGTGCAAATAGTTTATTGTATTGTATTGCTAAAAGATTTTCAATCTATACAATTTTGTTCAGGGGGTGACTTTAATTAGCGAAACTTTCGTCATTGACCCAACATATACATCCCCACCAAAAACGCAGGTCTTCATATGGCAATTTCCCACATGAAACTAAATAACTTTCCACAATGAATCCGTATTAAATTCTCAAAAAAAATTACGATTTCTCGTACAGAAGCGATTAGCTGTTTACAAAAGGTGTATGGAGAGGCAAACACGTTATTTTCATGTTTCGACCGTATTTGAAGTGAAAACTTCTTTAGCGGCGTTGTGCACTTTTTGGGATGGGTAAAAAATGTTAAACTCGCGTCAGGACACGTGACCTGATCGAAAATTTGTAAGACGGAGGGAGAGTAGACCGCAAGGAAGTAATATATGTTCAAGTTTTCACTTCTGCCGGCACTTCCGGAGTGCAACCCGTCTATCTATCTATCTACCTATGGAGGGGACGCCCGTCAGGCATAGGAAGGTGATCAGTCCACTTTTTGGGACCATTTCACCCAATTCCCCATAACAGCGCATGAGTTTTACCTCTGCACTGACAGTTCCACCTCTTTGAACCTCCCAGAAGCTTTAGCAAACCCAATTATATCTTTTATGTTAAGCTCTTGTATTTGTTCATGTTTTACCTCATCCATGCCTATGGTCTCCCATACATTGGACACTCAGTCAGGAAATGTAGACTTGTTTCCTCCTTGTCGCATTTTGGACAGGTGGGATCACTTTTTAAGCCCATTATTGTTAGGTGTCGGTTCAGTGGACAGTGTCCCGTGAGCAGACCCACTACAATCCTGATGTCCTTTCTATTCAGCTTTAGAAGTTGCTTCGACTTTCTTTTTTTCGTGTAACCGTTGTTTTTTTTATAAATATTTCAAATAGTATGTTCTTTGAAGGTTATCTTTGTAGTCAAGTTGAAGTTAAAATAGCTTTATTTCAGGATGTTACATTAAAGAATTTAAATTTCGTTCTTTTGACAAAGTTAGTAGAACTTTACGCCTATTCGCAAAGGTATGCAAGAAACTCTGTGGGGTGTTCTTTTCAAAAAAGTCTACAAAAATATATTTGTAGAGTAAGCAAGACTAAGGATTTTAATAAGAAAAAAGTGGTACTTAGTGCCAAATATCATAGTGGTTGTGTAAAATAAGCAGTATAGCCTCTTTTCAGACTTTTTTTTGTAACGGTAGCTCAAGCACAACGTGAAAACAACGCGGTCATATGTCAAAAAAGTGTCGAAATGAGAATGCCAGAGGGCGAGCAAACCTTTGCGCGGTGCGGTGCCCTCTTACAATTAAAGTGAAGTTTTACCGTTATCTGAGTACTCATTGTGGTACTTTCCTCGCTTTAAGATTCATTTAAAACTCTAATTGTAATAAAAAAACAATCTTCTTTTAACTATAGTGCTTCGTGTTAATTGGAAACTCATAGGGAAATTGTACAAAATGTATTAATAATGTAATAATAAATTAGCAATAACAATGTTTAATTTAGCAAGGCACGAAAATCATGTCTGTGGTGCAATATTAGCTGTAGTAAAAAAAAATGGTTTTCTGCTGAGAATGAAAATTTCAACCTGAAAATGATTCACCTCACGAAAGGCTTACGACGTTACAGAAGCGGTGTAATTAAATTGGGAATTTTCTTATTTTTGTTTTGGACCTTTACAAAACGGAATAGGGGAGTAAATTGAGTAAAATATTGACCTTTTTCTCGACGACACGACGGTAAATACATTGTTATTGAAATTGTTTCCCAGAGTTCTTGCTTAAAGTTGTTGACCGGTACATTATTTCACTTTCATTTTGGGAAGACAAAAACGAAAATTGGAATAGATTTTTCGCCACTAATTGAGTTATTGGTATTGGTTCGTAACGGCTTTTATGATTACACTCACCTTTTTTGCCAGCAGAAAGATCTAAGTAATTTTAGTGGGTGCTCCAGAAATCCAATTTAATTATGATTCTGTTCCTTTAAAAAAAATCTTTATTTCTCAAACAGCTAATACATTAATTCTTAGTCTAAGGAAAACTCACCATTAAGCAAATTAAAGTTTTACTTGTGTTGGGAGGTTCCAGTAAATGAAGTACATAACAAAATAGTGTAACTGTGATGGCTCGGAGAAACAGTTGAAATAGATTCAAGACTCAAAACAACTAAACAACATAGGTAAACAACTTAAATTAATATAATAGAACTTAATTTTATGGTGTGTGTGTGTGTAATGATGTGTTGTGTAGTGTTTGTGTGGATGTGCGTGGGTGTATGAATTTATTATATATATATATATATATATATATATACACATTATTTTATAAGATTAGATTATAAAGTCCTTTATGTAATATATGATGTGATTTGAAATCCTAAAGAGGGAATTGGATCTGCGGATGGTGGGCGAATGACGTACGGGGAGGATGGTTTGAGAAATGGACATATTTCATTGTTCTCTGAGTAAATTTACAAAGGTTGCACTAGCTGTAGTGTCATACAGAATGTCATAATAAATTTATGGTGTAGAATGTTATTATTGCTGTAAAAGATATTAAAATATATATTGCTGCACTATCGCATTGGGAAATATTCTGTAAAGATAGTTTGTAAGTTATGAAAAAAAATCTTAAAATAGACGTCATCTTGGAAGGTACGAGAACCACTGATTAACACATAAATAAAGATGTAGATAGTCCCTTCCTATATAAATTCTACACCTAATTTTAGTTGGTTTAATTATATTTTTAATTTGAAATAAAAACAAAAATAAAAAAATGCTACACACTAAAGTTTCCCCTTGTGTCGTTGGTTCCTTTGAAAACACACAAAGATAGACATAAACACCCATGACCTGAAAACAAACATCTGCTTTTTACGCAAATTTTTGCCCGGACAGGGAAATGAAACCAGGACTTGTCGATCAAGAGGCAGCGTCACTATCACTCGACCCAACTGGCCGTCAAAGTCGGGCCATTGATTAATTATCCATGAAAAATTAATAAATGGAAATTGTTCAAAAATCTTTACAATAGCACACAAAGAGTATCACGGCAAGAATCTTTACAATGGCAAATATTTTATCTATTTCAATTCTGAAGTTTAATTAATTTTTCACTTTTTTACCTAAAGTAAAAAAAATATATTTTAAAAATGTATTTTAAAACAAGAGACTTAAATCTGACTAATAATTTTTACTGTTATTTCAATTAGGCGAGGAATGTGAAATAAAATTTTCATTAATTTTGATGAAAAATATAACACAAAAATTTTACTTCATGGAATCGTGTTTAAATATTGAACAAAATGGTGACAATGATAACCCAGTTGGTCCTAAGCCGTGATAACCCATTTGGTTAAAAGCCAGACTTGGAACCGAAAGGTTGCGGGTTCAAATCTTGCCGTACCACTAAATTCGTCTTTTCGGATTTATGCATGGATTTTTAATAATTATCACTTACTCAGCAGTGAAGCGAACCATCGCGTCGTGATGAAACCCGCACGCCTAAGAAAATTCGTTTTCGAAAGGCGCACGGTCCACCAACCCACATTGGGCCAGCGGGGAATAAATCGCCCTCGTGTTTTGATGCTAGGCCCGTGCCCCTTGGTGGAGACGTACTTATATATGGGTAGATTTAAAAATAATTACAGATTTCGTGCCTTACATGACTATCGAGCACATTGGAAATGAACCTACGGAATTCAAAAAAATGTCGTTCTGACTTTTTGACTTCTTTCAAAAAGTCTAGGCTACATAGTACAGTCATTCTATGTAATCAATGTATGGGAAAACAAACAAATTAATAAAGTTTTGAAACTTATGTGGCATGATACCTTTGGGTGTGATGTTCAAAACGCACAGCTGAAATGTGTCTCTTTTATCGGTTTTTTCACATTTTCTCGAAAACTGCTACACATACGGAAAAAGTGTTACAAAAAAAACAATCCTCATCAAATGGGTAACAAAAAAGGTCTTACATGTATTTTTTCAACACATTTGCTCATAAAGTGGGTCTTATGTCATTGTTTTAAGGTTCATAATGATATGTATTACCCAGCCCGTGAGTAATAAAAATAAAGCACTAGTACGTAATGGTTTTTTTTCTAAATTTCAGCAAAGAGATCCGATCTTATTTTTATTGAAAATGAAGTGTAAATATTAAACTATTTTTAAATAAAAATGTAAATAAAAATATAATTCCACTAAATCATTTAAATTTAACAGAAAATTATCATTTATAAGTGCTAAAACGTGAAAATATATAGTAAAGTATTTTTTATTATTTGGCTGTATGGCATACTTGTCAATGTGAATCTCATTTTGCGAGCGAAAAAAGAAAAAAATAATCGCGCCTCTTTTCAGATGTTTTTACTTGGTTTTCACAGACGGCATGTGTATTCATCATATTGTTATTATTGTGGGAAATACAACACAAAAAATGTCTTCTTCAAGTGCAGAACAGGAAACCTACGTGGGTACACCGCCAGAAATACTTTCCGAGGCGCAACATGCAAGTGATAGCTTGTTGCCGTCAATATCAAAGTTTTTATTTCTTTCTTTCCTCGCAAATGTGTTGAAAAACGTCGTATGACACGCGTGCGCATTGGATATTACATTCTCGGCTCCACTGAGCTCTCGCCTTCGGCTCGGGCTCTAAACTCGCCTCTAAGATAATATCCAACTTAGCACACTTGTAACATAATGTACTATTATAGGCTTGATGGTATTCGAGCTAGAGCTAGTTCAATTTTGGTTAAATATACTAAAGCCAATAAGTTACGCTGCCTGCTCAATTTCTTCATCAATCAGTCTATAACGAATTTTATACGTCCAATTTTTTAGAAAATACGTATTATGATGATAACTATCGTGAAATATAATTTAAAAAGTTAAAAACCTAAGCCACAGTGGGGTTCCCATACAAAAAACGTCCAAAATATCGCACCACTGTAATTTAATTTTTTTAGTTTTTTTATGCTATTTTACGATAGCTACTATCATAATACGTATTTCCTGATAATTTGGACATGCTGTATTTAATAGTTTGCAAGATAGAGGGGCTGCGACTGAAACACCAAACGTACATATCAACTAGCGGACGCACTACATTGGAACTCCGTGTAATCTCTTTTAGGAAAGCTCCCACAATATCTGAAGATTATCTAAGCAAAATCCCAAACTTAGAGCTTCAATAGCTTTGGTTTTGCAAGGAAATCTTTGTAATAATGACTATACTGTCGTTAATCTGATGGCAAATTTTATTATCATTTTTTAACTAGCTAAAGCTTGAAAACCGTCAGGACTATCATAATAACATACTTGTTTATAATTTAATGAGGATCATTTTTGCTCCTGACACTTTTTTGTATTTAGTTTTCGCAAAAAAGATAAAAAACTGTTAACGGGGACAAACTTCACGGCGAGGGGGTTGTAGCATCAAGTGGAGGGGGGGGGGGGAGTTGTGAGTTTTAAACACCACACCCAAAGGTATCATCCCTACTAATATTATAAATGCGAAAGTAACTCTGTCTGTCTGTCTGTCTGTCTGTTACCTTTTCACGCCTAAACCGCTGAACCGATTTTGATGAATTTTGGTACAGAGATAGATTAGAGCCTGGGAAAGGACATAGGCTACATTTTATCCCACAGTTGGGCACGATATAACCTGTAGTCCACGCGGGCGGAGCCGCGGGCGGAAAGCTAGTACCACATAAGTTTCAAAACTTTATTAATTTGTTTGTTTGAAAAACACAGAATTACCGAGCTATACAGGGCAAAACCCTTAACCCGATCGTCTTTGTTTTAGGCTGAAATTCTAGCTGACTAAATTTTCCAGAGGAATTTTTCATAAATATTTGGTATCATTCTTCGTTCCCAAAATATCGAGCGCCAAAATCAAAAATTCGGAAAAAAATTATGTTTTTTTCACTATTTCAGCCATAACTTTTTTCGTTTTTGACATTTTTGAATAATTCTTTTTGTACCATAAAGCTCTTGTGAATACGCGTCTTTTGAGCTTTTTTAAATATAATATCTTCACAACTCTCCGAGATATAAGGGGATCGCACTTTTTCGTGAAATCGGAGCCTATACTGGAGTGAACGAAAAGACATTTCCAATGTCAAAATTAAAAGGTAGTTATTCAATATCTTACAAGGCTCTTTGTCGCTGCTACGAACGTTCTAAAGGCTGTGAAACCTTAGACCACTTGAATTCTGATACCTTAATGGCATGCTCTCCATAAGTGGCGTGGCGGTGAGTAATTACATTAATTACCAGCTGCCTCGGCTTCAATTCAGTTCAGTTTTAACTTAATACTGGAATTATTAAACCGTACCTGCGTTTGATTTCCTGTGTGAGCAATTATTTGAGTAAAATGCATAGTTTTGTAGCCAGGGCCGTACTTACCCTATGGAAATGAAGGCCCTGGGGAAATTAGGAAAATAGGGCTTCACGACTATGACAAGGGAATATTTTTAACTCCCGAAAAAAATAAGGGGTGTTATAAGTTTGACGTAAATAACTATGTATCTGTTTGTCTATATATCTGTGTGTCTGTTTTTTTGTTAGAAAACTGACGTAATTGAGATGGTTATTACCTTCGATCAACTATATAAAACTAGATACACATTCCCATACAAAATGAAATTTAAAAGTGTCCTAACTACAATACGTACTTAGATAGTTGTATACCACTTCATTTATTATGAAAGAGTTCTAAAGTGTCAAACATTTTAATCTAATTTAAACCTTAACGTAATATTATAAGGTCGAAAATAAAATCTGTTTAATTTGTAAAATACCACTTTTGCTTTTGAACAAAGGATAACGTAAGACAATTTGATGACACTGGCTGTCACGTAGAACATGGGAGGAGTGGAGCTGCCTTTGTTAATTTTAAAAATATATTAGTTGGGTCGATTTCACATAAAAAAATCTTCGTCTAAACTTTATAACAAATTCAAAATGCTACGAAATGGTGTGGTTTTCTTTTTAACCCCTGATTGTGTTGTGTATGTATAGGAGCATCATAGCTCTTAAACGGATGATGTTAATGGTGCAGTTTATTTTATTCGAAAGCTTCTTCTTGCGCTGGATTTCAGATATGATTTATCAAAATTGGTTCAGCCGCTTACTTTTATGTTAGTTTTTATGGTTTTTTATTATTAAAAAAATCACATTCATTTCAAATTAACCGACGATTAATATACATTACAATTGATAATCACAGCCGCCGCCATTCTTCTTAATTATTGCTTATAAACCTAATATTCTATGCTTATTTTTTTATGAAATATGAAATAACTTATAAAAAAAGAAAAGAACTGTGTCTTTCCCGATTACACATATATTATGTTTTGCTTATTTAAAACTTAGTATAATTTTTTGAACAGAAATGACCTATTGAGATTTAAGAGAGGAAATTAGCTATGAAACTAAATAGATATTTAAGTACAAGTAATAATTTATTTAAAGAAAAAGCAACTAACTCAAAAAAAAACATTTGTCTTCTTCGCTGTCATCATCTTTGTCCTGAAGATGAAACATATTTTTTTTATTTTATTCAATACAAGAAACTCCAAATCAAAAGTGATAAAAAGGTACATACTATTTGAGGTGCAGCTGTTTTGTGTAACCTTTTGACTCCTTTTGTAATGACATACGAGTCACTTTCTAAAAAATGCTTGGAGCAAAAGACACTACTTTGCGACGGCTATAAAAAATCTTCACATCTTTGACGTGCGACCACGTATGTCCACTGTCCACATCGCACAGGATCTCTAGGAAAACTAAAAATCCAATAAAACTTTATGTTTGTAAACGTCACGCACGTTAAATTTTTTATTAATTCAATTTTATATGATTAATGGTTTTGCCATAATACCTTTAATGTAAGTATAGAAAACGGAGTTAATATATATACTCTTTACACTTAAATTTTATAACACAGATGAAAATGAAAAAAAAAAACAATAGAAAAAAAAGCGTCTCTATTTGTTTTAGAACAGAGTCACTGCATAACCCGAACAAATGATGTTGAAATACAACGGTATGGATTTGTAAGTTCGGCTAATGTCTATTCAATTTAAAGGGTTATACTCTCGCCGAATGTTATTAAATTAAACTAAAAAAATGTTTTATAACCTTTTCTTGGCTAAATACCAAGATAATTTCAATTCACATATAATAATTACAAAACTACTTATTTAAAAAATATCATTCCATGTTCCTTTAATGTTCTGGAGGTGTGATTTTTACAATTTTTCACTGCGCACTGAGGCATGGTTACTTTCGGAACGAACGAATGCTACTAAACGAAAAGACAACCCAAAACGTCAAGTGGGTGATCATTTAGTGAGGGAACTTTTTTGTTGTGGATTGTGTATCTAGTTCTTTATAGTTGATCGAAGGTTATTACCTATATTTTATCAAGATCGGTTTAGCCATTTAAGAGTTATAAGCAATAATTGCTTTACCACAAAACATCTTAATCAACTTATGACATTTTGTTGTTTTTAATTTATCGCTTTCGAGAAAGAATTTATGACCATACAGCCATTTTTAAACGTTGTTTAAGTTTTATTTTTATTTTTGTGGTAAAGCCCGAAATGTTAGGGGTTAAACAATTTTTTTATATTACACTAGCTTTCCGCCCGCGTCCTAATTTTTTAAAAAATAAAAAGTATCCTATAAACCTCACGGAGCCCAAAACCTTTCCAACGAATGCAAAACCGTGGAAATCGGTTCGTGCTTTCTGGAGTTATAGCGTCAGGAAGGAAAACCCGACTTATTTTTATATAGTAGATTAAATTACATACGCTCACGCCTGTAACCCATACGGAGTAGGCAGAGCACCAGTGGCTTAGAACCACTTGATGCCACGTTTGACATAAATTATGAGGGTTATAAGATGAAACATGATGTATAGTGATGAGAGGTTTCTATATTTTGGCGATATATGAACTATACTTTATTGCACACCAGAAACAAACAAAATGTACATAAACATAAACAAACAAACAAATAGAAATGAACCATGTACATCGTTAAAAAAAATTCGGCGCCAAACTAAATTAAATGTTCATTTCATGTTTCGCTTTACAAAATATTCCAGGAATACGATTTTATTCGTCTGAAATACACTTTTCATTACATTTTTCAAGTTAAGACTGAGACACACCTGGTGTTGATTTTAATTTTCTAATTAGTGTGATTTTTACACAAATACTTTTTGGTAGACCTTCTAAATGCATTTTAATACAAGTTTCCATTGGCGTATCTAGGGTTATTTTCTAGGGGGTGGCGCGGGCCTGGCGAAAATTAAATGTACTCTAGCTATTAATACGCTGTGTATTCAAAAGTAACTAATACTGTATTATAGTATGTAATAATAAGCAAGTATGTAGATTTCTCAGCTGTAGATATTTTTGTATGATTTTTATTAATATTAATATTCTTTATTGCACAACAAAGTAAGACAATTTGACAGAAAAAAATGTTTACAAAGGCGAGCTTATCTCTAGAAGAGATCTCTTCCAGCCAACCTAACCGGTGAGAAATAGTGTATTAGACGGGAAGAGAGAATTGCGCACAACAGAAAGAAAATAGAACCTAAGAGATGGTTATTAGAGATGGTGATTTTGTGTGAAGTTATCAGTATTTTGGTATCAATTATAGAATTTCGAATTGGTAGCCCAATATTCTGAGGTAGGCCCTAGACCATACTGGGGTAGGCACGGCCCCCCCTATATACCCCTATGCAAGTTTCTGTAAATCTACACTAATATTATAAACAGGAAAGATTTCTAGTTTTGTATGTAGCGAATGAACTTAAAAACTACTGGACCGATTTAAATAATTCTTTTACCATTAGAATGCTACATTATTCCTGAGTTACATAGGCTGCGTAATTTTCCCGAATTCCCACGGGAACGAAGTCCCGAGCGGAATGCTAGTATCATCATAAGTTTGGTTGCTTTTTAACTCCCGACAAAAGTAAAGGTTCTTATAAGTTGGACGTTTAAGCCGTGTGGTGATCGGTTGAGAATAGCATCACCCCATCTCTTTCCGTGGGTGTCGTAAGAGGCGACTAAGGAAACACAAATGAGACCTGCCTCCTAGTAATCCATCCCAGGCAACGGCTCTTCATTTTTTTCTGAATCTGAGGTGTCGTCCTATCGTCTCATGCGGTGTGGTAGGCTCTGTAAAGGGCCGTCTGGTGCGCGGCCACCCTCCTACCGAAGTCCGACGCCAAACAGCTTGCTGTGTTCCGTCGGTACGTGGGAGTACCAGTGCCTTTATAGGCATTTTATTTGTTAACTCGCTCAATCGTCGACCTCATCTTTGACCTTATGGTCAAGATTGAGGTCAAGAGTTAACCCATCTTATAATAAAATAAATTACTATCATCAGCTGTAAGTAATTATTTTTTCCCTGAAACGTCACGTTAAGGAGTTTTCATTATTAACCTACTTGGCGATACCCAACGTATCGCAAAACCGCGTCCCGTGCTCGATTCCCCCGCGCCGCGCTGCTATCGGAGTGCGATGTACACTGCTGGTTTTCGTGTTTTACGTTGTTATGATTGTTTTTTATTGAAAAATGGAATGTATTAGATTATGCAATAAAAAATATAAGCAGAAAATATTAAAAAATATTTTAAAAAATCTGGAGAAAAATTTCACTGGAAAATCATTCAGAATGATTGCCTGGGTTAAGGGTTTCAGTTTTTGCCAAGCTGTCTCTTATACCCTGTATTTATGTGTCTATCTGTGGTATCGTAGCTCCTAAATGAACGGACCGACTTCGATGTGGTTTTTTTTCTTTGAAAGCTGACATAATCGAGATGGTTTTTTTTTTAATTTTTAGAGTTATACAGGGCTTTAGGTAAATCTCTTTCAACTTCTCGGGTGGTTAATCAGTCCATAAACCGAATAATTTTCCACCAATAATAGGTCAAAGCACGAAAAAAAAAATGCTGAGTTCCCATACAAACCTGTATGGGAGATCAATTTTTTTTTCGTATTTTGACCTATGTTCCTTGGGGAAAGTTCTTCAGTTTCATGGACCGATTTAGCACCCGAGAGGTTGAAAGAGATTAACCTAAAACCCTGCATATCTCACTGCACAGCGAACTGTAACTCAGACCAAAATATCCATCTTTAGTAAACGTAGCAAAAGTCTACAAACGTCTACATTGCTCGTAGCAATCGTGCCTGCGTAGCCATCCATCCGGATTACTCCTTCGCGCGATTGGACGGATTTTGATAAATGTTTGAAAATTTGTTGGGTTCGTTTTATATTACTTAGTAATTGTTCACGTTAAAAACGTATGAATGAACAGACTTCAATCCTAACAATGCATATTAGCAGATAACCACAAATCAAAACGTCATCTAAATGCAAGACCACCTTCTTCTTCTTCGTCTTAATGGAGGTCCACTCCTGATTCACTGACTCATCAACACCTAGCCCAAACTTTTTTTTAGACTTTTAGACCTAGAAAGCTTAAATTTGGCAAAAAAAAATCTTTTATGTCGTAGGCAAGCACTAAGAAACGATTTTTTGAAATTCCACCTCTAAGGGGGTGAAATGGGGCTTTAAAGTTTTTATGGGGAAAACAATTTTTCTAGACAATTCGACTGGAAACTTCGTCAAGATATACCTAGAAGCAAATAAACCGACACGTGTTTCGCGATTTTTCGAAAATCATCGCCTAAGGGATCTTGAATGAAATGGGTGAGTAAAAGAATTCTTAACGCGAGTGAAGTTGTTGGAAAAAGCTAATAGGAGTATAAGCTTTAACACAAAAAAGAATTTTGAAAATCGGCGATGTTGTCGCATAATAAAGAATACAAAAAAAAAACCAGTCGAGTTGGGAACCTCCTCCTTCATTGTTCTCGGTGTGTCCACAGCCGAGCGTCAGTGTTCAGCCGTGCCTTGTTTCCAGTAAATTACTTCTTAGTTACTACGAAGTACACTTTTTATTAATATTCCCTACATTATGTAACGTACTCATTTAAAGCGAGTTTTAATTTATTATAGCCTTGAACGACTTTCATTGTTTGTTTAGACCGAAAGCAAACTCTTTGAGTTGAATTATTATGAAAATTGTAGATTAAATCTACCTATATACATCATATTATCATACTAAATTATAAAACGAATTCCCCCACTGCATATGTCTGTCTGAACGCTATAATCTCAAAAACTACTGAACGGATTTTTCACGAATCGACGTAGCAATTCAAGAGGAAGGTTTAGTGTATAATTCATTTCCGAAATTACCACGGAAACGAAGGCGGACGGGAAGCTACTAGTATACAGGGCTTAAGGTACATCTCTTTTAACCTCTCGGGTGATAAATCAGTCCATAAAACAACAACTTTCCCCAAGGAACATTGGTCAAAATATTTTTACCTGTGTTCGTAGTTTGACCTATGTTCCTTAGGGAAAGTTGTTCAGTTTCATGGACTGATTAACCACCCGAGGGGTTGAAAGAGATTTACCTAAAGCCCTGTATAACTTTGAATATTTTAAAAAAATTGTATCCCTCTCAACATTCGTCGCTTATAACTTTTAAACGCCTGAACCAATTTTGATGAAATGTAGCTAAGAACCATTTCGATCACGTCAGCTTTCAAACAAAAAACCGCATCGAAATCGATCTATTCGGTTAGAGGCTACGATGCCACAGATAGATACACAGACAGACACAGAGATGCTTCTTAGCTAAATTTGATCGAAATCGGTTCAGCCGTTTAAAAGTTATCTTCTAAATATATAAAAGGAGAAACTGACTGACTGACTGACATATCAACGCACAGCCTAAACGGCTAAACGTAGGCACTTGAAATTTGGAAGGGACGTAGCTTAGGTACCGTAGAGGTGCACTAAGAAAGGAATTCCCGAAATTCCAACGGAAACGGGAATTAGTGGGAAAATCCTTTTGTATGAAAAATCTAAACCGCTTAAGTTAGACGCTTGAAATTTGGCATGCAGGTACCTTAGTAAACTTAAAGCTTAGTTGCAACAGGATATTGCAAAATTCTTACGGGAACGGAAGTTAGCGGGAAAAAACTTTTGTATGTAAAAATCTAAATCTTGACCGTCTATAAAGTGTAATCTGTTCAAAAGAAAAAATTAACACGCAAACGAAGTTGCGGGCATCAGCTAGTAAGCAATAAATGTCGGAGTTATAATTTTTTAATATAGATTTATCAATACGACTTGAAAAGGTAAACGTGCTTCAGTACCTCCTGAAACTAATTAAGAAGCGAAACTATTGATCGCGGTTTGTTAGCCACAAAAGCCTTCGCTCCGTTCTACCTTTACTTAACGACAAGTATCTATTCCTGTCAATATTACCTTTAAATATCTCCTTCAAGAAGCACAGCAGTGAAGCGTTTATTCTCTGAGTTGATTGAGAAACATTTTCTTGTCTAACAAGGTAAAGTTATATAGAGATAAGAAAAGTGTGAGAGGGCTCTCCTTTTATAATAAAGTTTGATTTAGTAGATATATTTCAATTATTGGTCACTTGATTAAGTTAATTTAATAGAAAAAAACAAACATGATGAAAGTGAAAAGCCGTGTGGTCATCGGTTAAGAATTACACGACTAGTCGGGCAGTGTTAGGTTTTGCGTCAAGGAAATTGTAACCAGCAATTAAGTTTTTTTTCTATAGATCTTTGCATTAGTATAAACATATTCATTTTGTACAACTGAGTTGCAGCGCGGCTGTCAAAAAAAATGTCCTAAACTGTTTTGACATTTTCGATAAAATTTATATGTGGTCCCATATAAATTTTATCGAAAATGTCAAAACAGTTTAGGACACCTATATTCTTTCGAACCAAAAAAAGAATTTAGAAAATTGGTCCATGATTGGCGGAGAAATCGGTGAACTTACATTTAAAAAATACATACAGTCGAACATAGAACCTCCTCCTTTTTTGAAGTCGGTTAAAAATGGCGACCATTGTTATTCCACCGCTATTGAGACGCCATTGATTTGTGAAATAGCCCTCCTGGAGATTATAATTAAGTTTTTTTTTATAATGAGTTTTTTATAATCCAAAGTACTTTTGATATTTAAATAATATTCCAATGAAAGGTTAGTACCCAAGATCTCTTATTTAACGTGGTTTAATAAACATTTAATATAAGGCTTTTGTTGGTCCATTATAAATTCATATAAAAATACTCACCTTTAGTAAATAAGCAGGGGCATGTTGTGTTATATACGCCTATGGTAAAAAGTTTGTCTGGATAATATAAGGTATTGGCGTTTTCTATACAATATTTTTGAAAAACTAATTATTTCATACTAACGTTTTTAGATTTTTCTCAGATATGCGAAATCCAAATTTAGTTAAATTGTGGGAAGTTTTGGAAAACATTAATTTAACTTTTATGATACTTAGTTTATTGAAATTTTTAATTGTAACGAAAGTACGGCAAAAATAAGCACTGAAACAGGCAATACAGTAAACAAGCTATGTTTGAGCTTCGTTTTCAGTAAATAAATCTAAAGTAAAAATGTGTTAATGTATTAATTTCACTGAAACTCTCCGTTATATGACCAAGTTTTTAAGTTAAAAAACAATTTTGTTAAGAGCTGTTCAATGAAATAAGGTATGAATAAAATAAAGCTTGAAAAAAAATCGCCAATTTCATAGATAATGACCTTATAGCAGTAGTGGCCCTGATGGTGAAAGACAAAAACATTTATGTATGTCCTTTCTGGAACTTAGTTCATTCGGACCTGTTACCAGAAATTCCGAATGCCAAGATTTACACCCCCTTAAATAAAACGTACAATTTCTCCCTAAAGTAATTTCAGATAACGGCACTAATTAATGGAAATTTATTTAAAACTGGCACTGCTTAAAATTCAATTTCGGCCAGTTTCTACGGAACGTCGGCTATTTTTGCTTCCATAAAACTGGGTTATAAATTTTAAAACTTTTTGGGCTTTATAGTAAAACCTACGATCTTTTTAACCCCCGACAAAAAAGAGAGATACTATAAGTTTCATGTGTGTTTCTGTGTAAAATTGGTTTAACCATCAGTATAAAGGCTTACATGAGTATCAGGATACAGGCTTACATCAGTTGTCTTCAACTGCCTGCCTGAATTATAAATAATAATAATTTAGAAGTTATAAGCAATAACTGCTTAACGGTACCACAAAACATAAATCAATCAATTTTTGCGTATGTAGAGCGTAGACCACATAACATCATAATGCTACTAAACTGACTTTTGTCATTGTTTAATTTATCCCTTCCAGAAAAGGCAAAGTAATCTATGTTCATGACAGCCATTGTTAAATATTGTCTAAGTTTTTTTCTTTGCGGCAAGGCCCTAAATATCAGGTGTTAGACAATTTTTAAATTTTAGAGTTATTTAATAACAATCCTTTTAATGACACTAACAAGAACATAGTTTGTCGAGTGCTAGTATAAACGTGCATGTTAACAAAGTGGAAAAAAGCAACTCACCTGTATGTAAAATATGGAGGTCGTTATCGCGTCTCTTGTAGTTTATCCTGGATATAGTGTGTACTGTGTTATATTTAACGTAATTTGTAAAGAGTAGAGTAGAAGTAGAGTATATTGTGTTATTTGTTAATTTTGTTTTGACATTTTATTTTATTTTTATGTTTTTTTTTGTGGTTTGACATTTAATTTTACTGAACTTATAATTTTTAATTTTTCACTAATTTTTAATTATTTAGACCCATTATTATTTATAAATATTTGCATGCCAGGCAGTGGCCAAATATGACCACATTTAAAAATAGGCCCATCTTTGTACTCATATTCAACAAATAAATGATTTGATTTGATTTTGATTGTATCAGGGGTAATCATGAGTTAACAACCACATACCTACTCGCAAAAGACCAACTATGTCTACACTAATATTATAAACAGGAAAGATTTGTATTTTTGTATGTAACGAATAAACTTAAAAACTACTGGACCGATTTCAAAAATTATTTCACCATTATGATGATACATTATCCCTGAGTAACATTATACTACATAATTTTCCCGAATTCCCACGGGAACGAAGTCCCAAGCGGAATGCTAGTGTTATATATTTTTATTCTTTGCAGGTTAAATTTAGGGAAATATTTACAAACTAGCTTCCCGCCCGGGACTTTGCGCCGGTGGGAATTTGAGAAAATTATGTAGCCTATGTGTTAATGTAAGGTATCAGCTACCTCTATACCAAATTTTATCAAAACTGGTCCAGCCGTTTGAGAGTCAAAGAATAATGAACATCGATACCATACATCCTTACTTACAACCTCACAAACTTTCGTATTTATAATATTAGTACCTAGGATACGTTTTATTTTACACAGAGAAATAAAAGCATGTAAAGATTGTCAAGTCACAATTAGGAAAGAAATAAGGCAGCATTATCGCTTTAAGGCAACCTTTAGCAAGACTGAATCATATCAAATTTTAGACAAAAATGTACAAAAACATGTAAATAACAGCAAATATAATTTAGAGTACCTAATATTGGTCGCTGAAGCCCCAGCGAGAACATAATATCAAAGTTCAAACTTACAGGCATAGTGTCTACAACTTTAAAACTTGTTTTGAAAATATTAGGTTTTATTATTATAAGTGTCCCACAGCTGTAGACGGAAAGTACTGTAAATATCGTAGATAGAAAATTTTACTGAAAGAAGACTTCGTTTTGATTTTAAAAACATATTTCGATATTTTGGAAACGAAGAATGACATCAAAAATTTGAGGAAAACTCCTCTGGAAAATTTAGTCAATTACAATTTGAGCCTAAAACAAAGACGATTGGGTTAAGGGTTTGCCCTGTAGCCTAACCTTTTTGAAAAAAGTCAAAAAAACGTCATTTTTTCAAATACCGTAGATTCAATATCTCGCAAACTAAAAGAGATATCGAAATTTTGAAAGAATAACCCCTGGGGACATAGATTTCAAACATTTTAAGCCCAAAAAAAAATGAAAATCGATTGACTAGTTTTTCTACAACGCTTACATAAAGGTGGTCGACTTTGCGTGAATTCTTAGTTCGCGCGGGGCTGAATTTTATTTAAAATATGAAATTTATTTCCAATGTACTCTGAAATCTTGTATGGCATGAAATCTGTGTTTTTTTTTTAAATACGCTTGCCAAACTTAACAAATAATTATATCTAAATTAATGGTTTGGACATGGAACTACGTAGTTCTAGATAATAAATAGTCGCTCGCAAGTAGTCTGTGTGTGCACACCTAAGTGTCTCTTGTGGAGGTGCATCTAATGGACTGGGAGAGTAAAACTAACGAATGCTTCTCAGCCGGATCAGCTTACGTTATAAGGGCGTTTTATCTCAATCCTGGCTTCTGTGAATGAACTTCATTTTGCACCATTATCATTATAACGTCCATCCTTCGAAAATTAACTGCTGGACGTAGTTTAACAAAAGAATTTCATCTCGTTATCGTTTATCAGGATCTGTTGCATATCTACATACCTATCTATTGTCAACAATTGAACTGCACCGTCATATTTTGCATGCTGGTGACAGCTTGAATGTGCGAACAAAATAATGTAAAATTGACACCTATATTAACCACATTTCAGCGAATAAAGATATTCGATTTGAAGGATTATTGGATTTCAGAAAAACAATGCCAATAAAATTAAAAGGTCCATAAATATTTTTCTTCGTAATTGACGTCATGATGTCAGAAAAAGATAGCACTACATTAAAAAGCGCTTTAGTTTCAATTAATCTTTGAGTGCCTATACTCCGGTGTTTTAAGTACGTTTTTATCAAGAAATTCGAATTCCGTCGGTTTTCATTAGCTTCATTTTTAAAAGAGTGCAGTTCCTATTTTATAAAAACAAATATTTTGCTGCTGATATTTAGATTTTCCTTTTATCTTGCTTAGATAATTTGTTTCCGTGTTGCTTTATTATTCTAATAGGTGCTTCAAAGCATTATCTGTCTTTTTTGTGGTTCATTATCCTAAGTCCCGAGTATCCTCTAGCTAGTTCATTATAAAAAAAAAACACTACCTTAAGAAAGTTCAGTTGCAGTAGGTAAAAGCCACAAGTGGGTTTAGTTAAAAATAAAAGCTTATCAAATGGAAAATCTACGGAAATTCTTTAAAGGCCTCTTAAAGTGAGTTCATTCTGTTAAGTGCCCACTTAATCACTTTAATAGCAGCTTAAAACATAAGCTTTTCGAGGTAACAGGTGTCTTTTCTCCATACAGCCTTTTAGTTTACGTTTATAGTCATTTAGAAACGTTGGGATTAAAGTGAATTAAAAATATATACCGGTCAAAGTAACCATCCTTTTTGCTACGCCGTAGTTGGGTAAAAAAATGATGGCTTTAGAATCGAAAGTGAAAACTTTAAGTGGAGGATTTAATGCCTAATAGGTAGGTCATATTTATCAGTTTGAATGTGTAAAATAGAAATATGTAAAAATATTGTTTTTTTTTACATTATTTAGCGAAAATTTCGGATGTGAATCAGCCTGTATATATGGAATGTTTGTCTATTTGTAAGGACGCATTCAGAGTTGTTTGAGTCTTGCCCTCGCTATCACAGTACCCGCTATCTAGACAAAATTTAGTATCCAATACGTATTAAGGAGGTATTTTTTTTTTTATCTAGCCCAGGAGGTATACTGGGTGAAAATGAACCTCCTAGCTATAATCAAAATCCTGAACCAGTATCACTCAAAGAATACATTTATGAAAAAAATTTTTTTTTTAATATTTTTTCAATGGAAATAGTTCATTTTTTGCCTAAACGTAGACATTACTCCTACACCAGGCACGTGAGGGGTGCGGGTAGCGCTCGGGGAGTGCGCCCGATTGGTGTCTACGTTTAGGAAAAAAAAATCCAACCCCAAAAAAAAAAGAAAAAAAAAAGTGTTCAGTAAGTGATACTGGTTCAGGATTTTCAATAAAGCTAGGAGGTTCTTTTTCAACCTGTATAGACGAAGCTGTGTACCGAATGTGTATTAAGGTATATAATAAAATTCCTTTAGAAATAAAAAATCTTTCACTGCCAGCCTTCAAGAAGGAAATGCGTAGAATATTGCTCCGTGGCTGTTTTTATTCGTTAAATGAGTTTTTTGACGCAAAATTATGATTATGTAGTCAATAATAATAATACTAATTAATTTAATTTTAAAAATTGAATTTTTATTGATATTTTTTAACTTTATGTTTGACACTGTATTTTGCATGCCTTTACAATAATGGCGAAATGTGATGGCTATGTTTATTGTAAGATCTTTTTGTACCACATTTCCAGCAAATAAATTTCATTTCATTTCATTTCCCTAAACTGAACAAAATTCCCTAAGGGCGACTTTCACCAAAGTGCTAAACGTATTAGCAAGACTAATTTTAATTAATTTGACAGATTTTGTTTCTTTGACAGCCGAGTTAAATGTGTTTAGGCTGTTAAATGTATTTACGGCTTTGGTGAAAGTCGCCCTAAGGAACATAGGTCGAAATGTGAAAAAAAAACTCGCCTCTTCATACAACAAGTTCAGCGATTAGTTGATTGTCTTAGTAGGTATGAGGAGCCGAATATTAGAAGCCTTAGTATGAGAATTTCACATGGGTTTCCTTGGGGAAAATTGTTCAATTTCGTAGGAAAATCAAACTCTAAAATTTCGCTTCTTCATCAGCCCATATACGTTCCCACTGCTGGGGCACGGGCCTCCCTCAATAACATGAGGGGCAAATGCTATAATCACCACGCTTGGCAGACGGGTTGGCGAGGGTTTTGATATAATTGCAGAGTTTTCCTTCTCTGTGTGCAGAAGAACTTGCTTGCATATTTACCTTAGTCGCCTTGTACGACACCTCGGTAAGAAAGAGGGTGGTCCTATTCTACTCTGCCGGGGACTCACACGGCCTAACTAATTTCGCTAACTAATTTAAAGTCCATATAACCTTTATCACAGACTAGCATTCCGCACGGGACTTCGTTCCCATGGGAATTCGGGAAAATTATGTAGCCTATGTTCATAGAGGATAATGTAAGATTATAAAGTTGAAAGAATTTTTCAAATCGGTCCAGTAGTTTCGGAGCCTATTCAATGCAAAAAAACAAACAAAGAAATCTTTCCCCTTTATAATATTAGTATAGATATGAGTGTAGATAATATGTATAAAAACGTAGATTCTGATTCACTGACTCATCAATACCCAGCCCAAAACTTTGGCCTTTGAAACCCGAAAAGCCAAACAATCAAATCTTTCCTCTTAAAAAAAAAGGTTACTTTCTATATTTTAATTTTAAATTTGTTAACTTAACTTTGAACTTTGTATTTTATCATGTATGGGTATTTACCTGAAATAAAGAATTATTATTATTTTAATATTAGTGTAGATGAATAGTAGTAATGTGACTTTATGCTTAAGACATATAGCTATGTTGACCAATCCAAGTTTTTCCAAGAAGTTTTAGTTTCTCCACTGCCAGTGAAAGTAGTTACTCTACTCTAAGAGCAATTAGACTTGAGAAGACTTGAGACTTAAGGCACGTGTCGTGGCTCACATGTTGGAAGAGTACTTGAAGCTTTTTTCTTCAAGAAGACTGGGAGATTTGGTACCTAGTTATGTGGCAAAGGGTGGCAAATGATCTCATCAACCTCCCGAATAGTTTTGACGTCCATGCGCCGTATATTGGGTGACTAATTAGTTAGCGAATTATTTTCCACGTCAACAACGTATGAGTCACCGACTTCAATTCCAAAAATAGTTAAATGTAAACATCTATTGACAATAATAGGGCTTTAAAATTATTTATATTGAATAATATTAAGGAGCACACTAGTCGGAAAGACAATTTTTTCGAGAGTTTCCCTCAATTTCTTCAGGATTTCACCATCAGATTCTGGTTTTCTTACCATGGGACCACCCTTGGGATACTCCCTTTCCAACAAAAAAAGAATAATCAAAATCGGTTCATACACGACGAAGTTATTCGCCGATATACATTAAAAAAAATATACGGTCGAATTGAGAAACCTACTCCTTTTTTTGAAGTCGGTTAAAAAAGGGGTGTTGAATAATTTTTGTATTGTTTACCTTAAAAAGAAACCGTACCCAAAACCCAAAACCAAAATCTTTTTTGAAAACTTTTGAGAAATAAAAAAGTTACAAGCTATTAAATTTCAATAGAGGGGAAAACTGTCAAACAACGAAAAAGAGATGCACTTACTGGCACGTGACGTCACCGCCATTTGTTTGCGTAGGTAAAAACGAGATAGCTGGCTCTCCCCACAAAACGAGATAGCTAGTCCTTACGTTAATATAAATGCTAATAACTTGTTCATTTATAAACCAGTTTTAATTAATGCTGTTTTCGGATATTCATATATTTCTAGCATTATTTTTTGTTTCACATACAATAATTCATATAACCAAACACTGTCAACATCCCTATTGAGGTTGTGAAGCAGCCTATTAAACTAAACAACTTTTTCTAAGGAACATGGATTTTTGTATGTGGTGGTGGTAAGCTCCCCAAATAAAAAAATAAAATAAAGTAAAAATGGTATGGGTTTCCCCCTCTATTGAGATTTAATAGCTTGTAATTTTAGTCTTGAAATATTCGTGGAAGTCCAGGGAAGGTTTAAAAGGTGAGAAAATATGGAAAAAAGGCATTATGAAGTTGCCTTTTTCCATATTTTCTAATTTTAATTTAATTGAGCGCAGATTTGAAATGGCTAAGACAATAATTTTGATGTCAAAAGGTGTAAGCTGAAGTTTAATAAGTTGATAGTGGTTTTATAAATAATTTTAGGCCCAAGAATTTATAAAATGCAGATACGCACTTAGGTCCGTATTACAGAACGCGAATTAGAATCTTATCTATACTTAAGTATCAGTCGTCTTTGTTATTTTGATAGTGAGAGAAAGAGACAGTCAATACTTAAGTATAGATCAAGACATAAGACTCCTTCTGTAATACGAGCCTTAGTCAATCTACTATATAAAAATAAGTCGGGTTTTCCTTTCTGACGCTATAACTCCAGAACGCACGAACCGATTTCCACGGTTTTGCATTCGTTGGAAAGGTCTCGGGCTCCGTGAGGTTTATAGGATACTTTTTATTAAAAAAAAATAGGACGCGGGCGGAGCCGCGGGCGGAAAGCTAGTGCACTATATTTTTTTACCATTTTCTTTGTATCATGAAGACTTAGATCAACAATACTCTAATTAGATAACGGGTCACGTACAAAATCAAAGCTTAATTTTGTCCGCGTTAGTCAGTCTTAAACCAGTTTTTAGTTCAACCTAACTACAACCATGGCACCTGGTAATAAAGTCACAAATAAAAAAATAAAATAAAAGGTCGCGTCTCAAGTGCGCTGTTATTTACCGAAACTTTTATTTGCATCGACCTAGTTGTGATGTATTTTCGATCGAAGCACAGAGACCCCAGGATATCAAGTTTCCTCATTTCAAAGTAACGTACTATTTACAAAGGATTTGACATTCACATATAATTTTCAGGGAACGAAAAATATTCAGCGCGAATGGGACTTGTGAACTCACGATCCCAGGATTAGATCTCCTGACGCTCTATGAGCTATCGCGTGCCTTGAAGTCAAGCGGAGAAGTTTCTCATTCCATTACTTATCACATTACGTCGTGCGTGTAGGTTAGCGCCATCTGTGTCTCGTATGGAGAACTACAGACTCATACCACTTATTATTCGCGCCGAATAGGTCATCAATGTAAACGAAGCAAAAACGAAGTAGTTCCCTGAGACTTTTAAGTTGTTTTTTGGGGCTCCTTTGTGGGGATCTACCGTTTAGTGACCGATAGCGTATATTACCACCAAAAATCTTCCCTGCTGTCAGGTAATGGGTTGGTAATATCACCCACCACCCCATATATTTCATGCCATCTGGCGATCGGTTTGAGAATCTTTCTTGCCATCTTGCGACTGGTTATGAATATCACCACTTCATATCTTTCCGTGGGGTGAAAGTAATTGATCACTATATCGCTTTTTAATCTCAAGTGATTTAGTGCTTTCCCTAAAAATTAAGCGGGTAAGCGTTGTAAAAATACTAGATTTGACATCCATCGTACCATATGCTCTCGTCAGGAAAACATTGAATTCCTCACGTTTCTCCAAGAAATAGTTTCATGTTAAGGCTTAAGTTTCCTGCATTTAAGTGTAATTAAAGTCGCTTCTACGGCAATCTTACTTCAAACCTTGAGAGGCTCCGGTTTTTCAATTTTTAAGACATTAGATAATTGTGTCAAAGCGTGGGGGCATTGGTGGTGACTTTTTTCTTAGTTTTACCAGAGCTCGGCGCATCAGGTTACCCAATTTTTAATTAGAAAACTTTCTTATCGCCCACGAAGTAAATTAGATTTGCCTTTTCTTAATTTGGTTTTGAAGGCCGGTTGGTCGAGTGGTAGTGACGCTGCCTCTTGATCGACAGGTCCTGGTTTTGATTCTCAATCGGGGATGGTCATATGATTAATTTTCACTAACTTATTTAAATTCACCTACCAAAATCCATCCAAATGCATTCGGTCATATCTAAATTTTGTGGTTAACAATCTGAAAGTATTGCAGTATTATTAAAGAAAATTAACAAAAACGCATCCGCAACAGACTTCGTTATAACTAACAAAACGGGCAAGTGCGAGTCGGGCTCGCGCACGAAGAGTTCCGTACCATTTCCTATAAAACCGGCCAAGTGCGAGTCGGACTCTATAAAAACCATTATCTCTGTGGCGTACCTACTCATTACACCACATGTCTACATTAAATTAATATAAAAATTAATTTAAACATTTATTAAATCTAACTTACTTTCTACACACTTAAACACTAAACACATAACTACTACTAATCACTAAATACTAACTTAATAACTAATATCTACCTATATATAAAAATATGCTTAATAATATTTGCTGGCGAGTAAATCCGCGCGAAACGACTTGTTAATAGATTTACCGTTATGCGACCGGTCCCTCGACCGGCCGCTGCACAATGCGCTTCGACTCGCCAGTCGGAATCTGCATTCGACGCATGCGCACGCCGCTCCGTATCGCGCCTTCCTTTGTTCGCACTCGCGATCTTTTATTTTATTGTAATTATTTTTATGCTTTCGCTTCCTGAGCTTCCCTTCCTTATTTCTATCTTCGGTGTTGGGGACTGTCTCTTTTTCTGTGTTCTTATTCTGTGTAACCTCTACTCCTTCTGAACTTTTATGTGGTCAATATAATCGGTGATCTGGAATACGGACTTTTATTGCTGGCTCACTCCTGACCACTTTAGTGGCGACACAGCATCGCTTCATCTCTATAAAAATAGCAATAAAATCACGTTTGTTGTATCGGAGCCCCATCAAATATTTATTTTATTCTACTTTTTAGTATTTTTTGTTATAGCAGCAACCAAAATACATCATCTGTGAAAATTTCAACTGTTTAATTATCACAGTTCATGAGATACAGCCTCGGACAGACTTTCTATAAATCGAGCAAAAAAATCACGTTTTTTGTATGGGAGCCCCCTTAAATATACATTTTATTCTGGTTTTTAGTATTTTTTGTTATAAGGCCAATAGAAATACATCATCTGCGAAAATTTCAATTTTATAATTATTACGGTTCATGAGATACAGCCTGGTGACAAACGGACGGACGGACGGACAGACGGACGGACAGACGGACGGACGGACGGACGGACGTACGGACAACGGAGCCTTAGTAATAGGGCCCCGTTTTTTCCCTTTGGGTAGGGAATCCTAAAAACTTAGACAAATGTAATCAGCAACATGCTTCGTCATTCCCGATCAAATCCTAAAAAGATACAAAATGAAACCCGTCAAATAAGCCCCCCCAAAGTTCGCCCCGCTGAAAGGTTCCCATAATACTGGCCACGTTACCACCGCGTCTGAAAGTTATTGCCCTGAAGTCCATATACACTGAAGATTCAGATATCTAGCCTTTTAGAAGCGTTTGACGTGACATCCAATTGCGAATCCACAACTAAAAATAACTGTGGAGAATTTCCACGGCTAGGGTTGCCATCGCTTTTATATTAAGACTAGCTTTCCGCCTAACTTCGTTCCCGTGGGGATTTAGAAAAATTGTTGATGTTTGAGCTATATTTTTGAAAAAATCAAAATTCGTCCAGCAGTTTCACATGGTTGGGTAACAAATACCGAAACATCTTTCGACTATTGTATTTTTCTCCTATCTTGATCACAATTTGTAACCATACACCATGTTATGAACAGTTCAATAATTTTTTGTTTGAATTTTGACTTGATTAATGGGCGCGTCGATTTTTTACATAGCGTGTAGCAGCAATTCTTTTTTTTACATGAAGCTAGCAACCCTAAAGTCTAAGCTTTCATTTCCCGCCCGTTTCATGTCCATGCGAGGTTCATTTCGCATTGAACACAAAGACTGACATGGATCTCCTTGCTGGTGAAAGACTGGCCGTTGCAAACCGGGGCAACGTTATGTTGCAAACTTACGTGGAAAAGAAATACATTTTAATTAAGAGAGTAAAGGAGCTCAAAATCGTTTGAAATTTTCATTGAAACGTATTACGTTTACAAAGTCTTATACTTAGTTACAGCGGGTTAAGGTCATTAAGACCTCACTTTTAGTATATAAAATTGCGAAATCTATACTTCTATATCTATCTATATCTATATCTATACATATTATAAAGAGGAAAGATTTGATTGTTTGTTGGTTTGTTTGTTTGTTTGCATCGAATAGGCTCCGAAACTACTGGACCGATTTGAACAATTCTTTCACCATTAGAATCCTACATTATCCGGGATGGACATAGGGTACATGATTTTCCCGAATTCCCACGGGAACGAAGTCCCGCGCGGGAAGCTAGTATATTATAAAGAGGAAAGATTTGTATTTTTGTATGTAAAGAATAGGCTCAGAAACTATTGGACCCATTTAAAAAAATCTTTCACCATTATGTTACTCAGGGATAATGTATGTAGCATACATTATCCCTGAGTAACATAGGCTACATAATTTTCCCGAATTCCCACGGGAACGAAGTCCCACGTGGGATGCTAGTCTTCTATCTATATCCATACCTATTATAAAAAGGAAATATTTGATTATTTGTTTGCATTGAATAGGCTCCGAAACTACTGGACCGATTGAAAAATTCTTTCACCATTAGAATCCTACATTATCCGGGATGGACATAGGGTACATGATTTTCCCAAATTTCTACGAGAACGAAGTCCCGCGCGGAATGCTAGTAGTATATAAAATGGCGAAATCTATAATAATTTCACAAAAACAAACGGTAACCTTTTTTGTAATGTAAATGTCCCCGGGCTACAGATCTACATATAAGATGTTTGTGAAGAATTCGAGTATTAGTTTAAAAGTATTTAAATAAAACATAATATTTTAGTAGAATGTGACGGGTGCCTTTGCACCGGGAATGACTCGGGGTGGTCTTCTAGAATACTTTTAACTTGACGGTTCTTTATAATGAGTGTAATTTTTTTATTGTTATTATTTGTTTGCTGACCTTGAATTATGGCATTTAATAATTAAAATTTTTTTTGTAGATTGTTTGAATTAAATACTCTTTGTTTTTATTTAAAAAAAAAGTAAGATTTAGCAGCGCGTAAAAATACAAGCTTTCCACAGCCAAAAATATAAATATTTTGGAGCTAGTGACATAGGTTCTGGCTATCAGCCAAAATGCCTAAAAGGTACAGGCCAATCACCTTTTCAGGGCAAACATGTCATATTATATGATGTTTTTCGAAGTAAATACTAGCATGTGTATTCTACGCAACCATATTTATTTAGTTTTATTTTTTAAATAAGAGCCAACAATCAAAACTTAATACTAGAGCGTGAACGTACAGCATGACAAGCAAAGCTGTTTGAAAAACTAATCTAAAAAATTAAACGTGCAGAGTATAACTAAGTATCAAAATCCCTTAATTCCCACTTACTAAAGGGGTAAGTACTAACTCTAAAATTAAAAAATCGCTTAAAAAATCAGATATAAATAACATTCATTGCTTGTGACTTTAATTTATTTTATTTATTTTATTTTAACATACAGCATACAGCATTATTAAGTAAATCTACTGGACATAAAACAACTTAATTAACACAGAAGCCAACAAAGTTTCCACTAAAATCTATTACATTACCGTCTTTGAAACGGTTGAACCAATTTTGATTAAGTATAGCTTAAGAACGATCTCGATTACGCCAGCTTCCAAAAAAAAAACGCATAAAAGTCGGTCAATTTCGGAACCACGATGCTGCAGACAGACACACAGAAACACAGACATACAGATATACACGTCAAACTTATAACACCCCTCTTTTTGTCTAGGGTTAAAAATAAGAAACCGCACTCACTTGACGCGAACTTATTATTTATTTATTTATTTGTTTATTAATCATATAAATGAACAATTGATATACATAGCCTCACAAAACCATATATACGGTTTGACTGTGGGATCAAGATTCTCGCGTTCTAAACAATTCCAACTTAATGATAATAATGGAATACGGTAAATTAATTTAGAATAGGTACAGAGGCCAGCGCATCAGGTTACTCCATTTTTCATTGCAAAACCGCTCTTATCACAACAGCACAGAGTGCACGCGTGTGGTAACCTGAGATGCGGCCGTCCGTACAATCAGAAATATTTAGAGATACAATTATAAACTATCCAAACAATAATGTTTTAGTTTATTTTTTTTATTTTTGTTGGGTTCTCGACGAATAACCTCGGGCAAACTGTTTAATAAGTAAGGAATTCTTTTCTTTAAGGTTCTGTCACTAAAGTAGTTTGTTACATGAGGTATGACGTATTTACCCGACGTCATCGATCTTGTACCCTGCTTACAAGCATAATAACAAGTTTCTGTACTCAGCTTACTTCCCAAAGGAAATCGATTTTCCAACCCTCTGAACTAGGAAAAGCAAATCAAATGTATCCGATGTTATCGTCATAATATTAGGTCATATTGGATCTAAACGTTTGCTATAAATCATAAACTTCGACAATTTCGACATGGTTCAAGAATACAACGCTCGGGGCAATCGGGTTGTCCAGACATTAATTGATTGCTCTGTTAGTAGACCTTCAATGTAATTTAAACTAAGCTTTATGGCCACTTGAGTTTAAAATTGAGGTCCAGTGGAAAACTGCATATGAGATCGAAGTGAAATAAGTATTAAGCTTTTTACATTTTGATTGGGTCAGACCAATATCAAAAAGTTTGGTAGAATCCAGGCGGAAGTCTAGAACATCGTTTCCGTGGGAAGTTAAAGAAAATCATGTAGCCTATGTATCATTCTGATATCTAACCTATGTAACTGCAAAGTTTCATCAAAATCCCTTCAGTAGTTTTTGCGTGAAGGAGTAACAAATATCCATCTATCCGTTCCCATACATTTTGCGTTTCAAAGAAAATGATCAACTCATTCCGCGTCGCCGTCTAACATATTACCAAATTCCCTTCGCATCTCCACGTGGAACTTTTTCATTCGTTCTCCGTGGAACCATTCGTTCTGAACGAATGATGGAATGCAATTAATATAAGGAACGCGGGGGAGGAATTTTAAACAAGTAAAGCGTCATACAATGAAATATTCTAACATGGTTAGCGACGTGACGTTATCGAAGATGACATGTGTAAATGCGGTGGGACAATTTGCATCATACTTATTTTGAATTTTTACCGACTTTTAAAAATTAGGAGGTTCTATGTTCGACTGTATGTATTTTTTAAATGTAAGTACGAGTATGTTCACCGATTTCTCCTCAATTATGGACCGATTTTCAAAATTCTTTTTTTTTCGAAAGAGTATACTCCAGAAGTGGTCCAATATAAATTTTATCGAAAATGATTCAGTGCTTTAAAAAAAATCAACAAAAACAAAAAATATTACAAACCAGAACATCATCTAAATAAATGAGTGTTTGTGGTTTGTGGTTATCTGCTAATAATACTAGTTATCTACTGTGTGCGAACTGTTGTTGGGATTGAAGTCGGTGATTCATACGTTTTTAACGTGAAAAATTGTTTTAAAATAAATAAACGCTTCACATTCAAAGGCTCAACTAAAGTTGTCGTGCCCTTGCCTTGGAACATATACAAATACAGACACGAACGCCCATGTCATTTGAAATAAGCCGGTTTCAAACATTATCTAAGTTTTAGTTTATTTTTTGCCTATGGCAGTTGTCCCACCGCCGGCGAGAAAACGACTAACTATCGGCTATTTTCTCGCTCAAGAAACGAACAATAGATATACATTCTGTGTAAACAAAAGAGATGCATATACAAATAGTTGATCGCTGACTGGTCACACCGCCGGCGAGGACTCGCTTCACTAGTTTGTCGCCGGTCGGAAAGATAACACTCGCTCAGCGATCAGAACTCACGCCGAGAGAGCAACCAGCGGTCATTTCATAGGCTGGTTTACACTTTGCGTAGTGTGAGTGCAGGTGTTTAGTGTTTAGTACTAAACAACGTGTGGACTGCAAGTATTTAGTGCGAGTGATTAGTAATCAGCGTAGTCAAGTGAATAGAAGTGCTTTCTATTTTTGGAGAGTAAAATTGCGAGTGACCGCTCCTCCTTCCCCTTCACTCGCACGCAGCGTTTTGTTTAGCGCGTTGCACGGAGACGCTCGCTTATTTTACAAAATTCCGTGGTATCTTCTGAAGCTAATTTTTTAAGTAATTGGTAGCTTGCACCATGAACGGGTCTTCCACTAATCCATTTTCGTACCAACAGTTTCCGTGGTCTTGTAAGTTCTGATTCTAATAGTTCTTCGGTTTCGGACACTACCGCGTTTCATATTTCTTTCAATATTTCTTGCAATTGCAAACGCGCTTCTTGAATTTGTTCGTCCATACTTGCTGTACGACACCCAAGCACTGAATGTTGACTAAACGCAGCCTGTTGGGGATGATGAATGATGCACTTATTTAATGTTCCTTTGGTTTATTTGATGAAATTAGGTACTTGAATGATTATAAAAAAAAATATGAAATGGTCGCTGGTGTTCGCTGCGGTGGCTAGCGCGAGAGTGTCGATCGGGGCTACTCCCCGCTTCCCGGCACCGCCGGCGCGTACGTTGCTTCGGCGTCGACACAGCCACTAAACAGTATTGGACACTACTCGCATTATACACTCACACTTAACACTTACACTAATCACTAAACACTATACACCTGCACTTGCACTAAGCAAAGTGTAAACCAGCCTTAAGCGAGTGATGCGAGTGATCGCTCGTCGCACTCGCACACTCGCTTAAACTACACACTCGCTACCCGCGGCACGCCGCCGACTCGTTTCTACATTCTAGCTCTGCTCGCTACTCGTTCATCGTTGCCGGTGGGACAACTGCCTAAGGCCTTTAATGTCGGGGTTTATACAAAATGTTTAATTTGTAGAGTTACGTGAGCCAAAAGAGATAAGTCTTTATTTCAAAGCATTTAGCCATGCTAGTTTCAAAGCATTTGTGGTGCGGTTCCCGACGTTCATGCTGGAGACCTTCATGAAGGAGAGCTTTTGGACGGAGGGCGTGGTGTTCCGCCGTTTCCGAGGGAGATTCCCGGTTGCAGACACCCCCGGAAAAACACCCGGGAAATAGTGTTAGTTAGTTTTATTTTATTTTGTTTAATTATAATTCATATGTATGTTAGTCTAGAAGGTATTTATCTATGGGCCTTAGATGCCTGATATTAAATGATTTTATTATTATTATTATTATCTATTTCTACAGTTTAACCAATCGTGTACTGTGCCAATCAGATAAACACTTCTTGTTCTATTTTTTTATGTAATGTTTTATTGTTTCAGGTAAGTGTCTTGACGAATTTGGACAAGAAACGAGTCTTTTAGTTACAGTGGAAGGAAACAATTACAATACTTACTTTGTCTGTAGTAGGTAAGTACCTCTAATATCCATATAAGTAGTTCACCATGTAACATATGCAGGAATGCTGACCCTTTTTCAAAGTTTTCACTGTACGAGTAATTATCAAAACACTTAGGTATGTAGCCTCTAAAGAACTATTACGCAAAATTTATATAGCTCTTGCCCAATCAACGCTCTTGTATTGCATCTCAATTTGGGGTGGTGCTGGTAAGACCGTGTTTATTGGGCTTGAAAGAGCCCAGCGTTCACTGCTGAAAGTGATGCACTTTAAAAGATACAGATTCCCTACAACTGTACTTTACTCTATCTCTGGGGTCCTCAGCGCTAGGAAATTGTATGTTATGAATGCTATCCTACGGCTACATAAGATCTTACCATTTGATCCGAATAAACTAAAAAAGAGGAACCAAAATGTTGCCGTAGCTGACCCGATCAGAACTACCTTTGCGAGGTCACAGCTGAACAAACTAAGTTATCACTTACACAACCGCGGACACAAAGCACTTAATATCTACCCTAAAAATATACAGAGCTGTAAAAAATTACTTATAGACTGGCTTTTTCCCTTGGAATATAATGAAGTAGAATCTTTTCTTCAATTCACAGTGTGAGTCAATCAATCTTATTTCCACATGAACACAACATTCTCATATACATACACACACAACACTCACACACACACAACACACACACACAACACACACACACACAATACTCGCACAAACACAACACTCACACACACACACATACACACCCCCTTAATCACACCCAACACACTCACTTATACACACAGCTAGTCTAGGTTAAGTTTTGTTTTCTTTGTATTGTATAACTTGTACACAATTTGTTTTCACACTTATACAGTCCTTGGAGGAGCGGTATCTCCTGGCACAAGTATTGTAATACTTAATAGGAGATGCCAACTCAAATGTTGTAAGCGCAAACCGAAAATAAATAAATTTTTCATTTTCATTTTTTTCAAGTTAGAGAAAGAAGATTTTTCACTGAAGACATTGTTTCCTTTGCCTTTCTCGAAAGGGATGAATTAAACAGAAAAAAATACAAAAGTGACAGTGACATTGACATATAAATATAATATAAATAAAGTCTTCCTTCATTGCATACATATTTTAGAAGGTTCTTACCACGAGAATATATACAGGCTCCATACAGGGTCTTTCATTAAGCGCTTTCTATCTTTAAATTTAAATAAAACAAAGTGTATGTGAGATATAATTGATTTTTTAAATTCGTATGAAAGGCCTATCAATGCCATTATGTATGGAAAATAACATCGTTCAAATGTCCACCCTGGATTCGCTGGGTGGCGCGTATCCAAAATGCCTAATTTTCCATGACTCTGGCGCGTAAATCAGGATATTTTTTAATTTTTATTATAAGAACTCTTGACCTCAATCTTGACCATAAAGGTCAAAGATGAGGTCGACGATGGTGCGAGGTTAAATTTGACCAATGGCCCGCAGTATGTTGGCTTTGAGGGCTGACGTGGTTTATGGCTTGTTTGCATACACCTGCGACTTAAGAAAACCCCACAAAAAATAGTCTAACGGGGTTAAATCGCACGATCTCGGAAGCCAGTTCAAATCACCCTTTTCGTAAGACGATCGCTACGCTGATTGAAACGTCTTGTTGAAACCACATGTTGCTGGTGTCCATATTATCCAATTCAGGCCTAAAGAAGTTGGTAATCATCGAAATTGTAGTCTGTGAAAGGCCAAGTTCTTGTGACCGACGTGAAATTGACTGCCTCAGATTCTCCTCCACACAGCAGCGATTTTTTCGGCAGATCTTGCGATTCCTCGACGTACGGGTGTTAGTGGACTGTTTATCGAACCAGTAGACTCAAAATTATTCACTACACTGCGAATAGTACTCTCAGCAGGACGATTGTGGCTACCGTAAAATGGGCGAAGCGCGCACGGATCGTTGCCCAAATACAACACCCATTTTGATGACTTTTTATTGGATGCTGTATCTGGTCAAAAAACAAACTCCAAAGCCTAGCTCATAGACGCAAAATAGCTTGCCTATGTGTTTTCTACAAGATGTACTTCAGGGAGTGTGCTAATGAGCCGCACGAGCTCATTTCGTCTGCCCCGCCCTTCTACCGGACATCCAGACGCACTGCGGGGTACCACCCTTACCTTGTCGAAATTCCTCGAATCCGTACTGAGCGCTTCTGTTCATCTTTTATACTGCGCACCGCTAAGGAATGCAATTCTCTGCCTGCGTCTGTATTTCCGATCTCATATAACCCGAGTTTCTTTAAAGTTCGAGTGAATAGGCATCTTCTGGGTGAGCTTGCTACATCCTCGACCACATCTTCGCCCCTGGGCTAGGTTGTGGTCAAGAGCAAACCCATAAGTTGTAAAAAAAAAGTCATGATGATTTGGCAAAACAGACTAAATAACTGACTGTCAGTTTGACAGATGTAGCTTCAACAATATGGTCACTATCAACGGTCAAAGTTTGGAAATCCTTAAGACCCTTTACAAAGCAAACTTTTACCTAAAAGTGTGCAAGGGCGGCCTTAAGCATTGTACTATCTTCCTCGCAGTTTATTATGAAAATAGCTTTGGAAATAGAGACGAGAACCCTTTGAAACTATGTGTTGAACAATTTAACCGCCAGAATGAGCCATAGGCCCCAGATTGACTGGTCGATTGACCGCGGCTACGTCGTAAAAGTGAGTTACGACCGGGTTATTCCACCCGATACTGTACTACGTTACCCATGAATGGGGTTGCTAGGTGTAAATCTGAATCATGAGGGATACTTTCTATAAAGGCATTTTTGTTTGTAAAAATTTTGGTAGGCGCCTTTAAATTAGCGAAACCAAACTGCACAACTTTTTTTAAATAAGTACATTTTAGTTTAAATATAATAATTTTAAAAAATTCCTCGCTCCAGACAACTTTTACGAACAGCTGATTGCCTTAGTATGGAAAGTCTAATTCATTGTTTGAGAATTTTATATAGGTTCCTAGGGAATAGAATAGAATAGAAAAAATAATAATTTTATAGGACATTTAGGATGCCACTTTAAACAAGTCAAGATTACAATGAAATACATACAAACATACATTAAGCGATTTAAATACATACAGACGCATTCGTTCTTTTGATCCTACTGACTCTACGCCTATTCGCAAAGGTTCAGTCTTCCTCAGGAAAGAACAGGCAAGAAACTCTGAGGTTGCTCTTTTAAATCTCATTACAAATTTTCTTATTTACCAATTTTAACTAAATCTGAAATAACTCTAGAGCTGAGCAGTTCATTCCCATTGCTGCCTGTCTGATAGATAATCAGAAATTTTGTAATAGGGGAAGTTTAGTTTCATGGAAAGCTAATGTATCTAATGTTTTGCTAACTAATTTTAAGTCACACCATTTTGCATACACACATATGCATATTTCTTTACTGATTTTGATGTGCTTCACACAATTTATGTATAGTCTGGGGTCCAAGATTAATTTTTACCTTTTTTGATCGAATGTGTAACCATGATTCAATCTGATCAGATTCTCCTGTGAAGTCGCTCCACTGTAAACCCTGTTTTTTTATTCTCAGAGACTAAATTGACAATACCTGGGTTGCCAGTTTTTTGCAAATCTTAAATAGTGATGTGCCACTAACGGTAACCGATGTTATCAAAATTAAGTGCCGGTTTTATATTACTTAAAGAGAAGGGAGGAAATACTTACTTTAAACGTAACGTAATGTCTTTAATCGTTTTTAGGGTTGCCGTATCAAAAATAGAAATTAACGTGTTTTTCGCTAACATACACAAATAACTAATAGAATAGTTACCGATAGATTTTCCTTTTTTTAAAGTTGTTTGCTGTTGTCATATTTAAATAAGTGCCGTATTTCTTAAAAGTTTAGTGATTTTGTCATAAATAAGAGCGTGAATTGTCGTATTTTACTGTTGGGAACAACACTGATGGCAACTGTCTTTTTTTGTTTATAAGCATCAAAAGAGGTTTTATTATAAATTCATTTCGATAATAATTTTTAAAATGTTAATATCATACAAAACTAAGAAGACAAAATGGTTATTAATACGTTTTTTTAAAGTTTCGATTCAAAAATCGACAATTTAGGTACAACAATGTTAAAAAAAACTGGTAACATTATTTGTAAATTTGACATTTGCATATGTCAATTTAGTCTCTGAGAATAAAAAACAGGGTATAATGACTTGACCTGCTTTATCTTGGATCATGGTCAAGCGCACCCCGAATGAGAAACGGGACTAAGCGCATGGAAAAGGAAGGTATGAAACACAAAATACCAAACTTTAATAAAACAACTTTATATTCACGCTTAACAATTGATTAAAATCAACTTTAAGACTAACAACAATGTATTGAGTGACGGCCGGTTTGGTCGAGTGGTAGTGACGCTGCCTCTTGATCGGCGGGTCCTGGGTTCGATCCCCAGTCGGGGCAAACATTTGTGTAAAAAGCAGATGTTTGTGCTCGGGTCATGGGTGTTTATGTTTGTCTTTTCCAAGGGACCCACGACACAAGGGAAAACCTTAGTGTGGGCCTTTGAGTGTGTCGCGTTTATTATTATTATGAACTCATATATCAGGCTGTCAAAGTGATATGTGCCATAAAATTGTAAGCCGAAGATGAGGTAATGTTCCATCCAACCTCCAGTCATTACATTAACCTGATTCCACCTGTATGGCGTTTCATTACGCATTCCATAGTTAGGGATGTACTGGTGTAAATAGCATTATATTGTCTCTGTCTTGGGTGATAACGGTGGGTGCTTGGACTTTGCACTCATCACGATTTTTTAACCTTACTGATGATAACTCCATTGATCTAATTACAGTAATCAGGATCGCAGAAATTATTATTCTTATTTATAAGTCAGGCTGTTGTTGAAAAACAACTGATATAGTAAGCCTGTATCCTAATATCTTTTTACCGTGTGGTGATCGGTTGAGAATAACACCACCCCATCTCTTTCCGTGGGTGTCGTAAGAGGCGACTAAGGAAACACAAATGAGACCTGCCTCCTAGGAATCCATCCCAGGCAACGACACTTCATTTTTTTCCTAATCTGAGGTGTCGTCCTATGGTCTCATGCGGTGTGGTAGGCTCTGTAAAGGGCCGTCTGGTTCGCGACCACCCTCCTACCGAAGTCCGACGCCAAACAGCTTGCTGTGTTCCGTCGGTGCGTGGGAGTACCAGTGCCTTTTTAGGCATTTTCTGGGTTAACTCGCTCCATCGTCGACCTCATCTTTGACCTTATGGTCAAGATTGAGGTCAAGATTTAACCCATCTTATAATAATAATAAAAAAATCTTCATCTATGTTGGTCTAATCTTATTATGTTTGTCCAGTCTATTCTTAAAGATGTTGACGTTAGGCGCCGAGACTACTTCCTCTGGTAGTTTGTTCCAAGGCGTGATTACTCTGTCTGTAAAGAAATTAGAAGGTATTGCTTAAAACCTATGAATGAAGTCTTGGATCATGGTCAAACGAGCTAATATGAAACAAACAATACGATGCATACTTTATTGCACACCAACATAGTTGAACAAGGTGTGATATGTTAATAGATGGGTGCTATTACTCTATAAATGAATATATTAACGAATAATAGTATAATGTGATATTTGACAGTTTAATTATTAATGACTAATTTATCAATGTTATTTTAATTATTAAATTTTAATTATTAATGATTTACTTTTTCAATGTTTGCATGCCATTTTATGGTGAAATATGAAGAACTATAATAATATGTATTACCTTTAAGATCCTTTGTACGATATTTCGTGCAAATAAACATCATTTATTCATCCATTCATTCAAGGTACAAAGTAAATTTAAATCATGTTAAAAAATTTGGGTACATAAAATATTTTTAACAAAAAATTGACCCGCCTTCAAAAAGGGTGAAATAATTTTTTAAAGCTATGTTTACGAGTAAGTAGTGGTTACGGGTAAAACAGTAAATAGGGGAATTCATAGCGGAATATGGTAAATAGAGAGGAATTTTTTTTAGACGTCGGCGCCGAACAATTACTCGCATGGCATAACTATCTTAGTTTTATTCTGCCAAAAAGCTTGTGCGAATACTTATTTCATTAAACTAGGTCCTGTTCAAACCGGCGCCGACGTCAAAAAAAATTCCTCTCTAATTACCATATTCCGCTATGAATTCATCTATTTACTGTTTTACCCGTAACCACTCGTGAACATAGCTTTAAAAAATTATTTCACCCTTTTTGAAGGCGGGTCAATTTTTTGTTAAAAATATTTTATTTTATTCTTTTTAAAGGTTAACATTTATCATTCATATAACTCCCTCGTAGATCCATACTAATATTATAAATGCGTCTGTCTGTTCGTCTTTCACGCCTAAAGTACTGAACCGATTTTGATGAAATGGTACAAAAGGTGGCCCCATTGCTTGAAGTATACGCTTATGCAAATAATCATCACGAATGTAACCGTTGCTCCGCATGCAATGTGGAACAACACTAATTTTATGGCCAAGCAAGCATTTGATTAGAAATTCGGTCGCCTTCGTAACATAATTAACGGATCTCAAATAGGTGATGTGGCTCGTTACGAGTTTAGTGATGGACAGTAAAGCGAGGATGTGTTTGTTTAAGCGCTTAATGGTTTCGTGTGGACTGGAGGACTATTCCAGTAATCAATGGCGTCTCAGTGGCGGTTGAGTGACTTTGGTCGCAGTTTTATCCGTTTACGAGGCGAAATAGAGAACTATCAAAATTGTATACATTTTTAACCCCCAAAAACAAAGAGGGGTGTTATTAGTTTGACGTGTGTATATATGTGTCTGTCTGTGGCATCGTAGCTCATAAAGGAATAAACCGATTTCGTACAGTTTTTTTTATTTGAAAGCTGACGTAAACAAGATTGTTTTTTTTTTTTTTACCAGCCCATATACGTCCCCACCGAGGGGCACGGGCCTCCCATCGAAACACGAAGGGGATTTAGGCCATAGTCCACCACGCTGGCCCAATGCGGGTTGGTGGACCGCTCGTCTTTCGAAAATCAATTTTCTTGGACGGACAGGTTTCATCACGATATTTTCCTTCACCGTTGAGCAAGTGATAATTAGAAATCCGTACATAAATCCGAAAAGACGAATTTAGTGGTACAGGCCCACACCAGGATTTGAACCCGCGACCTTCGGATTACAAGTCCGGCTCATCACAAACTGGGCTATCACCGCCTTTTTATTATATTTACTATATTTTATCAAAATTGGTTCAGCTGTTTAAGAGTTATAAGATAAGTGATGGAAATTCGGGGGTTACCAATACACCATGCTTTGATTGGCGGCGCCACCGCGCCAACTGAATGTTCAGTTCAAAATAGTTTGCACCATAAAGTTCGATTGGTGATGGCGCTGCTGGTCGGTGTGGCTGTCATCAAATGTACGAGGTTTCGATAGTTATTTATTTCACCACCTGAACGGGTATAAATTAACTTTTTATAAAAAAAAAACAACTTCAAAAAGCAAAAAAAATATATAGCATTTAGTATGCTACGTACCTACCTACTGATCTGTTTGAAGTTGACGCGAAGGCGGATATACGTATAGCCAAAAGATAAAAGATAAAGATAAAGATAATTTATTTGTCAAACATGAGTACAGTAAAATACAGGTGAAATAGTCAAATAGAACGTGTCTTAGCATGTTTTGCCTTGCGGCGTACAAATATTAAAAAGGCATTAAAGGGTAGAGAACCAATAATCATTAAAAAATTAAAAAATCATAAAAATAAAGATGAAATTAAATTAAATTTAAATCAATCAAACTTATTTGGCCTGGCACCGACTTCAAAATCATGTATCATAATTATCAGTAGGTACATACCTAGCATACCAAATGATGAACTGAACATACATTTAAAAAGATACATACAGTCGAACATAGAACCTCCTCCGTTTTTGAATTCGGTTAAAATTGACATCATTGTCATTCAATCGCCATTGAGTCGTTATTGATTAGTAGAATAGATGCCCTGAGGAGTGAGTGACTGAGTCCGTACTAAAAAAACAAATGTGAAGTCCGAACGGTTTATCGCCGATAAAGTTTTAATGACAGCAGTTAAATATACATACACTCACGCATTATTATATCCCTGTCGGGGTAGGCAGAGCGTCATGTGGTTCTAAAAACATTTGATGCCACGTTTGACATACACATACGTTCTGAGTAAAATGATTTCTTAAAGTTGTCCCTTTTTTATTATAAGATGGGTTAACTCTTGACCTCAATCTTGACCATAAAGGTCCCTAAAACAAGAGTTGCCTGGAAGAGATTGCTCTTAGCGATAAGGCCGCCTTTGCACACTTTTATTTAGTTAAGTATGTAAATCCTTTTTTTGTGATTGTGTGCAATAAAAAAATTCTAGCTGTCTGAGGGTTACTGGATGGAACACGCTTTCATGATGTTAAAAATGGGGTTACACAGGTTCTGTTGTACGTTAGGTATGTTTGCTGAAGAAAGAACAGACGGTTTTGACGCCTTATTAGTAATTAGTAATTTTTTTAGGGTTCCGTACCTCGAAAGGAAAGAAACTGAACCCTTATAGGATCACTTTGTTGCCCGTCCGGCCGTCTGTCTGACAAAACCCTTTTTCTCAGGAACGCGTGAAGGTATCAAGCTGGAATTTATATCAAATACTCAAGTCTACTGTTCCTTGGAGTTGTGAAAAAAACATACTTCTATGGCAACGCAATCAAAAGATACAGCCGTTTATGCCGCAAATTTTCGACACTCGCAAGGGAATCAAAACCTTCTTCCCGTGAACTCAGAATCTTGAAAGGTACGAAGCAACGTCTTATAGCACAGATAAAGGAACAATTGCGAAAATCGTAAATTTTTAGGTACATTATTTCATAAAAATATTTTTAATAATTTTAAACTTACTACCCCTTTCCTTATGAACGCGTAGAGGTATTAAATTGAAATTCATATCTAATACTCAGGTCTGTAATACCTTTAAGCAGGTTTGTATGGAACCCTCGGTGCGCGAGTCTGACTCGCACTTCGCCGGTTTTTTTCACTCTTGACCACAGTAGTCCAGGGACGCTGAGTCGCTGACGTAGCAAGCTGTTAGTTGCGAATTTGTCTTTTAGCAAATGAATGTTAGTGGAAGTTCTTAGCGATTTATTAGGTTATTGTAACATTAGGAGAGTTGCCAGAGCACTAAACGACCTTGCAAGGCCGAAATACTATTGTTATTCGGGTTTACGACTTCATATAAATATTTGCGAAACAATGCGGTACACAGACATGTTGTACACATAGCAGCACGTCGGGCTATACAGGGCTTTAGGTAAATCTCTGTCAACCTCTCGGTTGCTAAATCAGTCCACGAAACTGAACAACTTTCCCCAAGGAACATAGGTCAAAATACGAAAAAAAAATTTTGATCTCCCATAAAAAATGTGCTATATGCTGATGAAGTTTGTATGGGAACTCAAATTTTTTTTTCGTATTTTGACCTATGTTCCTTAGGGGAAGTTGTTCAGTTTCATGGACTGATTTATCACCCGAGAGGTTGAAAGAAATTTACCTAAAGCCCTGTATATGTTGACCTTGACATCGCCTTTATGCCGTTTGCAATAGCGCCGGCTTTCGTAGTGCAAATGGAGTAAATCTCTGTCAATCTCTGTCTAACCTGATGTGCTTCTTCTTCTTATCGTGTAGGTGTAGTCAAGTGTGTGGCGAACTTAACTAAACCTGGTGTCAGAGTATTCAAGCCGCACAATGGCCTCTGACTTGGTTTTAACGACTGGTAGTCAATCGACAACAGCCGGGACCGACAGCTTAACGTGCCCTCCGAAGCATGGAAACGCTGCTGATGTGCTGCTGTCTGTACTACTAAATACTTCGCTAAAATATTTTTATCACTAGCTTTCCGAAGGGTACCACGTTTCTGTGGGGAATCGGGAAAGTAGCCTATGTTACACTCGAATAATTTAGTATTATAATAGTGAAATAATTTTTGAAATCGGTCCAGTAGTTTTTGAGTTTTTTCGTTACAAACATACAAAAATCCAAAATCTTTTCTCTTTAAAATATTTGTGTAGATAAGAAAATGTCTTACTGACTCATCGAAACACCCAGCTCCAACTCTTGAACTGTAAAGCTGGAATTACCCACAGGTTTTCTTAAATGTAGACAATGAGAAAAACATTCAGGCTGACTTGAAATTATCATTGTAGCATAATTAAGGGTAATGATTAAAGATTATTAACCTTAATTATCATAATAAACTTGGACCCTTAGGCAGCAAGCAGGGTGTTCTTCCCGGTGAAATTAAACAAATAAATTTAAAAAAAGTAAAATGGAAAGTACCGTTGAAAATAGGAAATAAAAAAGTTTTAACAACATTTTTAAAAAAGAACAACCCTAGAATTTCTTGTCTATTCTTCTCGGGGGAAGATCTCTTGTCTGTGACTGTTTGTTTGCCTTTGCAAACAAACATAGACTTAAAATACGAATGTTATTGACTTATTTTAAGCATTATTTAATGTTCACTGAAACAAAAACATTTTGAATTGTATTGAACTGCTGAGATGGAACCAAAGTATTCCGTTCGTCGATTCAAAAGTTGTCTCGCCGCGTGAAAGCGCTCAAACATTTGCGAACCTAACTTTTTAAGTGACTTTGCTATCGAGACAAGTTCCCAAGTCGCGATAAAAATGAAATGTTGCCTTTTAGTGACATTGCTCCTGAAATTGAATTCTGAAATTCATAACAACGGAGTCTAGAGCACATAAATCAGAAATACTAGCTTATATATTTTAAAGAGAAATGAATCGAGAGAGTAGAAATAATTCAACGTTAGAGTTATGAACTGTTAATACTTTTTTGGTGTTTAAATGTGTCATTTTGATACCCCTTTTTAACGTCTTAGAGAATGAATTTTGTAAAACGCAGAAACACGGGTGTCACAAATTGTGGTGAAGAGTACTATTACCAAGTTTCAAGTCAATTGGACGACGTTATTTTTTTTTCCATACAATTTTTATTTATTTATTTTCATGCTTCAGACGATCTAGCTTGAAATTTTTATATGAAACGATATAAAACAAAAAAATAAGGGTCTGTTAAATTTTCATAAAGTTTACGTACAAAAAATTTGTGTACTGATTAAAAAATAACCCTGTTTAAATGTATGTCAACTGTCGCTCAAGGTTGCTTCAGATTATGATCTAGTCATGTAAAATATCCCCTTCCTACAATCCTGATATGACTTTCTTCTGAGAAGGACATGCATATAGTGATTTAGATTCTTGTAGGGTCTATTTAAAAATTTTGTTGATTGTTTTTTGTTTTGTTGATTTATATCCTTTCTACATGATAATTTAAATAATAACTTTAACTGCCTTAAAAAAGATAAATTAGGCATACATATAATATGAAGTATTTGTTTTTGTTGTGCTCTTAAATCCAATATAGGTTTATTTTAGTATGAATCTTAACTTTTTTTAAATATACATTTTTTTTAAATAGTGAATTGTGAAAAAAGTCTACATTTTTCTTAATAATGGACATGAATAAATATTTAAACCGAATCTTAACAAAAAATTGTGAATTTTCAAATCTTTTTGTTTGAACTAGGGTCTCTCAGACTCCACCAGGCAAATGATGTCATTTTTATTCACCAGGCATGCCAAGGGTTAATTCTAATGGGTGCCTTTATTAATTAGTTAGCCAAAATTAAGGAGGTGAATAAGCCCACCAAACTGAACAACTTTACAAAAGAAATAGGTCGAAATATGAAAAAAAAAATTGGCTTCCACTTGAGTAATCAGCAGCTCAAACACAACTTGAAAACAACTCGGCCAAATGTAAAAAATTACGAATTAAGGCAAGGCGCCTTTGTTTTTTTTTACATACTTTAATTTTGCCGTAAAGCACTGCATGGCAATAAGATATTAGAAAATGTAATCAAAAAATTAAAAAAAGGTCGTCTTTAAAAAATTATTCCGGTTTGATAAAGATTTCAATTATTTCAATTTATTTTTTATTGTAAATTAAATTATTAGATTCTTCATTTCTCGTTACTTTGATTTTTCTTTGAGAACATGGAGTTGTGTAATGAAATTCCTAGGCTTTCAAAGGAACCATTTTTCTAAAGATTTTCCAACAAAACGTTAGGCCAGCAGAGTTAAAATCCAATTTAGAAGTTACATCTGAAGAAAAAATACTTTCTTTTTCAAAGAAAAAACTTGTTAAAAGAAAACAATTTTATGTACTTTAGTTTGGGAGTTGCATTGTGTTGCTGAAAGCGGGAAAATAAGTTAAAATCAAACGAATTGAGCGATTTTCATACAAAAACATACCTATAAATAAGTTCTCGCCTTTATGTTCGACACACCAATAACTATTTAAAAAATAATTAAAAATAGCTGTGCCGGGAAATTTTGATGTCAACCAAATCAAGTTTTGTTTATTATTATCAAAATGTTAATTTCATTAAAAAACTCTATGAGTGAAGATTGATCTTAGTCAGGATCTTAAGCCCGTATTACAGAAGGAGACTCACGTCTTGATCTATACTTAAGTATTGATTGTCTTTTTTTCTCATTATCAATAAGACAAAGACGACTGCTACTCAACTAGGTATAGATCAGAGTCTGAGTCGCGTTCTGTAATGCGGATCTTAGACTAAATGAAAGGCAATATAAAGTGTATGCAGACTTAGTTTCGTACCCGCAAATGAGATTTGTATTCATAGGACAATTGTTTTGAAAGGACGATAGTTATTTTATCACAGGATCGAGATTCTCTAAGTGGTGGGTATTGAACAGCATGGGTTCTTCTAGCTTAGGCGTTTTCGTAACATAAGAATAGATGAGATAGAAGAAGTCCAAATAAAAGAGATGCAAAAAGGAGATAATTAGGTTTGCCAAAGCTTCTGGGAGGTTTAAAGAGGTGTAACTGTCAGCGCAGAGGTAAAACTCATGCGCTATGGGGAATTGTGAGCTCTATAAAGTTAGCACAGCCATGATGGCACAATCGGTTAAAAAAATATGGAAAATAGAGCTTGAATTTGTTGCTAATTTGTTACGGCAATCCGACATTTTTTGCTAGTTTTTTTCATAGTGAATCATGCGGCTGTGCCTAGGATAATTAGGCTGGCACAGCCACAGTTAAAATATTGCTTTCAGCACCATGCAATATATGAAGACACAGCCAAATGCATATGGCTTAGTATATGTTTATACATAAAATCGATCTTTTGAATGTGTGGCTGTGCTGTCTGTCTTGCAATAATTCAGCACAGCCTCATAATTTATAGCTGTGCTGACTAAATAGTAACACAGCCAAATTTTGAAGAGTTTGTGTGTGTGTATGTGAATATCAAACAAGGCAATGATGAGTGGCTTTGCAGCCTTGAAAAAATGTAGCACAGCCACCAAACCTATGGTTGTGCTAACTCCATAGTTGTTGGCACAGCCTCAGATTTTTGGGCTATATTGTCTTAAAATAAGTCAGCACAGCCACCAACTTGTGGTGCCTGGCGGGAGTCCCTATAGATAGATAGATAGAGCTACTGAGATGCTTCTGCCTGCAGTGATTATTTGTTGCACTGTTTTGAGAACAAGACTTGTATTTTTCATTTATTGCTCTACATTGGGTTTGAATCGACGTGCGTACATTGATGTATGTCGGTCGGGCTGGATTAACAGACGCGAGCTCAGCCAAACCGTTTATTCCCAGCTTCGCTTTTAAAAAGTAATCTCCTGGATCAATCTCATTCGGTGGGATCAAATCAAAGTTTATTGCGCTGCGGGAATGTTATTTTTTCATGATTGTTTTTTTGCCTTTTCCGCTAAGATTTTACTTCGGCTACACGTTTTGTTTGATCAATAGCCGATGCCCGCTACTTCGTTTGCGTTGTTTTATACGGTTTTTATTATTATTTTTTTAAAATGGGTTCGCTCTTGACCACAAAGCGTTTGATCAAACGCTTTGTTTGCGCTTTGTTTGCGTTTGCATTTGGTCACCAATTTAGGAGTAGTTGCTCCTATGTAGACTGCGTACTGGTTGTACGATGGTTGGGATCGAGGAGAAATGAAAGAAGTGAGTTCTAGTGACGAACTGATTTATTGTTGGGCTGTAGCCCGTATTTATACAGAATGTAGTTTTACACTTATACCCTCACACATTACTATTTCTGAATATCCTACAGGGTTTTGACTAAACAAAAGGTTTAAATTGATATAAACTTTTTATTTATGAACTTATTAAAATATAAATAAACAATACAAATTTAAGTTAAGCTTACCACAATACATAAGTGAAAACCGCACCCAAATAGCTTCAACCGTTTCTGAGATTAGCGCGCACAAGCGTACAGACAAATAGATACAGACAAAAAAATCTAACCATTATTGTTTTGGGTTCTATTGCGTTATTAAAGGCCCCCAACAATAATTTTTTCTCATAAATCTTCCATGTATAGATGGCGATGAGCTTTTCATTACTTGTTTCACATATAATTATATCGATAGATTTATAGATACAGATTAGCTATCTGTTCGTCCGTTATCTTCTGCTCGCCCAATGATTTCTCCAATATTCTTTCTATCTGCACCATCTACTAACTTACCTATGTCCCTCCCTTTTTTCAGGTGGTACCTTTTATATAGGATGTAAAAGACAGCCTAGCAAAAACTGAAACCCTGGACTCAGACAATCATTCGGAGTGATTTTCCAGTGAAATTTTCTCCGGAAAATGTTCAATTTTTTACATGTTTTTTAATAATTTCTGCTCACATTTTTTTATTATTTAATCGAATACACTCCATTTTGCAATAAAAAACAATCATAACAACGTAAAACACGAAAACCAGCAATGTACATCGCAATATACGCGCGTGGCGCGGTTTCGCGATACGTTGCGGAGCGCCAAAGTAGTTAAATAATAAAAACCCCTTAAAAACCCCTTAACATGATGTTTCCGGGAAAAAATATTACTTATAGCTGATGATAGTTTTGGGTAGGTTCCACCATTTAAGTATTTGCTAAGCTGTCCTTTACACCCTGAATATCATTTTTTATTCATTCCACTCTCGCATCCTTCCATTTTCCATACAAAGTTAACTAGTCACTAAACGGTTAACACAACAGCGTTGTTATAGTCCAACCTCGAAGCTACGGCACTCCTAGGTTTTACTAGTCAATCCTTAGGCTAACCTAACCTAACTTCAAAGCTAGGATAAACCAGTCTTTCAAGGAAGAGATTGCATATCGACCTTTGACTATAAAAGCGTCACCAATGCATATACTTACATACATATTTATACTCACACATACACACATACTTACTCACAAGGGCAGCTGCCCCCCCCTAGATGTAAAAAAAATGTAGCCAACTGCAAAGCAACCAAAGTTGGAACCGTTCTTATTACAAACGCCAATTCGCCATAGAAGCAAAGACTCGCGCTACAAGTATAAAACTTCATGCTCTTGACTGTACCTACAATTCATATTTTTTCATCCTCCATAATATTAACTTGCCCCCACCTGGACCAAGGGCTGGTGACGCCCTTGCTTACTCACACATACACAGCGCATCCCCTAGTTCTACACATTATTCTAAATAACTTCGGGATCAAAATAGTAAGCGGGAAACGCGTTCTAAACGAGTTTTATCGCATGCCACGGTTGTTCTACAATTGTCAATAACCACACGAGAGGCTCTGTGCTACCTAATGGGGTAGAGAGGGCTATTTCCCGCTCCGCTCTTGACCAAAGAGCCCTCCTCTTTTGAATCCAGTCGGACGAGATGAAATCAAAGTAACCTGCGCCGTGGGATGTTGTTCTTCATCCTTTTGCTTTCGAATAAGTTTGTTACTTTCCCTTTGGTTTATTAAAATTCTATCTTTCTATTTTTAACACCGACAAAAACAAGAGGGGTGTTATAAATATAACGTGTGTTTATGTACAGAGGCCAGTGCATCAGGTTACTCCATTTTCATTGCAAAATCGCTCTTATCACAGAGTGCAGCAAACACAGTGTGCACGCGTGTGGTAACCTGAGTTGCGGCCGTCCGATTTTGATGCTGTTTTTTTTGTTTCAAAGCTGAAAGATGGTTTTATACTATCTAAATCGCGTCAGCTTTCAAACAAAAAAAACGCATCAAAATGAGTTCTCAAATGAGAGGTGTGGGCAGAAATGTACTCCTGACCGCGCGGGCGAGGAGTCATTTCAACAGTTTACCTATAGCTATATTTTATCAAAATTGTTTCAGCGGTTTAAAACTTACAAGCTACTAGCTTTCCACCCGGGACTTCAGGAAAATTATGTAGCCTATGTTACTCAGGGATAATGTAGCATTCTAATTGTGAAATAATTTTTCAAATCGGTCCAGTAGTTTAGGAGCCTATTCAATGCAAACAAACAAACAATCAAATCTTTCCTCTTTATAATATTAGTATAGATAATATCGGGAGTGGTACATTTTTTAAACTTTAGAGTTATTACGTCTCGCAAGTAGACACTTACGTTACCCTCAATCCTCGGTATTTAAAAAAAACACGAGATGAAGGACTGCCTAACAAACAAAAAAGAGTACGTGACTACGTTTAAATACATATTAAAATATGCGCAAATATTTATAAAAGTTATTTACAGAAATATATTGTGTTTTGAACAAAATGCTTTCCAGCGGTGCTGAAGATTTTTATTATTTCACTCTTTGTGTTGCTATACAAGCGATTCAAAAAAACACAAAAGAAAGAAATTCCAAAATTTAATTTTAAAAGTGAAATAGTCGCAACTCTAGTAATCAATTGCACGGTTTGACATCTTTCAAAATGAAAGTTTCATATAATTAATATGACATACTTGTCATATTTGTAATAGAGCTGCGCAATAAGCAAAATTTTAATTAATTTTGAGTTACTTATTTATATTTTTTGGGTTTTTTTTTGAAACACCTTGTATAGCGTTGGTGTGCGATAAATGTTTTTGCACTCAATTTAAACTTTTTTTAAAGTGAACGTAAGATTAATCTACACTAATATAAAGAGGAAAGATTTGTATTTTTGTATGTAACGAATAAATTTAAATACTACTGGACCGATTTCAAAAATTCTTTCACCATTAGGATGCGACATTGTCCCTGAGTAACATAGGCTACATAATTTTCCCAAATTCTTACGGGAACGAAGTTCCGAGCGGAAAGCTAGTTGTTTAATACGTAGCTTTACCTTTGTACATTTTATATTGTGTTGATGTACAATAAAGTATATGTTTAAGATTCTCCGGTTCTTTTCACTAGTTTTAAACATATAATAGCGGTTTCTTACCACAATTTTTGTTTTAAATGAATATCCGATATTTCGGATAACTCATTCGTGATCATGGTACGAGTTTTCGCACCACAAGCGGTTCGGACCGCGGTGTGAATCGCCGAAGAGCTCTTAGGAATAGGCTGTTTCGGACCCCGCTGGTGGAGCGGTGTGAAACGCCCAATTCTTAGGAATGAGGCGATTCGAACAACGATGTTTAGGCGTACTTGCAATAGCGGTACTATTATAATGTTTGTTGCATTATATTAGGCATGGTTTAGTAAGATTTCTATTTGTACACCTAAATAATAATAAAAAAGTTAACCCTGTTATAGAACTAGTTCATACTTAGGGTCTATCATTCCTCGGACACGCCTAGCCCCGGAGCTAGATCACCTTTTTGTTACCAAAAAAAGAAAGTACGTGAAAACGAAAAAGACGAAAAAGAAAGCGTAAATAGTAATGTATCACAATTTTCACTGTAATTTAATTTTTATGCCTCACTTCTGCAAAGTGCAGGCTAAAAGCGAATTCTACAGACCAATAATGTGCACTTAACCTCTCAGTTAATCTTATTCCAGGCTGAGCATACCGTATTTACTAAATTGGGGCCCAATTAAGGGACCTCTATCAAGAGAATCGCATTTGACACCGGGGCCCGAAAGTTGTGGCCCATTTTACGGACTTAGAGGTCGATAAACCAAGTTAATTGCTAATTTTGCTCGGATCTACATTTACAGGACTTTAATTATTCAAATAATTGCAATAAAATTAAATAAAAAAGCAACTGCAGAACTAATTAACATTTAAAAAATGTATCGTTAACATCGTCAACGAATTAACATTGAGACATTTCAAGATCTATTAAAAAAAGAATTACCGAAATAGTTTCACAGCTGGCCAAAATAATCGGACAAACAAACATTCATCCTACAAATATCCTACTTCATGGATGGATCGACGTTTTTTACTCTTTCAAACAAAAACTACTTGACCGGTTTTTATAAAACTTTGCAGTAATATTGCTTAGACATCAGAATAAAACATAGACTGCATAATTTTTTCTTATTCACAAGAGAACGAAGTCCTGGTCAGAAAGGTAGACCCTACATTAGCCAAGCTGTTTTCATATTAAATAAAATATTAATGAAAACTTGCCAAGCTTATTTCATATTAAAAACAATAAAATTTTAAAAATTAGTTATTTATCAAAATTATTTGATATATTTTTTATTTGAATATGGGACCTTAAACCTGTTTAAAATAAAAAAATCAAATTATTTTAAAAATCTTGCACATAGCCCATTATACATTGTTTTGTCGTCTCTTGTATGTGTTCTTGTCCTGTGTTTTATATTGTATGTTACTTTATTTTCTTTGTGTTGTAGTGTTTTGTGTCAAATAAATGTCTTGAATCTTGAATCTATTAATGCAGGCTTGCAAAAGATGTAAAATATTTAAATCGGTGAGTTTAAATTAGTTAGCGAAAATTATCGATGTGAATCAGTCTAATAAACGGAACAACTTTCCCCAAGGAACATATGTCAAAATAATATTACTATGTTCTCGGTATAATGTTACTTATTTTTTTGAATGCGGTTGTCACCTATAATTGGGTTACCATTAAGCCATTTTATTAAGTTGGTAATCTATTAAATTAAAAAATATATATACAAGGTGAAAAACAACCTCCTAGCTATATTCAAAATCCTGAACCCATTTATGTTTATTTTTTATTTTTAATGGGAATAGTTCATTTTTTGCCTAAACGTAGACATTACTCCTAAACCAGGTACGCGAGGGGTGCGTGTAGCGCTCGGGGGGTGCACCCGAGCGGTGTCTACGTTTAGGAAAAAAAAATGAAAAGGGTTCTGTAAGTGATACTGGTTCAGGATTTTGAATATAGCTAGGAGGTTTTTATCGCCCTGGTTTTTTATACACCATTTGCCTCTCCATACAACTTGTGATTTGCCCTTGTACGGAAAGTCGACAATTTTTTTTTTCATATGGGTTCCATAGAGCAAGTTATTCAGTTTCATAGGGAGACATCTTTAAGTTTCGCTTCCTAGTAATTTAAAACGCTTACCCGTGTAGAGCGATATTCACAAAGATTTTAGGGAAAGACATGTTTGACGCGAAGCGGTGATAGCCCAGTTGGTAATGAGTCAGACTAGTAATCCGAAGGTCGCGGGTTCAAATCCTGGTGCGGGCCTGTACCACTAAATTCGTCTTTTCGGATTTATGTACAGATTTCTAATTATCACTTGCTCAACGGTGAAGTAAAACATCGTGATGAAACCCGCTCGTCCAAGAAAATTCATTTTCGAAAGACGAGTGGTCCACCAACCCGCATTAGGCCAGCGTGGTGGACTATGGCCTAAATCCTCTTCGTGTTTCGAAGGGAGGCCCATGCCCCTCGGTGGGGACGTATATGGGCAGGTAAGAGATGTTCGACGCGTATGGGACATGAACCAACGACCCCAGGATTAGCTAATTTCAAGTCACTCCAATATTCCTTCAAAATTGTATTTATAGAAACTTATTAACAATACAAAAACTAGCATTCCGCTCGGGCCTTCGTTCCCGTGGGAATTCAGGAAAATTATCGAGCTTATGTTACTAATGAAGCATTTAGGAACATAATGAAAGAATTTTTGAAATCAGTCCAGTAGTTTTTAAGTATATTCGTTACATACAAAAATACAAATCTTTCCTCTTTATAATTTAGTGTAGATAAAAAAACGGAAGCCTAACAGCGATCATTGAAAAGAATAAACGAAGTTGTTTATAATAGTAGTGTTTACTTGCCCCAGTACGCATTGGGAATGTTTACTACCAGTCGGCCAGGTTTCAAGTCAATGAACCTTATAACTTTTCCACAGTAGTATGTAAAATGTACGTGATTTTTAACCCCCGACAAAATAAGAGGGGTGTTATAAGTTTGACGTGTGCATCTGTGGATCTGTATGATCTGGTCTGGATCTGTCTGTGGCATCGTAGCTCCTAAACAAATGAACCGATTTTGATGAGTTTTTTTTTTCAAAGCTGACGTAATCGAGATGGTTCTTTCTTGCATTTAAGAATTATAAGCAATAACTACTTTACCACAAATTTCAAAACATCTTAGGCAATGTCTACTTAAGACGGCCGGTTTGGTCGAGTGGTAGTGCCGCTGCCTCTTGATTGACAGGTCCTGGGTTCGAATCCCAGTTCGGGCAAATATTTGTGTAAAAGCAGATGTTTGTTCTCAGGTGTCATGGCTGTTTGTGTCTGTCTTTATGTGTGTTCCAAGGGACCCACAACACAAGAGAAAACCTTAGTGTGGGCCTTAGAGTGTATGGCGTTTAGTTCATTTAATTTTTTTATGGCATTTTGTTGTTGTTAAATTTATCTCTTTTAGAAAAGGCAAAGGAATTTATATCCATTCAGCCATTTTTAAACATTGTCTAAGTTTTAGTTTTATTTTTTGCGGCAAGGCCCGAAACGTTGGGGGTTTAATTTTTTTTTAAATTTTAGTGTTATTAGTAGAATTGGCTTGCTGGCTCCAGGGTTAATGAGTGTTGACCAGTTGTGAATTTCCGTAGTGTGAGTTTTTGCGTTCCATCGCTGCGTCGTGGGTGTTCCTTTACGCAGTGGAATTAGTAAACAGTTGCTCCCCGAACTTTGGCAAAGGTTAAAGTACTCATCAATTAGAACTTTCCGACATTTGTTTCATATGCAAATTCGAGTTTTCGTGATCTTTTGTTTATAGAATGATATGTTTGTTCGTTTTTTGCTCTCGGAATAACTCATAAATTAAAAAAGTAGTATCGCCCCGGACATTTGATTGCTTATAACTCCTAAACGGCTAAACCAATTTTGATCTATAGTTGTATTGGATCCATCTTAATGAGGACTATCGTTTTTTGTCTCACTATGTGGCGCCACTGTAGAGTGAGGTCCTAAAGTAAGGCTGTCAAAGTTTATTAATATGGGCACCAAAACAACAATTTACATTTAAATCATATTTAATACAATTTAACCACAGATTTAACGTGTTGGCAATGCCGCAGTGTTGCGCAGTACCATTTTGCTCGGAAAAAAAACGGCGGACATAAGTTTCCGAAAGATAAAATTGCCTCAAAGTCGTGGTTGGTAGCGATTCGCAGGGTCAACTATGTCCCTTCAAAACATTCACGTATCACATATCAGAGACCTATACACAATACATAAATACACACAGACACAACAAACACACAGAAAAAACATCTATGTTCATCACATGTTTGTTCTTGGTGAGAATTAAACCCATAATCTTTAGCCCTGAAGCCATATTAAATGGAATATATACATATAGTGTATATCCTTACTTTAATATTAAAAATGCGAAAGTAACTCTGTCTGTCTGTCTGTCTTTCACACCTTATCTACTGAACCGATTTTGATGAAATTTGGTACAGAGATAGATTAGAGCCTGGGAAAGGACATAGGCTACATTTTATCCCACAGTTAGGCACGATATAACCTGTAGTCCACGCGGGTGGAGCCGCGGGCGGAAAGCTAGTATGATAAATAATGATTTCGCGTTTTCAGAGTGGACTTGGCCTCTAAAGATAAGCAAATTATTTTGTGTACATGTCACTAGAGCCACTAAATATGCATTTATCATCATACTAGCTTTCCACCCGGACTTCGTTCCCGTGGGAATTTGGGAAAATTATGTAGCCTGTGTTAATTCAAAGTGTCAGCTACCTCCTTACCAAATTTTATCAAAATCGGTCCAGCCATTCTCGAGAAATATAAGTGTTGAAACCAACGCGACTTTGTTTTAAGTATATATTAAGACAAGCTTTCCGTCTGGAACTTCGTTCCCGTAAAAATTTGGGAAAATTAGGTAGCCTATGTGTTAATATAGGGTGTCAGCTACTTTCACACCAAATTTTATCAAAATAGGTTCAGCCGTTCGCGAATTATAAGTGTTAGAACAAACCCGACTTTGTTTTATATACTAAGAAGATTGTAGACCAGAGACCTCACGCTACACCAGCGCCCCTAGCGGCGAATTCATACGCGATAGCCCTCATTACGTCAGTTTTTGAATTAAAAAAAACCCGCATCGAAATCGGTTCGTTTAGGAGCTACGATGCCACAGACAGACACACAGATACACAGACATACAGATAAACATGTTAAAAATATGTATCAGTTCACTTAATAGCACATCTGACTACACATGTTGACTATGACGTGGCCTTATCTCCTTTTTAATAGCAACTGTACAACTTGATTTGCTGTTGTCTGTATATAAACCCATGCCTATGTTCAACTCGAAACGGCTCGAAAAAAAAACAAACATACTAAAGACTACGGCTGCATGGACACAGATTCCTTTGCCTTCCCGGTAGGGATAAATTAAACAAAAAAAAGTTATCTACTAAACTTAGTGAACGTAACCCTTTGTATGTTTACCTCTTTAAAAACCCCAAATTCCTTTCTTCATCATCATCATCATATTCAGCCGATTTCAATCTACTACTGGGTAAATGCCTCTTCACTGTAGATTCAGATTCATTTATTTGCATAGAAAATGGTAAAATGGTAAAACTGGCAGTTCTACAGCACATATCACAGTAACACAATTTCTATTACTTAACAGCAAACATTCAATCAATAATAATAATAACATTTGTCAATAAATTATGAAATTGATTTTAAAATTACTTACCAGTACATTCAAAATCGTATGTTATCCGAATAGTAAAATATAACTTAAATAAATTCATTAGTAGAGTAATACATTTTATTTATAAGCCAATTATAGAGTTTGGTTTTAAATTTAGGTAAAGGTAGGTTTTTAATACTAATGAATGCACATAGAGTGGCAATTGTTGTAATACAAAGCAGAGCGTGGACAGACATCTCGCGCTAGCTTGTCAGGGTACCGCAGGCTACGAGTGGGATACAGCTCCCTACTTCTCTTAAACATATGTAAGTTTTGTTTTGTGTAGCGCCGTGTGCTAATCTCATCCATATTTTTTCCTGAAGTCAACAATAATAATTGTATGTACTCTTTGAATGGACTAATAATCCCAACTATCATAATGTTTACTTTTAATCTGCAGTGTACTTTATACAGGGTGTAAGGACAGGTTAGCAAAAAATGGCACCCTGAACTCAGACCATCATTTTTAATGATTTTCCAGTAGAATTCTCCTCAAGAAAATATTCATTTTTGATGTGTTCTGCTTTAAAATTAAATAACTAATTGCAACAAATAAATGATTGTAAAAAATTGGAGGGCCTGATTCCCTGACTCATCAACGCCCAGTCCAAACCCTTAGACCTAGACAGCTGAAATTTGGCAAAAAGGTGTCTTTTATACCGTTTATTTGCTTCAAGGTCAAGATATACCTTGAAGCAAATAAACGGACATGTTTCGCGATTTTTCTAAAATCACCCCTTAGGGGATTAAATGGGTGACTAAAAGAGTTCTTTGCGCGAGCGAAGCTGCAGGTAAAAGCTAGTTTCCAATAAAAAACAATGATAAACAGCGGAAAATATAAAAACCAGCAAAGTAGGTACATCACATTCTGACTTCAGCTCGATGCGGGGGAACCGCGCGCGGGGCGGCATTGCGCGGTACATTGCGTAGAGCCAAAGTAAGGTACATAATGAAAACTGCTTAACATGACGTTTCCGGGTAAAAAATAATTACTTATAGCTAATAATAGTTATGGGTAGATTCCACCATTCAAGTATTTGCTAAGCTGTCTTACACCCTGTATAATCTGAGCCGATATATTTGTTTTGGCCGCAAACTCTGCGCTGTTTTGAGCCAGCCGTTACTATTCGTGTCGTAAACAAATCTTGCGCATTAAATCTCTATGATTTTGAGTTTGATTGCTTTATTGAGTGATATTTTGACAAGGACATAATTTATGAGTTGGTTTAATTCATTTGTTGTTTGTTCAAGTGTCTTGATATTTTCATTTACACTTAAAAGTTCATAAATGTGTTTCCAGTGTATATTCAGTTGTTTTCAAGTGTGTTTTTAGCAGTTTTTAATGGGTTTTCAGCTTTTTGTTCGCAATATTGTCGAGGTATTCCTTGTAGTCTAATTAATTTACCTAAATTATGTCACCTGGTTGTGTTAAGTACACTATTAGTATAAGGCACCTAGTTTATTGGGGAGAATCACTTCCTAAAGTTTTGCATTAAGTTGTGACTTATTTGGACGTATATACAGGGTGAAAAAGAACCTCCTAGATATATTCAAAATCCTGAACCAGTATCACTTATTAATTTTGTTTTCCTTGAAATTTGTGAATATGTGACAGGAATGAAAACGAAAATGCACCTTTTTCTTGCTTCTTGTATGAAAACAGTGTTTGTGCATTTTTTTATTTATTAGAAAGAATTAAAAATCTGGTTAAGCAGTTGCTCATCTGAAAAATGTATCCTTCCATGTGTCTCGAGTAGGCTTTTAGAGCTTCTCAAACAGACCTCTTTTGTATGAAAATCTTAAAATAGGTATCCCTAGACAGTATTGATGTGTATACAGGGTTATTTTTTAATCAGTACACAAATTTTTTGTACGTAAACTTTATGAAAATTTAACAGACCCGTATTTTTTTGTTTTATATCGTTTCATATACAAATTTCAAGCTAGATCGTCTGAAGCATGAAAATTAATCAATTTTTTTGTATGGGAAAAAAAAATAACTTCGTTCAATTGACTTGAAACTTGGTAATAGTACTCTTCAACACAATTTGTGACACCCGTGTTTCTACATTTTATAAAATTCATCCTCTGAGACGTTAAAAAGGGGTATCAAAATCTTAAAATTTTGAAAAAAAAAAAATGTTTTTCCGTCTTATTTACGTTCTATCAACGTTACTGACACCGTAAGAAAAATTTGTGTACTGATTAAAAAGTAACCCTGTATTTAACGTGTATAGTTCAGAAACAGCACAGATTTTATTAATGGAAACATAACAAAGATTCCCTACCACTGTTAAATTATGAAATAACAACCTATCAGTCTGTAACTCGATGCTCGCCCGCATTTTGAGCAGCACTGTTGAAACACAAAGTAAACAATATGCACGGAGATAATTGAAACAAACTCGACAGAAAACATGAGTAGTGTCAGATGCAATTTGTTGAGAGAAACTCAACGCGGGCTGAAATGTGAGTTTATAACCGTGGCTGTGACAGGCAAATTGTAAATATCGTCTATTTGCAAATAGCATTGTCATTCTGCAAAGCGATATGATTATAAAAAATAATAAAAAATCTGGCTATGGCGTGGACACGGTCGTGTGTTATACAGAATGTAAAGCTTAGCAAAAACTGAAACCTAGAATTCAGACCATCATCTATATATAAGGTCCTAATTTATTAGTGACTTTCCTTCAAAGACGTTATTGTATAGGTTAATAGTATTCCAAAAATCAACATAAAATTTAATTATCTTAAAATAAAATTTAGTAAAAAAAATAAAATAAAAAATTCAATTTAAAGATAAAGGAATGGTTCTCTATCACTTGAAGCCGGCCACTCCCCGCTCGCCCGCTCTACTACTGCCATTATTATTTACGTTTGAATGGATGGGTTTATTCATCATAGTAATGAAAAAATATCATAACAAAATTTTTCAAGACCTTTTCAATTTAATATTGTGCCTTTGTTTTTTGACTTAAATGATATATTTTGACCTACACAATAACGTGTTAAAAGGAAAGTCACTAATAAATTAGGACCTTATATATAAAAATCAATCCCTATTTCCCTTGGTCACGGCATCACGCCTGAACGGCTGGACCGATTTGGATAATTATTTTTTTGTTGTATTCCTTATTGTCAGGAGAAGGTTCTTATGAAAGAAAAAATTAAGAAAGTTGAAAAAAAAAAGAAACCAGGACAACGTCTGTCGGGTTAGCTAGTTCTGAATAATTTCCCGATGGAATATTCCTTAAAAAACTTGCAGTTTTTTGTGTTTTGTTAATATTTTTTGTTTTTAAATTAAATTGTTTATTCGAAACTCTCCAATGAAAAACTGTAATAACAAACTAAACAAAACCAGCAATGTATGTACCTACCTCGCATTCTGAAAGCGGATCAGTGCGGAGGGACTGCGCGCGGGGTGCGGATTTGCGGAAAACAAATGAGACCTGCCTCCTAGTAATCCATTCCAGGCAACGACACTTCATTTTTTTCTGAATCTGAGGTGTCATCCTATGGTCTCATGTTTTGTGGTAGGCTCTGTAAAGGGCCGTCTGGTTCACGACAACCCTCCTACCGAAGTCCGACGCCAAACAGCTTGCTGTGTTCCGTCGGTGCGTGGGAGTACCAGTGCCTTTATAGGCATTTTCTGGCTTAACTCGCTCCATCGTCGACCTCATCTTTGACCTTATGGTCAAGATTGAGGTCCAGAGTTAACCCATCTTATAATAAAAAAAAACACCATTTAAGTACTTGCATTGCTGTCAATTACACCTTGCATGTAAAAACGCGTTACCATCCTTTGTGTGAGGATTCTTTAGTTATCGAGTGGTGTAAATAAATGATGGATGTAGATATGGAATACAATGGAAACGTGAGCGATTTAGCTTTGGTAAACACGTTTAAACTTACTTACCGCAATCGGAGGGCTGGTTACGTCTTACCCGATGGTGCTCGTATGTAGCTGCGACACAAAATTGTATCCCTGTTTTTAACTGACTTCAAAAAAGGAGCAAGGTCTATGTTCGACTGTATGTATTTTTTTTGTTTATGCTGTGTATTCACCGATTTCTCCGCCAATTATGGACCGATTTTCAAAATTCTTTTTTTTCGCAAGAGTATACTCCAGGGGTGGTCCCATATAAATTTTGTCGAAAATTATTCAGCACTTTGCAAAAAATCAACAAAAACAAAAAAATACTACAAACCAGAACATCATCTAAATAAATGAGTGACATTTTCGTTTGTGGTTATCTGCAAATAGGCATTGTAGTCTGCAAAAAATACTAGTTATCTACTTTGTGCAAACTGTTGTTGGGATTGAAGTTGGTGACTCATACGTTTTTTAACGTGGAAAATTATGTTATTATCATAAAGATCCTTTCAGAAAGTTCTTCAGATTCATGAGGACAATCACGAACTAAAGTTTAGCCAACTAATTTAAACCTACCCCATATAATTTTTCGTACATTAAGCAATGTATAGCCCAGTTAGTAATGAGCCAGACTTGTAATCCGAAGGTCGTGGGTTGAAATCCTGGTGCGGGGCATGTACCACTAAATTCGTCTTTTCGGATTTATGTACAGATTTCTTATTATCGCTTGCTCAATGGTGAAGGAAAACATCGTGGTGAAACCCGCCCGTCCAAGAAAATTTTCGAAAGACGAGCGGTCCACCAACCCGCATTGCGCCAGCGTGGTGGACTATGGCCTAAATCCCCTTCGTGTTTCGAAGGGAGGCTCGTACCCCTCGGTGGGGACGTATATGGGCTGGTAAAAAAAAGCAAAGTATTCAGACAAGTCCGTTGACCTCTCGCGATGACTCGTTAATTACTGTTCAGATGTTTGATAAATGATGTTATATTCGCTTAAAGTCGACAGACTGTAGTAACTTTAATTAAAAGCGCGAGTAATAATCTTATAAATTAATATTAATTTGTAAATACAGGCTGTAAAGGACGGCTTGGCAAAAATTGAAGACCCGAAATCCTTATTTGCAATGATTCAAAAATATTTGTGGTGTTTCATAAATAAATTATACAATTTGTTAAATGTAAAAAATCTACAGTCTAAAGGAGTTTTCTAATGAGGGACTTAATTATTTTTATTTTGGTGGCATGGAATTCATAGTTTTTAATATTATTTATTGAATGCAACTATTATTTGATCCTTTATGGATTTTTGTTTAAACTAACATTTGCTTGCTACTTTTTTAAAATTATAAGATGGGTTAACTCTTGACCTCAATCTTGACCATAAGGTCAAAGATAAGGTCGACGATGGTGCGAGTTACCCCAGAAAATGCCTATAAAGGCACTGGTACTCCCACGCACCGACGGAACACAGCAAGCTGTTTGGCGTCGGTCTTCGGTAGGAGGGTGGTCGCGATCCAGACGGCCCTTTACAGAGCCTACCACACCGCATGAGACCATAGGACGACACTAAAACATGTATTGGACAGAATTGTCTTGTAACATATTTATGCCATGTTTTTTGCAAATAAAGACTTACCTTATTTCTATCTTATCTTAACCTGTGTCTTTGAATAGGTAGCGTTTATTTTTTGAATAAAAAATTTTTTCTGGAAAATTATTCCTCAGTGAAGTTTCATATTTTTTTACGTTTTTAAGTAATTTAATTGAGAACATTCTATTTGGCATTTAAAATACAATAATAATATCGTTTTGCATTAGCCGTTTTGCTTTACATTCCATAGTGCCAATATGCCAAAGTAGTTAAATAAAATAAAAAAAGAATTATCAGTACTAGATAACTCTTTGACTACGTCTCCAGGAAAAATAAATTATTTAACTGATCTTAGTTTTGGATAAAAACATACTCGTAAGCTCACGCCTTATGTAGATTCCACAATTTAAGTACTTGCTAAGCCGTCCCCTACAATCCTTTATATTAATAATTGATATTACTTATCAACATTTTTGGTGTGATTTTTGTTTATCATTAGATTTTGTTCTTTCTCGTCGATGCCTATAATATTAATTATCTCCCCACTAATGACGTCACGGGTGGAAAGCCAGTTAACGTTTCGTTAATTATAATATTACATTTATTTTCCTTTGATCAGCACTTTAATTAATTTTCTGCCATTGTAACACTCGGAATTGGAAATTATAATTACAGTAAATGTAAAGAAATAATCATTTTTAAAGGAAAACTTTTAATCGTTTATGGTCAATTTATTTTGTTCAAGTGAAGTGTGAAGTGTGACATTTGAAATAGAGTCTACAGTTGAATAGAAATGCTTTTAAAATTGAAGACTTACTTTCGTCCCTTATGTGCAGATGTTACCCCTTAAAAACAAAGGTTTTTAAACTGTCGACTTTTTTGCGATTATTTTTTAATTATTTAAATTTTTGCACGAAAGTAGTTTACAAAAGCGGACTTAATGGTTTAGAGCATAATCTACCAGTGATTAATAACGTTTATCATCGTTAATTATCGTCGGAGCATCGGTAGTCTACCGGCTAGCGGATCGGAATCCAAGCGAGTCGGACAGAACACCAGTCAGTGCATTGGTACACGCCCCGGTACTAATGACTCTTATTCTGAGTTAAATAGGTACAGGTAAATACAGGGTGCAAAAGGACAGCTTAGCAAATACTTAAATGGTGTAATCTACCCATAACTATCATCAGCTATAATAATTTTTTTTATATTGCAAAATGAAGTGTATTCGATTAAATAATAAAAAACGTAGGCAGAAAATATTAAAAAACAAAAAAAATGAAAATTTTCCGGAGGAAAATTCCACTGGAAGATCAATCAGAATGATTGTCTGAGTCCAGGGTTTTAGTTTTTGCTAAGCTGTCTTTTACACCCTGTATGTTAAATGGTAGTTGCACACTTCGCCTTCTTATCGTGTCGGTAGTCTAGTGTGTGGCGAACTTGACTAACCCCAGTGTCAGAGTTTTCAAACCGCCAAATGGCCTCTGACTTGGTTGGAACAGATTAGAAAATACTTTATTTTGGTAAAACACAGACATCACTTAAGAAACAGAAGAAACTTTACAGACACAAAAACAAAATCAAAGATACGATTACAAAAACACTAACAAATACAAAAACAAAGTGCTGCACTATGCTGCCTGTGTCGTACAGACGAAATTGGCGCTGGCTCAGCATAATGCTACAGTTTTACCAGCGTTGATATTCTGCCAGGACCTATTTAAGAAAAGACAGATTTAATCAAACAAGTAGTCTACTTGATAATGACTTGAAAATTCTGACTCGAGATTTTCACACTAATGAAATGTCTCTTACTTAGCTTAAAGTCAAATTAAAAAAATAGCTTTATTTTATTTAACATTTACAATTTTAATAATATAAGCACTAGCTTTACGCCCGGGACTTCGTTCCCGTAGGAATTTCGGAAAATTATGTAGCCTATGTGTTAATCCAGGGTATTAGCTACCTCCATACCAAATTTGATCAAAATCACTGACTGACTGACTGACTGACATATCAACGCACAGCCTAAACGGCTAAACGTAGGCACTTGAAATTTAGAAGGGACGTAGCTTAGGTACCGTAGAGGTGCATTAAGAAAGGAATTCCCGAAATTCCCACGGGAATGGGAATTAGCGGGAAAATCCTTTTGTATGAAAAATCTAAACCGCTTAAGTTAGACGCTTGAAATTTGGCATACAGGTACCTTAGTAAACTTAAAGCTTAGTTGCAACAGGATATCGCAAAATTCCCACGGGAACGGGAGTTAGCGGGAAAAAACTTTTGTATGTAAAAATCTAAATCACGTAAGATAGATGTTTTCAATCTGTGTACTCTGAACAAAAAAAAATTTACACGCAAACGAAGTTGCGGGCATCAGCTAGTTGAGTTACATGTGGTGTAACTAGCACGACTTTGTTTTATATATTTAGATTTTTAACTTTGCGTAAGAAACTCCGAGGGTCGCTCTTTTTACCTCAATCATATAAATTTCCTTATTTCTAATTTAAATTGACTTATATCTGAATAACTCTGGAGCTGAACGATTTATTTCCATGGTTGCTTGTATAACAGATAATCAGAAATTCTATACTAGCCCTTTTTACAAAGTTTTTGTTTAATTATTGTCTTAAATTTTTCTACAGGTAAGTTTTGAATACACATAGGAATCTTATTATTGAAGTGTGTACGTTGATTCTTGTAATTTTTAATAAAGATTCTTATAGTTCCAAGCCCGAGGCTACTCAAGAAGTTTGAGAACGAATGTTCAATAAGAGTAACTAGAATACGTAACAGCCTCTTTGGCGGAATATTGAATAGTTCTGGCGGTACTACACTGAAAGTTGCCGTTTGATTGACCCACCTGGGTCGCTGGGATGACCTAGTTCGTACGATCGATGTGGCTAGGTATTCTATGCTCAGTTGAGATATAATATGCGCTCTTATGTAATAATTTTTATGCTTAGCGAAACTGCTAAAATATTGGCATAAAATGATTTTCGTTAAGTATGACATTTATGGCGCAAGGCGCCAGCTTTTTGAAAAATAAAAAACAAAACTGCTGTGCTACGCCTATGCCTTTTTAATCAACTTCAAAATGGAAGGTTCTCAATTCGTCTGTACGTTGTTTTTGAGTTTTATTTTGCGATTACTCCGCAAATTATGAATTGATTTTGTTTGTTCTTATGTTTAGATGGTAGGTAATACTTCAGAAGTTTAAGAAGGTAACAAAAAACTACGGTATCTTGTACATTTGTTTAGAAGCTACGATGTCACAGACAGACACACAGATACATATATTTCTAACTTATAACACTCCTCTTTTTTGTCGGGGGTTAAACAGCTTTCCTTACGACCTTTTCATCATGTTATCGGTTATACTAGCTAGGGTGTCCCATATATAAAGATACAAATTAGAATTACCTTTTTTAGATGAAAAATTAAGCGTTTTGTGTTATGGTCGAGATTGAGGTCAAGAGTTAACCCATCTTATAAAAAAAATATACAAGTAAGTGAAAAATTTATGAACTTTAAATAATCCATATCAAATTTGCTCCAGCGATGCCTTTATAGCCGATTTTTCTTAAATTAATGCTTGCTCGCCTCATGACTGATTTTTCAGACTTTTCTGCCACTCTTTTGGCCAATCTGAACTAGATCTTTCTTTAAATGATGTCAACGTTTTTTACTTTTCTGGAAACTTTTTATAATTTTGTTTACACAGAGCTCAACATATTTCAATATCTCGAGCTTGAGGAACATTTGAAGCATGTTTTGTTTTAATATCAATTCAACGCCAGTAGATTCCAAACATCGAGTGACTTCAGACTCGTAATGGCACGAAGCCGTGCCCGGCCAGAACACAACATCTTCCCTTTGATAGTGCTTATCTATAAAGGGTATCAATCGTTTTTCAATGCACTTTCTAAGATACATTTCGTCGTTCATAGACCCTGTAGAAATGCAAGGTTCGGAAATATTGCCGTTTTTGTCTATAGCCTGCCAAACGAGAAATTTATTGAAAAAATTAGCTTTTGGTTTGACTTTTTCGTTATAATTAACATTATCACGACTGGTAGCGTGGAAATATTGCTTGCTTGGAACATGGCATGGATCGAAGGTTACATAAGTTTCATCATTAATTATGACACTTTTTTTCAAAAAAAAAACATAAACTCTACGGCAACCTCGTTTAGCACACACTTCTTGGTCTTTCACGTACTTAAGGGTGGATAATTTTACAAAAGCTTTCGTGTCTAAATCCTGAACTTCCATTCTGGAAAAGCTTGTCTCGATATTTTCAATTTGTCCACCGCAGTCCTTACAGATATTGAAGGTGTTTCTTCAAAAACCTTTTTTACTCTAAGGGACCATCCATAAATTACGTCACACGTTAAGGGGCGGGAAGGGGGTCGACAAAGTGTGACATTGTGTGACAAGGGGGTGGGAGGGGTCATAAGTTTAGTGACGTCACATTTCAAAATGTGTTATGAGTATCAAAACGCGTTAACTTTTAACGACAAACTTAACTTCCTCAGTCCCAAGCACTCTTTTTACGTTTTTACTTTGGTTGAGGCAATGAGTTTTGAGTTCCCAAAAAAAATAACAACTCTATTAAGTACTGCTTTTATTGGAAAATTCCAAAAAATGGAAAATATGCTTAATATGTGACGTCACGCTAGGGAGGGGGGAGTCTTACAAATGTGACCAGCTGTGACAAGGAGGGGGGAGGGGGTGAAAAAATCATGGAATTTATGGATGGTCCCTAATCATGTTTCGATGAGTTGTTATAGTAGCTTGCCTTTCCAGAATCTTCTTAAAATCACTCTCCTCCGTCTCTTCTTAACGTTTAATTATTCTGTAGATACTTGTTCTTATAGCCCCCTTTGTCAACATGTCGAACTGCCTCGGATTACCCATCATGCAAGTACTGAACTACTCTTTTTGCAAACAATTCTCGTTCGGTTCACTTCACTTAGAAAACTAATTTGAAAAACCGCGCTAATTTAAAAGATATACATGTTATCAGAGGTTGCTATGGAAAGTATTATTTCCATTTTGGAAAACTTTTTTTTGGCCAGCACGATTACTCAATTTTGTGTCTTTACTTCTGGGACACCCTAGATAGTATCGACAAAATACTTGGACCATTTTTCACTAAATATTAAACCAACGATTAGCAGATAACAAGACATTTTTGACAATGTCATTTTCATACTTTTTATTTTTGACATTTTGTCTGATTAGCTTTTAACCGCAGTTTAACCGTGGTTTGAGTTTTTTTGTGAAAATGGCCCTTAATAACATTTCATTGACTTCATAAGTAGGTTCGGAAAGAGAGTGCCTTTTAGGAAGGTTTATTAAATTTAACCGCGTTACTCTTGATGTGAACGTTGAAAGCCATTCTTGTGGTAAACAGTTGAATTTTTATTTTTAACCAATTCGCCATCCACCATTTTGACGTGTGCGTGTGCATGTATGTCTGTGTATCTGTGTTTCTGTCTGTGGCATCTTAGCTCGTAAACGAATGAACTGATTTCAATGCAGTTTTTTTTCTTTGAAATCTTTTTTTTATTATATTTTTTATTATAAGATGGGTTAACTCTTGACCTCAATCTTGACCATAAGGTCAAAGATGAGGTCGACGATGGAGCGAGTTAACCCAGAAAATGCCTATAAAGGCACTGGTACTCCCACGCACTGACGGAACACAGCAAGCTGTTTGGCGTCGGACTTCGGTAGGAGGGTGGTCGCGAACCAGACGGCCCTTTACAGAGCCTACCACACCGCATGAGACCATAGGACGACACCTCAGATTCAGAAAAAAATGAAGTGTCGTTGCCTGGGATGGATTACTAGGAGGCAGGTCTCATTTATGTTTCCTTAGTCGCCTCCTACGACACCCACGGTGTGTGACACACACGGGTGAAACTGACGTGATCGAGATAGTTCTTAGCATTATTTGATCGAAAGTTATGAGCAATCGAATGTTTTCATTTAAAAGTTATCATAACCTGTATTATCTATACTAATCTATATCTATACTAATCTATACTAATATATAAAGAGGAAAGGTTTGATCGTTTGTTTGTTTGCATTGAATAGGCTCCGAAACTACTGGATCGATTTGAAAAATTCTTTCACCATTAGAATCATTATTCGTGATGGACATAGGGTACATGATTTTCCCGAATTCCCACGGGAACGAAGTCCCGAGCGGAATGCTAGTATATTTATATTATATATCTATATCTATACATATTATAAAAAGGAAAGATTTGATTGTTTGTTTGTTTGCATTGAATAGGCTCCGAAACTCCTGGACCGATTTGAAAAATTATTTCACCATTAGAAAACTACACTATCCCCGATGGACATAGGTTAAATACTTTTCCCGAATTCCCACGGGAACGAAGTCCCGAGCGGAATGCTAGTATATTATAAAGAGGAAAGATTTTATTGTTTGTTTGTTTGCATTGAATAGGCTCCGAAACTACTGGACCGATTTGAAAAATTCTTTCACCATAAGAAAGCTACATTATTCCCGATGGACATAGGCTACATAATTTTCCCGAATTCCCACGGGAACGAAGTCCCGGGCGGAATGCTAGTTGTTAATAATTTTCTGTCTCGTCTACGGACGTTCGTCCGTCACCGTCACTATGGGACTCACCTGAAAACCAGCGTTGTAGCTCGCGGTCTCATATCCTGATTCCCGAGTCACAACATATAGATGAGTTGAGGACCCTTTATCTCAGACCCTACAACACATAGTGATCTAAAGGTTGTTTGTTATTGTTTTTATGTTTCTCTAGTGTACTATAATTGTACTACTGTGAGATCTTGACTGTTCTATGTGTTGTGATGTACGAAATAATAAATCTGTCTTTCTTTCTTTCAGTTTTTGCGTGTTTTTGCGTGCTTACGTGTATGCATGTACTCGTGCAGATACACGATATGTGTAATTTAAAAATATTAATTTATATATATATAAAATTTCAATAAATATTTTATTAAAATTCTTAAATGGAGTACTGATATATTATCTACTCTGATATAGGTAACTTTTCTTCTTAACAATTCATAACCATTCTAATACCTTATATAACGTAACTTACATGAAAATATTTAATAACGATACAAGTGCGTTATGTAATACGTAATATGGCTCCACTTACAACAAGAGCAAAGCGAGGGTTTTATTGGACTTGAGTTACATATCAGGTATATAACGGAGAAATGTCGTACAACATTTTACAGTGCAGTACTTATAAGCGAGGAAATAAATAATAAGATTTATTTCTTCTTCCTAGCGCTTAGTCCCGTTTCTCATTCGGAGTACGTACGCTTGACCATAATCTAGGGTTTGGCAGATCAAGTCATTACAGTGGAGCGACTGCCGTCTGACCTCCGTGACCCTGCTAACTTGACCGGATTGGATCATGGTTACACGTTCAGTCTCCTGAACGTGCAGATTTCCCTACGATGTTTTTCCTCACCGTAAGAGCATCGATTAGTGTGTAACTAATGAACATAACTCAGAAAATGAGTCATTGGTACATGGCGGCACTGGGGATCGAACTCGGTACACCTCTCGCTTACGAGTCCGACCACCGACTGTATAATAAGATTTGTTTACAGGATAAAAATACAATATTTCTGAGTGCCTAGTCCAGTCACATTCAGATACTCTTTATCTGATATTTTTGTAAGTATTTTATTTACTTTTATAATTCATTCCATAATGAAAATTAAATTTTAAAACATAAAATACTCATAACAGAAGCTAAAAGACCGGCGGCTATTTTCTAATTACTTTATTTTATTTTTTTACGTTACACACGATTTTACAGAGTAATCATTTTATTATGGCACCATCTACGAACATTGAATTGTAAAAAATAATTTGATTTACCTTCTTTTTGCGATTGATAGACACATACATTTAAAGAAGTCAAGTAAAATGTCACCTACCAAAGCTAATACGCCAGTCATATCGAATAATACTCTAACAAATAAACAGCTAGTTCTGAATTTTTCATGGTCTTTCGAAGCTGCAAACTTGGATATACGATAATGGTGGTGGTTCTAACAACATAATACACATATATTAAAATCAGAATTAGCGGTTAGTTTGTTGGTTTAGACATTTCTCGTGTTAAATATGACTGGCGTATAAACCTTTTAGTGTTTTTTACTTTTTATTACTATTTAATATTTGATAAGCTCAATCAAGTGTTTGATTTTTAAAGTTTTCGCATATTATATCTTAGAAAAATTTTACAAGTGAACCTCGTTATATATATTTAGTTAATATGTTACATAAATAATGTCAAAGAATACAAAATCCTTTTTTCGTGTCATTGGTCACAAACTGTAAGTATTATAAGAAGCGATGAAATATAAAAATGATGATCTACTCTTATCTCTCGTGTTGTTTTAAATAATCACAAAACATTTTGTTCAAACAAAAGAAATACCTAAATGGGAAAAGTTTTGTTGTACAGAGTAGGTAAAGCCGCATATAATGGATTTTTACCGAAAATAGAGATGGGAAAAGTTGTTGGTAAAGTTTCAGCACGTGTACCGGTTCTATAAAATAAGGTTCTATTAAAAAAATATATTTTGTGTCGAAAATGTCGATAGTGATTTAAGCTAATGATTTCATATTACAGTAAACAATAGGTTTTTAGACTATTTTTGTTACTAGTTACAAAGAAACATTGTGTGATAAAAAAAAATATTATTCAATCCAATTCAAAATTCTTTATTGTATCGTGAGTTTTTATAAATATGTTACAATCAATGAAGCACATAACTGTGCGGTTTGAAAACTCTGACACCAGGGTTAGCCAAGTTCGCCACACACTTGATTATACCTACACGATAAGAAGTAGAATGAAGCACTACAACAATGTTTATTTATTTATACTTAGCCTAATATATATTTTATACCTATGCTTTCAGCTTTATACAAAGTGATAAAAAACCTCCTATCTATATTCAAAATCCTGAACCAGTATCACTCAAAGAACACATTTATGAAAAAAAATTTTTTTCAATTGGAATATTTCATTTTTTGCCTAAACGTAGACATTACTCCTACACCAGGCACGCGAGGGGTGCGGGTAGCGTTCGGGGAATGCACCCGAGTTGTGTCTACCTTTAGGATAAAACAAAGTTTCTATGAGGGTTTTCCAACTCTACGTGTTACGGAACCTCGGGAACGGAAGCTTCGCCCTACGGAAAGCCTCGCCCAGAGGGACTGGCGGTGGCAGCGGCCAAACTAAAGTAAACCTACTTTATTTGTTATTATAGTCCATATTTTAATGAACGGGCGCGGTAGGTCAAGGACAGACCGAATAGGGGTGGTTTTAGGGCTATTGTCCATTTATTTTCATTATTCGAATAAATGAATTTTTTAATAAATTATGGAGTATGATAAAGTCATAACAAAAGCTATGATTAAATTTTCATTAATTACTTTTAAGTACCTAATCATTTGAGTCATTATAATTTACAGATGATTTCTGATTAGATTATACAAAAGAAATCGCTTAACAAAGAATAAATATCCGTGTAATATCCGATACCTACTTAATACTGATTTACCTAACTTAAGGGCATAAATAAGTCCACAAAACCTGAACAAGTTGCTAAAAAAAACATACGTCGAAATATGGTAGAAGTTGCCTTTCTAGCCGTGTGGTGATCGGTTGAGAATAACACCACCCCATCTCTTTCCGTGGGTGTCGTAAGAGGCGACTAAAGAAACTCAAATGAGACCTGCCTCCTAGTAATCCATCTTAGACAACGACATGGTTTCATGCGGTGTGGTAGGCTTTGTAAAGGGCCGTCTGGTTCGCGACCACCCTCCTACCGAAGTCCGACGCCAAACAGCTTGCTGTGTTCCGTCGGTGCGTAGGAGTACCAGTGCCTTTATAGGCATTTTCTGGATTGACTCGCTCCATCGTCGACCTCATCTTTGACCTTTATGGTCAAGATTGAGGTCAAGAGTTAACCCATCGCACCGACGGAACACAGCAAGCTGTTTGGCTTGTTAAAAATTGAAGTTTAGTTGGCAACTATCCCGAATACAATATTGTACTATTAACTTAAGTATTCTATGTTGGCAACAGAGTTGTTTAAAACTTGGCACTAACTAAAAAAGTTAAGTAATCTAAGGTCCGTATTATTACAGAATGTGACTCAGACTCTGATCTATACTTAATCATCTTTGTCATTTTGAAAGTGAGAAAAAGGGACAATCAATACTTAAGTATAGATAAAAACTTGAGTCTCCTTCTATATTCTATACGGCCTAAAAGTCTCCAGCGACGGGAAGCTTGTTTCTTAAAATAAGTGTCAAATCTGACGAGAGGTACATAGGCCAGCGCATCAGGTTACTCCATTTTCATTGCAAAGCCGTTCTTACCGCAACAGCACAGAGTGCACGCGTGTGGTAACCTGAATTGTGGCCCTCTGTACTATGAACCATGATGCTCGTAATTCCTTTCTCAGTGTAGAGAGCTCGTAAAACGTTTATGAGGTTATAAACCAAGTGATCTGATAATAATGTATCTGCCGAGGCTCCGAAAAGATTTTCGAAAGCCAAGAACAGCGGCAGTTTAGTGTACTATTAAACGTGCTGTGACTTTTATACAGACTGTAAGGGACAGGTTAGCAAAAACTGAAATTCTGAACTTAGACCATCATTCTAAATGATTTTCCAGTGAAATCCTCAGGAAGGTTGTTTTAAAATTGAATTTTTTATTCTAATAAACTTCATTTTCTAATAAAAACCAATTATAACAGCGTAAAACACGAAAAACAGCAATATTAGTTGCATTCTGAATGCGCGGGGCGCGGTTTCGCTGTAATTGCGTAGCGTAAAAGTAGGTAAATAACAAAAACTCCTTAATTTGACGTTTCTGGGAAAAACGATAAATTTTTGTAGTCGATATTATTTGTAGTCTATATTAGTTATGGATAGATTCCATTGTTCAAGTATTTACTAAGCTGTCCTTTACACCTTGTATTGTATTTTAAAGGTCAACGTTCTAAAATCAGAGGTTATGCTTCCTTGGTTCTTTTATTTTAGAAGGTATTTAGAGAGTTCAGACTAATCTGACGTGGGAAATTATTACTGCTGCGGTTTGGATGGGGCGCTGAATTTATTGCTCGTTAAATGCTTATTTTTTTTATATTTTATCTCGGGACTTAATTCCCGTGGAAAATACCATAGTAGAGATGACAAAAAGTGAAATTAAAATTAAAATCGGCCAAGAAATACGGATATAAGCATAAAAAACTACAATATAAGCATTAATTACGCACCGATTAGATAGAAAGATCCGACATGGACTGTGACGTCACATGTCACGACGACAGCCATATAAACTCCGTGTTAAATTTCGTTTTGCTAGAAAGAGATAGAAATAAATCTTCGATGCCTTATATCTTTGTTAATTTCATAGTTTTTCGAAAAATAGTTTTACTAAACTGTTTATTACATGAATGAGGATTATTTTTTTAAATAAAAAAAAATGCATATTCCATATTTCGTAAATCCTTCCTTATTGCTGTTTTATTTCGATGCAAAAGGAACCTTTGGGCTTTTCAGGTTTCAAGGGCCGAAGTTTTGGGCTAGGTGTTGATGAGTCAGTGAGTCAGAATCTACGATTTTATACATATTATCTACACTCATATCTATAGTAATATTATAAAGAGGAAAGATTTGATTGTTTGTTTGCATTGAATAGGCTCCGAAACTACTGGACCGATTTGAAAAATTCTTTCATCGTTAGAATCCTACATTATCCCATGTACATAGGCTACATAATTTTTCCGAATTCCCACGGAAACGAAAACCCGGGTGGAATGCTAAGATAAATTGGTAAGCATACAGATTCTGATCCTAAAAAAAGTCAGGATTATTTTCAATTTTAATTTAGAACTCGTTTACCTTTTTGGGCTTAGAGGCATAATAAAGAAATATGTGCTTAAGGTTGGTAAATAGCCTCCAAGGTTTATTAATATTGTGGGCGAAAGGCTGACGAAGCAGTGGTCATAAATAGCTCCATAATTATGGCTGTAAAGTGTAGCCCAAAATGACCACATAATCATTTTGGGCTACATAAAATGACGCTTAGTTAGTTTAAATTAATCGCTAATCAGCAAATAGTCGGTCTTAACAACAAAATTTTGCTATTATCTATATTTTTGACCCATCATCATCATCATATCAGCCTATTGCAGTCCACTGCTGAACATAGGCTTCCCTACGGTTCGCCACTCCTCCGCTTTTTGCATCCAGCCACTACCCGCTATCTTCTTTTGGTCATCTGACCATCTGGCTGGGGGGCGCCCTACACTACGTTTGCCAAGACGTGGTCTCCATTCGAGAACCTGACTTGCCATTTTTTGACTAAAAGCTTCATATCAGCCTATTGCAGTCCACTGCTGAATATAGGCCTCCCCCACGGTGCGCCACTTTGCACGATCCTCCGCTGTTTTCATCCAGCCACTACCCGCTATCTTCTTTAGGTCATCTGGCTGGGGGGCGTCCTACACTACGTTTGCCAAGACGTGGTCTCCATTCGAGAACCTGTCTACTCCAACGCTCGTCGGTTCTGCGACAGACATGGCCAGCCCACTGCCACTTCAGCTTGCTACACTTTTGAATAATATCCATCACTCCGGTTTTCTGTCGGATAACCTCGTTTCGACTAAAAGCTTAATTTTCATTTAATAATGACATGAAAAGTAAGTGTAAGGTAAACAAAAATATGTATGATGCAATAATTTTCCACGTTAAAAACGTAGAGTCACCGACTTCAATCCCAAAAAGACAATTTTTTCGAGAGTTTCCCTCAATTTCTTCAGGATTCAACCATCAGATCCTGGTTTCCTTACCATGGGACCACCCTTGGTATACTCCCTTTCCAACAAAAAAAGAATAATCAAAATCGGTTCATAAACGACGAAGTTATCCGCGGACATACATAAAAAATACATATATATACGGTCGGATTGAGAAACCTCCTCCTTTTTTGAAGTCGGTTAATAAAGAGTAGCTGATTTGACTAGCAAGCTAGAAATATTGTTTTATAATACAGTAGAATTCGATTAGTACGACTTCGTATATATTAGTACGACAACTGCAACTGTTTTTAGCGACGTTTGTGTACCTAGGCAAATGTTTGGTTTTAATATGAACCACTATGAAAGTACTTCCGTTTATTACGACCCCGCTTAAAACGACCATCCGCTTTTTACGACTTAATTTTACACATAATTGTCCAATTATAACGACGACGAGCGTTGGCGTGCTTAAAAATAAATCGTAGATGAGCTATTTCCGCCCAAAACAAACGAAAAAGTTTATCCAAGAAGCTGGCGAATCAGATGTACCGACTGCGTAGAAATTCTCTCTAAATTATTCGAAAACATTCACAATAAAGAAAAATAATTTAAATAAATATTCCAAAGTTACTGCATTGGAAAACGTGAATATATTCTTGCGTAACACATTACTAATTAACCGACTTCAAAAAAGGAGGAGGTTCTATGTTCGACTGTATGTATTTTTTGTTAATGTATGTTCACTTATCTCTCCGTCAATTATCGACCGATTTTCAAAATTCTTTTTTTGTTCGAAAGAGTATATACTCCAGAGGTGGTCCAATATAAATTTTATCGAAAATGATTCAGCGCTTCTAAAAAAATATACAAAAACAAAAAAATACTACAAACCAGAACATCATCTAAATTATTGAGTGACATTTTCGTTTGTGGTTATCTGCTAGTAGGCATTGTAGTCTGCAAAGAATACTAGTTATTTATTTTGTGTGAACTGTTGTTGGAATTGAAGTCGGTGACTCGCACGTTTTTAACGTGGAAAATTATCTCGAAGCGCTTCGTCGTTTTTTTTGAACCTTCATAACTTGGGTTTGCATTATACCAGATAAACAAAATTCTCGGAATATGATGTCAATGGTAGACTTTGAACATTTGAAACTCCGTCTACCGCAACAGAGAATATAGCTGAGAGCTTGTTCCATTTTGTTCGTACGATGGAATTAGTACACAGTTTCTAACTTTATCCCTCATGCAAGCCACCGTAATGTTTCGCTGGCAGTCGAGCTATTATAAATTAACCACTCAGCGGCGCCGTTTGACCTTTCGCATTTACATTAAAGCCAAATCCTAAATAAAAGATGACCAAAAATACGCCTACAAGAGGGTCGATGATATTTGCAGAATCGCAGGTAAGCTTGAACTAGAATAGCACTTTAAAAAATAATTTTTGTTTTTAATTTTTTGGAACTGAATTCATATTTCTATCATTCGTTATGTTCAGATCCCGTCTAATCCATTTCTTTGCGTGTAGAGATTACTTGCTTTTTACATATTAACTTAACAACTTTCTCCACGGAAACAATAACCTGGTTGACTTCGTCTGCGTGATTAATATTTATTAATAGATATCACCATGCCAAATTTCAGCTCTGTAGTACCAAGAGTCTTTAAGAAAACCCGTGGATGGGCAAGTTGAAATCATTAGAGTTCGTAGTTGATTACGGAACCCTACACTGCGCGTGGCTCTAAATGCTCTTGGCTGTTTTTTTTTTAAATTAAATGACTATTCGAATGTTCAGCTTAAGAACTGTGTCAACTAACAGCCATAACCGATAGTTTGACGAGTTTTCTAAAGCACAGAAACGCTTGACTGTTGTAGGAAGTTGCAAAATCGGTATTTAGCGATCAAACCAGTTTAGCTACTCAAACAAACCTATTATCTACCGCGAATGACCCCAAGTCCCCAAGGCGTGACTTTGCCATTTAAAGCACCGCATCGAACGTCGCAGCCAGGCAGTTAGCCGTGGAAATAACACTCAGTTACCTACGCTAGGGCTGGGATATAGTCGATATTTTTCACATTGTATTTTAAGCACAATAAAAAACCTAAGTAAAAAAAAACTAAATTGTCTGCTAGTATGACATATGAGTAAAACAACTTCTGTTTGTTTATTCGATTTGTAACGATAAACTGCTCTTTCTTCAAATAATTTTCTACCGCAAAATATTGTGCTATGAATTTTTGATTCGTAACTTGGATTCTGTCCCTGTAGTTGAAAAATAATTGATGAGCAATGTTTATCTAGGGAAGTGCAATCAATGTAATCTTACAATCTGTTCCTTAATTTATAAATTTTGTTCTGTAAAAATTACAAAACGTGAACTTACATACTGCATGGTTTAAGTTTATAACGACTAAAAACAAAGGAAAAACTTTATTTACGCAGTTTTATAAATAATTTTAGGGAAAAGAAAAATGTTCGGCGCGAATGGGACTTGAACCCACGTCGCAGTGCACGCAGTGTATAATTTATTTTATCAGTGAGACCTTTACGGTCATAAATTATACACTGCGTATAACACGCGCCTACACTATTTTTCTTAGGTATTAGGTCGTTATACGCTTGTACTACGCAATGTGTCAGTATTATTAGTAAGGCCCTTATTGTTTACGTTAATTTAATCTGACTACAAGAGGACAACTTTGACGTGCGTCGACGTCCATTCAAAGCAAGGGCATTGTTATTTCAACTTAACATCCATTTTAAGTTTAAACTTGGATAACTAAACATTAACTTAGATTCGCTTCGGGCTATAATCTGCTTTGCTGTATATAAGTTTAAATGAAACTTGCGCTTGCTTAAGCTTTGAACTTTGGATAAGCTCGTGTTGGCCAATTTAAAGTAAACTTAGAATTGATGTAGAGGAGAAAAGTTTTACGGTTCGAGTGGTTTATGTTCTGTTCTTTAGGGAGTTAATAGCTTCTTCTACATCGTAATCTCTAATGTTAATTGAGAATCTGGATGAATGGATGAACTCAACATTACACAACTTTCCGAGAAATGAAAATAATGAAAGGTTTTGCCTTTTTTATACAGTTAATCCTGCAAGTTTCATGGCCAGTTTTTCGACCTTTGAAAAAATAAATATTGAAAATATTTAGTAAATACAGGGTGCTTGGCGGATCGGTGTCTAAAACGTTAGGGCGGCTCAAGGAGATCATCTTAAAACTATTCAGGCTGAATGACCTTGGAAAACATCATTAGTTTTTTTTTTCTGAAAAAATGTGAAAATGCAGGCTCTGGGCTTAAATATCTTTTTTATTTCCTTTTATAACTATACCATTTTGTGTTATTGTTTTTGTCAACATGTCACTTTTCTAAAAATGTTGTAAATAGAGCCTGCATTTGGTTTCGTATTTTTTCAGAAAAAAACATTAAAATTAAAAAAAAACGAGTTTCCAAGGTCATTCAGCCTGAATAGTTTTAAGATGATCTCCTTGAGCCACCCTAACGTTTTAGACATCGATCCGCCAAGCACCCCGTATTTTTATCTCTTGTGCATTTTCCATCTTATTTAGCTATTTTAAACGGCAACTGACATACGAGTAGGACATCTGCGTAATCTGTATGCGAGGTAACTTTAAGGGGTGATTCTCCTAATAAAACTGAACAACTTTCCCCAAGGAACCTATCGTATGTTCCCACTAGTCCCATCTAGTGCTCTGTGAAAATACTTCCCATACAAAGGCAAATAAGCTGATCTTTCAAGTTGAATGGAGAAGCGACTTTTTTAAATATTTCGACTTACGTTCCCTGGTGAAAGTAGTTCAGTTTCGTGAGCTGATTCACATCCTTAATTTTCGCTAACTAATTTAAAGTCAGTGTAATAGGGAAACGTGTACAAGATGATCCACTTAAGGGAGAAATCACGTAATATAAAGGTTTTTCAAGTAATGTAAGAGGTATTAGCATTTTATGGTAGCATATTTATCCATGCTACTATTTGCATACTCATGTTATATAATCTATTAATATTGAATTGCCTATTTCACTTTTTTTTAAACCCTAACAAAGGATCATCTTGTACACCGATGTGTCCAAGATGATTCCAGGGCTGTGGATAAGATGATCCCCGGTTCGTCTTACCACTAGGATTTAGTTTTAACTGATGACGATTATAAGTCCTTACGGATAACTGCTAGTTAAATTAAGAACATTAATTAGACTTAAAAGTAATTAGCAGACAACTCCAAATATTTGTTAAGAGTCTGTGGTACAAGACGAGCCATATGGATCATCTTGCACACAATCAAATGAATCAACTCGCCCCAAACCACATTTTTTCGGTTTTTGTTTCCTGACATAATCTATAAATCTTTTGCAATTTCAATGCCAATAAAAATTACTAACTTAGCACAATAGAAAGACGCAAACACAACAGCCATTGCAATAAGATGCCTACTTCAAAAGTAATCTAATCTCAAGTCAACCTTATCTTCGTTCAGCGACGCAGATTTTTTATTTATTTCAATAAAAATACGAACGTTGTTCTGGCCGCCATCACGGATTGACTGAGCGGTGGTGGAGCCGGGGCCTGTGTTTTAGCAACGTTTTCAACTAGATGGCGCTCATAGTCGCAGCGCAATCGTTAGGGATCATCTCACCTCGAAGGATCATCTTGCACACATTTCCCCTATATTTAATATATTATCTACACTAATAATCTATACTAATATTATAAAGAGGAAAGATTTGTATTTTTGTATATAACGAATAGGCTCCGAAAATACTGGACCGATTTGAAAAATTCTTTCACCATTAGGATGCTACATTATCCTTCAGTAACATAAGCTACTTAATTTTCCCGAATTCGCACGGGAACGGATTCCCGAGCGGGATGCTAGTAATAATATATAGATGAAAGATTTGTATTTTTGTATGTAACGAATCAACTTAAAAACTACTGGACCGATTTCAAAAATTCTTTCACCATTAGAATCCTGCATTATCCGTAATGAAGATAGGGTACATGATTTTCCCGAATTCCACGGAAACGAAGCTCCAGGCGGAAAGCTAGTGTGAAAATAAAGAGCTTATTATTTTGTACATACAGTGGTTCTATTTTTTTAATATTTCTCGACAAACAGTGTCTTTTGAAAATCAATTTACCAATTCGAAATACGAAATTTGCAATTTTAACCGTGTGGTGATCGGTTGAGAATAACACCACCCCATCTCTTTCCGTGGGTGTCGTAAGAGGCGATTAAGGAAACACAAATGAGACCTGCCTCCTATTAATCCATTCCAGGCAACGAAACTTCATTTTTTTCTGAATCTGAGGTGTCGTCGTATGGTCTCATGCGGTGTGGTAGCCTCTGTAAAGGGCCGTCTGGTTCGCGATCACCCTCTTACCGAAGTCCGACGCCAAACAGCTTGCTGTGTTTCGTCAGTGCGTGGGAGTGCCAGTGCCTTTATAGGCATTTTCTGGGTTAACTCGCTACATCGTCGACCTCATCTTTGACCTTATGGTCAAGATTGAGGTCAAGAGTTTAACCCATCTTATAATAAAAAAAAGATTTATTTCTTCAAATAAAAAAAAAAGAAATAAAAAATACTACAATAAGAAAACAGAAGTACTGTACAGTTTTATAAGTAACCATTAGTGATTGTTTATCGATAAAGTTGTCCATTATTAGTTGACAACACTAGAAGTGACATGATTGATAAAGCGGTCACGTATTTTCGCAGTCATTTGAGTTAGCGTATTTTTTGTGGAAAGAAAAACATATAAAGGTTTTTATTTAGTTTTTGCGGCCGGTAGAGGGTGTGGGGTGGGGGCTATTATTCATAATTTAGTAAAAAATAATGTCTTCTAATGTTCGTTTTTAGGGTTCCATACCCACAGGGAAAAAACGGGACCCTATTTCCGTCCGTCTGTCCGTTTGTCACCAGGCTGTATTTCATGAACCGTGATATACAGTTGAAATTTTCGCAGATGATGTGTTTCTATGTGCCCTATAACAAGGCTCCCATACAAAAAACGTGTTTTTTTTTTGCTTGTTTTTATAGATATGTCTGTCCGAGGCTGTATCTCAAATGTGAATATTAAGAAATAAAAGGAACCGACGACGTAGGAATAAAATAACATTTTCACTAAAATGTGAATATTAAGAAATAAGGGATCGTTCAACAATTACGTGATCATTTTTGGCCGATGTAATCACAGCGTAATCTTTTGTTTTTACCCCCCCCCCCTCGCCTTGATTACGTAATCTTCGTCCGTGCTTAAAATGTAATGTTTGCTGTTTATTATTGGGTCTTAATAAATGACCTAGGAATAAGCTTGTGGCGAGACACAACCCAGTCGTGGTGGGAAGCTGTATTCGGTACTCCATGCTCATCAGTAGCGGCCCCTGCTTGTTTAAATTGGCTTTACAATAATGTTCTCAGGTGGATGACTAAAGTAATTTTATTACTTTTCTAATTAAAAGTATTTGTAGCTTCCACAACACCTTTTTAATTTTTTTGAAAATTTCTTTAGCTAACAAGTTATGAAATGATGACGTAATCATGGATTCTCTCCCCCCCCTCCCCCCAAATAATCAGATGTATATACAAGCACCCGACCCCCCCCCCCCTTCCGGTAATCACGTAATTGTTGAATGATCGCTAAAAGGAACCGACGACGTAGGAATAAAATAACATTTTCATTAAAATATGTACAGAGAGGTAAGGAATTGTGTTCATATATAAATTCTTCCCCGATGCCGACTTAATGTTAAGTGAGTAAAACCATCTTAGGGGCCATCCACATATTACGTCATTTATTATTGCCAATTTTCGACCCTCCCCTACAACCATCATAACCAAATGACCCCGTAAATGATGATAAAATAAAATTACAAGCAAATATTGTCAAAATATTAAGAAATCCCTACTAATATTATAAATGCGAAAGTAACTCTCTGTCTGTCTGTCTGTTACGCTTTCACGCCTTAACCGCTAAACCTATTTCGATGACATTTGGAACAGAGATAGATTAGACTTTGGGAAAGGAAATAGGCTACATTTTATCACACAGCTGGGCATGATATAACGTGTAGTCCACGCGGGCGAAAAGCTAGTAAAATTATAAACTTAAAATTTGTATTTACTTATTTATTACCTAATACATAAATAAGTAAACTTAAAAATTACTTATTTATGTATTATTCAGTACTTTTCGTACTGTGGTATGCAGACCTTCATGGAGGATCGGACATAACGCAACTTCTTTCTCATTCGGTCATTTCGAAGAAGATAATTCGAATATCAATTTAAAAGGTTTGAAATGGTATTCGATGTCAAGATTCGAAATGATTGAAGATCTGGTCTTGCGCCATTCATTGATGATTGTGAATTCATTGTAGTGAGCTCGCGGAAGAAGTTCTTTTATGCGTTCGTAGGCGTGCTATTAGCACTTTAATAAGCGTTGCTGAATTCTGTTAACCGTGGACGTGTTTGGAAAGTGCAATCAAATTGTAACAGAAGTGCAGATTTTGATTATAACCGTGTACCAGAAGAAGAACTAAGTCTTTTACTTATACGCTCCCAGAATAGATGTCACAGTACCTTCAAAGATGACGTAAATAAGTTAAACTCCCCAATCGTCATTCGCACATAATCCGCAGATCTGATTCCCCCCTTTCCCCCAAATGACGTAATATAGCGACTTCAATTCAGATTACTTGAACTTGGAAATACTAGACGCGGGCGAAAATTCCGTACACGTCTAATAGAAGCTTTTTACGAATATTTTTGACTAGCTTTTTCGAAAAATCGCGTTTATTTGCTTCAAGGTATATCTTGACGAAGTTTCGAATCAAAATGTCCAAAAAATTGTTTTCTCCATACAAACTTTGAACCTCCATTTCACCCCCTTAGGTGTAGAATTTCAAAAAATCCTTTCTTAGTGCTTGCCTACGTTATGAAAGACACCTTTTTGTCAAATTTCAGCTTTCTAGGTCTAAGGCTCTAGACCTAGAAAGCCTAGTTTCTAGGTCTGAATCGCGTTCTGTAATACGTGCCTGATATTATGCCTGGGAAGTGCGGGCACAGCTCGCACATTACGAGTATATTTTTCTTTCGGGATCCTTAAAAAAATGCTGAGAGAAATCTTCGTCGCATATATTCATGTGTTGACTTAGGACGAGGATTGTGTTATGTTTTCACAAGATTTTCGCAATTGTGCCTACTCAAACGTGTGGAGTACACTCAGAGCAGATTAAGCTACACATTCCGAGTGCGATTTTCGCTCTTCTGCGTACGGAATAAGAACAGTTCCATAGTCCTATATGCTAAGCTTGATGGCCTACAAGTGTACCTATCAATTTCGTTTGCCTTGAGGATTTCGAGGAGGCAAATATGTGTTTGGTAGAATTTGAAGAAGCTCGTCAGCGCCGCGGTTTGGGAAAATGAGTTTTATATGATTTCTCTCGTAAATTACAGACTTCTCACGGAAAAATCACATATTGCCATTGCCATTTAATTCGACCTAAGCATTTTTTAACCCCCAACAATAAGGAGTGGTCTTACTTTGACGTGTGTTTCTGTGGAATCATAGTTCCTAAACGAATGAAGCGATTTCGATGCGTTTTTTCTGTTTAAAAGCTGACGTAACCAAGATAGTTCCCAGCTATATTTGGTCAAAATTATTTCAACCGTTTAAGAGTTATAAGCGATGAATGTCGAGGGTGATATATATTCTTTTAATTACTTTTTTAAAGCGCAGAATCATTTCGTTTGAATTTCTATTTGACCATCTCTTTCGAACAAAACAAGAATTTTGAAAAACAGCTGTCAATGGTGTAAAAACTATACAGTAGAATTGAGAACCCCCTCCTTTTTTAAAGTCAGTTAAAAAAGAAATTCAAATGTGGCATTTCTCATCCCAAAGTAATGCTCCGGTATTCTCATGGCTGTCAGAAGGCTTCACTTCATCCCAGCCCATCGGGAACGAAAGCTTTTACAATGTTTTATTCATAGTTATACTAACTCTTGGGGGATAAGATCCATATTTTGTTCTTACTGTTTCTACTACGAGTTGAGATGATTTTTTTAAACCACGACAAAAAAGAGGGCACTTATAAGTTTGACGTTTGTATCTGTGTCTGTCTATAGCATCGTAGCTTCTAAACGAATATACCGATTTCTACAGCTTATTCATACACACCCTTGACCGACCTCCCCAAGGGTGACTTTAAATTAGCAAAAAAGCAGTATGTGAATCACTAAACTGAACAACTCTCCCCGAGGAACATAGTTCAAGTTATGAAAAATAATTTTCGACGTTAAAAACGTATGAGTCACCGACTTCAATCCCAACAACAGTTCGCACAAAGTAGATAACTAGTATTTTTTGCAGACTACAATTCCTATTAGCAGATAACTACAAACGAAAATGTCACTCATTTATTTAGATGATGTTCTGGTTTGTAGTATTTTTTTGTTTTTGTTGATTTTTTTTAAAAGCGCTGAATTATTTTCGATAAAATTTTTATATGACCACTTCTGGAGTATACTCTTTCGAATAAAAAAAATATTTTTAAAATCGGTTTTTATTCATGCAAGCTTAATTTTAAAGACATACACATAACATTTATTCACTCCAAAACACAGCACACGTTACAAAACAAACAAACAAAGTAAAAGAAAATAGAAATATTTACGAATACTTACATGGACAAATAAGCATACTCATAAGCAATAAGGTGTGTGGTGTAACATGTGTAAACTTTCATAATTGCACATATTTTTCTACACCTATATATTTCCGGAGAAACGTTAACATTTCCTACGAATAAGTCTAACGTTAGAGCTCTAATGTCAAAACTTTCTGACATGAGTCGCATGACTCGACTCGTATAATATTCGCTTTGTAAATTACCGCTGGAGCTCAGACACGGGTCGTTTGATATGTCAGAACGTCAGGGGGGTATTCGAAGTCATGCGAAAACAACAGATGCGTAAGTTCATGGTACTGATAACGGGTATCTCAGTTGGTACCTTGTCTACTGATCTGAAGGTTGCGGGTGCATTTTTGATCAACACAAATAATTGTTTTATCTTTTCAATGATTTTCATGTATCTGTGAGGAGTCTGGGTGTTCATTTATCGTTTGCATGTAATTTTGTATTTTTAAAACGCTTACCCGCGCGAGGGATATTCACAAATAATTTTTAGGGACAGAAAAATATTCGGCGCCACTGTTACTTGAACCCACGATGAACACACCCACTTGAACAGATGGCGCTAACCTACAAGCACAACGTAACCTGCTTAGTAAGAGAATAGAAATTTTAAATCAAAGTAGAATTGATTTAAAATTTCTAAGCGAATAAACTGCTCAGCTCTAGGGTTATTTTAGATTTAGTTACAATAAAAATATTTGTAATGCGATTAAAAAGAGCACCCTCAGAGTTTCTTGTCTATTCTTCTCTGGGGAAGACTGCAACTTTGCGAATAGGCGTAGAGTCAGTAGGGTCAAGAAAAACTAATGTGTATGTACGTATTTAAATCCTTTAATGTATGTTTGTATGAATTTAATGTTATCTTGACTTATTTGAGGTGGCATCCTGAATGTCCTATAAAATAATATTTTTTATATTCTATTCTAATGAAATTAAAAATAATCAGAAATAGACTAAATAAAGACTCACCATTTTAACAGATTTTCGAACGATTTAAAATAAAATCCCAGAATTTCAGAAAAATTCTCGTGACGTGCAAGATACAATAAAATTTTTGTTTTTATGGAAGTACTGAAATGTTAAGTTAAAATTATTCCGTAGTATATTTCAGACCAATTTTCGTTTATTAACTGAGCGAGAAGGAAACACGAGCGTAGCGTGTTCGTTTTAGCTTGGACAAAAATCTTTACTTATATTATACGCGAAAGTTTGTATGTTACTCTTTCATACTCAAACGGCTGGACCAATTTTGATAAAATTTGATAAAGAGGTAGCTGACAACCTGGATTAACACATAGGCTACATAGTTTTAACGAAGTCCCGGGCGGAAAGCTAGTGATTTCATATGTCCGGCAGATATCTAACTGTTCTTACATTAACTACATTGCAAGTTAAAATAAAGCTTGTAAAAGCCTTTTATGTTCGTCTTTCAATACATCACTATCGGTGTATTGTAGGTTGTATGAACAAGCGAGTTCATTGAAATTTTATCAGTAAGGTAGGCACAGCGGTTGTCGGCAAACAGAGTGATTATTACAGATTCTATACGTAGAGTTGACAATAGGAGTCCCTTTGTTGGTACGAGCAAATTTCAGTTCTGAAAGCGCAGTTTGTGGAACATAGGGTACTATTGTATGTGTACCCTTCTACTGATACCACTGACAGTCGAATACATTGAAGAATACATTATACATTTACACAAGATGGAGTTAAGGTTGCAGGAAGCTGTTGGATGTAGATGGCGCAAGACCGATCGATGGATCAAACGTAAGATGCCACTTCTTCTTCTTATCATGTAGTTATAGTTAAATGTGTGGCGAACTTGACTAACCCTGGTGTCAGAGTTTTCAAACCGCACAATGGCCTCTGACTGGTTTTAACGATTGTAGTCAATCGCCAACAGCCGGGACCGACAGCGAAAATGCTCGTGATAAAATGCCACTTTGGTCACCCATTAGGTTCCCTGCCTCTGTGTACTTTGCTTAACCTCACTGATTCTGTTGAGATCAGCGAGGGCCACTGGGCTACTACCGCTTCCACTGGAAGTAGGCCTATGTTCAGCAGTGGGCATCTTACGGTATAATTCGTCAATGTTTTGTGTGAATTAGTTGAAACATGAGAAATCTTCTTAGTCTTATCTTCTTAATTCTTCGTGTTCGGGTTTGTTCGAACACTTATAACTCGAGAACAGCTGGACCGAAATCGACGAAAAAGTTGCCACTGGAACGAAGTTGCGGGCGGACAGCTAGTATTAAATAAAATAGGCAGTTTTTTTTTATTTTATTTTTTATTTGGGATAGCAACAGCTTAAAACATCTATCTTAAATTCAAAACTTACACACTAACAGCCAATTATAGTTATTGACTAGTTTAAGAAAATAATAATTGAGGCACCGAGCAGTCTGGTCCAGGGAGGGAATTAAATTATGATTTATACATAAATACATATTGAATACAAATACAACAAATTGGATAACTATACTAATATTATAAAAAGGAAAGATTTGATTGTTTGTTTGTTTTCATTGAATAGGCTCCGAAACTCTTTCACCATTAGAAAGCTACATTATCCCCGATAGATATAGGCTACTTAATTTTCCCTAATTTCCACGGGAACAAGTCCCGGGCGGAATGCTAGTACTAAATACATGTGTCGTAGTGTGAAGGTCATAAGCTCGTCGTGACCTTGGCATTGGCTGTGTAGGCGGTGTGGCCTCCAAGCTGGTGGGTGGTGAGTGTCATCGACTTACAGCGATTCCCTATTCTTCCTTATGGTATATTTTTTGGTATTTATTAAAGCTTTAGCAACAAGGCCGTCAGCTTAGTATAATTTTCCATGTTAAAAAAACGTATGAGTCACCGACTTCAATCTCAACAACAGTTCGCACAAAGTAGATAGCTAGTATTTTTTGCGGACTACAATGCCTATTAGCAGATAACCACAAACGAAAATGTTACTCATCTATTTAGATGATGTTCTGGTTTGTAGTATTTTTTGTTTTTGTTGATTTTTTTAAAGCGCTGAATCATCATTTTCGATAAAATTTATATGGGACCACTTCAGGAGTATATACTCTTTGATTTTTTTAATCAAAGGACAACTAGCGGATGCGCGTCCTCGTAATTAGCCTAGAGCGGTCAGTACTCTTGATCAGTCGCTGGATACACTGTATCACTTGAATTTTTTTATTTTTTATTATAAGATGGGTTAACTCTTGACCTCAATCTTGACCATAAGTTCAAAGATGAGGTCGACGATGGAGCGAGTTAACCCAGAAAATGCCTATAAAGGCACTGGTACTCCCACGCACCGACGGAACACAGCAAGCTGTTTGGCGTGGGACTTCGGTAGGAGGGTGGTCGCGAACCAGACGGCCCTTTACAGAGCCTACCACACCGCATGAGACCATAGGACGACACCTCAGATTCAGAAAAAAATGAAGTGTCGTTGCCTGGGATGGATTACTAGGAGGCAGGTCTCATTTGTGTTTCCTTAGTCGCCCCTTACGACACCCACGGAAAGAGATGGGGTGGTGTTATTCTCAACCGATCACCACACGGCCATAGTGATTCTTTTATCACTACGCTGTTCTAAGCTAGTTTACTGCACGCAACGCTATCACTTTTATGTATTAAACAACTCTTTAACGTAGAAAACAAAAATCCTATCGGCACAACAACCTCCCGTGCCGAGTTCCCGCCAAAGACCCCTTATTGTGTAGGTATGACTGTATTTTTTTATACGTTTTTTACGCCATAACTTCGAATCTGAGTTAAATGAAAGATTAAATAGGTTATATATTCTCCCTCTACCTGCATCTGCACCATATAAGTCCCCACAGAGGGACACGGGTCTCCCTTTAAAACACGATACAAGAGACGCAGTTAAAATTTTAAAAAAACTTGGTTTAAAAAATCATTTTTTAACAATTTACTTATTTACTCGCTACACAGAGGCATAACCTGATGGGTGACAATTTATTGCGAGCGTTTTCATGCTTCAGAGGGCACGTTAATCTGTCGGTCCCGGATGTTGTCGAATTGACTGTTCGTTAAAACTAAGTCTGAGGTCATTGTATGGTTTGAAAACTCTGAAACCAGGCTTAGCTAAGTTCGCCACACACTTGACTCTACCTACACGATGATAAGAAGAGATTCGCCACTCTCTTGCTTCTTACCCCACGTCCGCGGTAATAACAGTAACCCTGGCATTGCTTTACCCAGTACCCCTGAGGGAACTTTTTAAACTTTTATACAAACAGTACACTAATACACATACGGTTTTATTACTTCCGTAATATTTATATTATTGTATTTTTTAATGACCAACAACGTAAGCCTAACATACCTTGATATTGTTTACTTCCTTGCTTTTTTTCCCAGCCCATATACGTCCCCACCGAGGGGCACGGGCTTCCCTTCAAAACACGAAGGGGATTTAGGCTATAGTCCACCACGCTGGCCCAATGCGGGTTGGTGGACTGAACTTCAAATGAATTTTCTTGGTTTCATCACAATGTTTTCCTCCACCGACCGTTGAGCAAGTGATAATTAGAAATTAGTACATAAATCCGAAAAGACGAATTTATTCTTACAAGCCCGCACCAGGCTGTGAACCCCCGACCTTTCGATTACAAGACTTACTTCCTTGTCGTGTAAATATGTCAACCATGTGCCGAACTGAGTTTTCAAACCGCCAAATAGCCTCTGATTTTGTTTAACGACTGTAGTCAATCAACAACTGGCGGGATCGCCGGCTTAACTCGGATAGTAGAAAACTTTCGAAAATTAAGAATTAGGACTTAACCGCAACACCGATAAAATTATTTAATTTTGACTCTTGTGATAAAAAATTCCATTTGCCACTTTATCTCAAAACTTATTAATTTATAAGCTTACGCAAAAAGTCTGAAAGCGTCAAATTATTCATTTCATTTTAATTATTCATATTAAGACTGACAAGAAAAAGTGAAAATATTCACTCTGAATATTCACAAAGGAAGTTTATAAATGTTTTATTGTAAAATACAGACAATAGAACATCAAGGTTGGTTTTTATTAAATGTTTTTCGAAGGAAACACAGAATAATTAACATCCACACAACAAAAAGTTTAACCACGGCCAGTCAAAACTAGACCTCATGGATATCTATTTATCTATACAATAGGCGCAAACAATCGTTTTGGGGATAGGCAGAACTCCATGTGGTTCCAGATCATTAAGAACACTCGTCAAATTTATAACACTTTTTTTTTCTTCAGGAGTAAAAAATCATGGTAAGAACTCGTTATAATATGTTTAAACTAGTCGACGTCTGTCAGAAAGCTGAACCTACTATACATCCTTTGTAATTTATGTCTCTATGACGTATACAACTAACTCTTTGATGTTATTTTAGTTACGAAATACTCTAAAGGTCAAAGAAAGTACCGCATTTAATTTAATATAATTTAATTGTAACTGTGGTATACCCGTGAACTGTTTGTAGTAATGTTATTAATAATAATTCAAGTTAACATATTTAAGGTACAAAATTCTGGCCTTTGTAGTAAATGTCACGTTCCTTTGTACGCAAGTGGTTGGAATGCTGGGTTAGCTTCCAGAAATGGCGCACTCAAAATTTAAGGAGCTCAATCATTTTATTAATTAATGTTCTATTTTCTACCTTTAAGTGTAGCTGTAGATTGCACTGCTGGGAAAACTATTAAACCTGTAATTGTACACACGGGCCTTTTAGATATGTAGTCCGGGGACATTTATATTACGAAAAAAGTTACCGTTTGTCTTTGTGAAATTATTATAGATTTCGCCATTTTATATACTAAAAGTGGGGTCTTAATGACCGTAACCCGCCGTAACCATAATGTAGTGATAAGTTAAAAAATCTCCTTATAATGCTAGTTATTTAAATTTTTGAGTTAGCGTTTCAAATTTATACGTCTGTTAATAGGCGCTCTTGAAAAACCATATACCTATTTTAAGATGATTTTTGTGGCTGGTTTAAATTTTAAGAATCATTTCTTCTTCATGGACCAAATTAGTCTTAAAATCTGAACCGGCTATAGAAATCATCTTAAAATTGGTATATGGTTTTTTAAGAGGGCCTGTTAACAGATGTATAAATTTGGAACGGTAACTCAAAAAAAAATTACAACATATGATTAAGACCTCACTTTTAGCAAATAAAATGGCGAAATCTATAATAATTTCACAAAGACAAACGGTAACCTTTTTCGTAATATAAATGTTCCCGGGCTACAGATCTATTTTCATTGGCAGGCAAGGCATAATGATGTTCTAGAACCATCAAGCCAAGGTCAACTTTTTGTATTCTGAGCGGTCAATAGGGTCACGGTCAATTGACCGTAGCTTTCATATTTCATATTTTAATTTATTTATTTTTTATTATAAGATGGGTTAACTCTTGATCTCAATCTTGACCATAAAGGTCAAAGATGAGGTCGACGATGGAGCGAGTTAACCCAGAAAATGCCTATAAAGGCACTGGTACTCCCACGCACCGACGGAACACAGCAAGCTGTTTGGCGTCGGACTTCGGTGGGAGGGTGGTCGCGAACCAGACGGCCCTTTACAGAGCCTACCACACCGCATGAGACCATAGGACGACACCTCAGATTCAGAAAAAAATGAAGTGTCGTTGCCTGGGATGGATTACTAGGAGGCAGGTCTCATTTGTGTTTCATTTGTGTTTTAATAATTAAAATAAGCGATCGGTTTGGTCGAGTGGTAGTGGCGCTGTCTCTTGATCGTCGGGTTCTGGATTCGATTCCCAATCGGGGTGAATGTTTGCGTAAAAAGCTGATTTTTGTGTTCGGGTCATGGGTATTCGTCTCTGTTTTTATTTGTATGGTCAAAGGGACCCACAACACAAGAGAAAACCTTAGTGTAAGTCATTGCGTGTGTATTGTTTATAAAGAAACTAGCTGATGCCCGCAACTTCGTTTGCGTGTTAATTTTTTCTTATGAACAGATTACACTTTAGTGACGGTCCATTAATGGATCGTTGTTCGTTTTTTCATACAAAAGTTTTTTCCCGCTAACTCCCGTTCCCGTGGGAATTTTGCAATATCCTGTTGCAACTAAGCTTTAAGTTTACTAAGGTACCTGCATGCCAAATTTCAAGCGTCTAACTTAAGCGGTTTAGATTTTTCATACAAAAGGATTTTCCCGCTAATTCCCGTTCCCGTGGGAATTTCTGGAATTCCTTTCTTAGTGCACCTCTACGGTACCTAAGCTACGTTCCTTTCAAATTTCAAATGCCTACATTTAGCCGTTTAGGCTGTGCGTTGATATGTCAGTCAGTCAGTCAGTCAGTTTCTCCTTTTATATATTTAGATAAACGCTACACATTAAAAAACCTTAAATACTTAAAATCGTCGAGTCCTACTTATTGCCTCCTACAGTATACCTGGAAAGAGTTGGCAGTTGGCACATTATACATTTTCATTGGGGTTACTTCTAAACGCTTTCAAAAGTGTATTTAATTTCTTTATTGCAAATTTAAAACATATTTCAATGCTGCGGCTGATCTAGCTGAAATGTGTGAAATGTTTGTGTAAAACGATGAAAAACAACAACTCTAAAGTTAAAAAAATTGTATAACCCTCGACATTCATCGTTAGTAAATTTTAAACGGCTGAACTAATTTTGATAAAATATAACTAAGAAAAGAACTATTTTAATCACGCCAGCTTTCAAACAAAAAAACGCATCGGAATCGGTCAATTCGTTTATGAGCTACGATACCATAGACAGACATACAAGTACACAGACACACAGGTCAAACTTATAACAACCCTCTATTTCTGTCGGGGAATATAAAATATGTGGCTGTATAAACCTGACGTGCATAACATTTGGCCAGTGATTAAAAGTAACCCTGTATAATCACAAATAACAACCCGTATTCTAAGAAGTTAACTCTTTTTTTTATTACTCAATCTTGACCAAGGTCATAGATGAGGTCGACGATGGAGCGAGTTAACCCAGAAAATGCCTATTAGGCACTGGTACTCCTACGCACCGACGGAACACAGCAAGCTGTTTGGCGTCGGACTTCAGTAGGAGGGTGGTCGCGAACCAGACGGCCCTTTACAGAGCCTACCACACCGCATGAGACCATAGGACGACATCACAGATTCAGAACAAATTGAGATGTCTTTGCCTGGGGTGGATTAATAGGAAGCATCATTTGTGTTTCCTTAGTCGCCTATTACGACACCCACGGAAAGAAATGGGGTGGTGTTATTCTAAACCGATCACCACACGGCTTTAAAAACTCGAAACTTCCTCCACTCAACTTCAGCTAAAGAAATCCTCGGAGCGACCTCAAGAAGTTAACTTGAGATTTCCTCGACTCCACTCAACCTCTGTCTAGGATTTTGACGTTTTGACTAAGAACACCAAATTCGAGGTCGTTTCGAGGATTTCCTTAGCTGGAGTTAAGGGAGGAAGTTTCGAGTTAATTTCTTAGAATACGGGTGTTAGTTGTCACCTCAAGATTCCTTGAACATGGCATACAGCTACTCGACGATAGATGGCACCAGCTAGCGTATATTTTTATTCGATATTAACCTTTAACGATATATTATCATAAAGATAATCAACGAAATCTTCAAAGTCATTCATTTTTCATATGAAAAAGTAGCATCACAACAAGCTCAAGCATCGAATAAAGCGTTAAGAAAATCTTAAGGTAGGTCGCGAAGGTACCTTAACTTTGACAATTGATTACTCAAATCATCCTCGACTCCACTGAGGAAAATTGTAAAGTCGAGGACGGAAGTGTCAAATAAAAACGTCAAAATCCTTGACAGAGGTTGAGTGGAGGTGGAGAAAATCTCAAGTTAACTTCTAAGAATATGGGCCTTTTTATAATCCGAACGGCAGGGCACGGTATGTCAAAATTTGAATTATCACTGCCCCTTATTTTCCTAACTACCAAAATCCATAGTATGTAGGAGGCAATAGTAGTACAATTTTGCCGTGCCGTTTCCCAATTATAAAAAGGCCCAATGGGTTTTAATCTCATTAATGACTGCCTTAAAGTTGTATTAAACTCTAACAACGGTGGTGAGGATAACAAGCACCTACCAAAAACTCTCGTTAAAACTAATGTAATTTGTACTTCACTTCTCTACTTTGAAATTCGCAAGTTTTCACGGAGTTTGCTCCGAGATCGGTTTGTGATTTATGTATACCTAGTTTTCCGCCCGCGGCTTCGCCCACCTGGAATTCGGTTATATCAACCGCTAATCGAAGCTTACGTAAACGAGATAGTTTTTAGTTAATCGAGATATACTTAGGGATGCCCCTGTCACAGTTGCTCTAAAATACTAAATCAAGTCTAAAAAAACATTGACATATTCCATTGTTCATTGGCGGAATTCACTAGTCATTTTAAAGTTGATATATTTCTATCTTTTTGTAAAATTTTACAATTCCATACCATTTTACGAATCTTAAAATTTTTTATAAATTTTTACTTAAATGATTTGATGAAATATTATGAAAGACATTTTAATTAATTTTTGAATATTTTTACATTTGATGCAGATAAATTATTTTTTAATTTATTGATTGTTATTTTTTAAAATCTTTTTAATATAGATATTGTAATTTTAAAATTGAATCTGACATGTATTTTGTTAAAATACACCATCGCCTTGGACAGTTATTTCTATGTTTTTGTAAATTTTTACAATTCCATACCATTTTACGAATCCTTAATTTTTTTATAAATTTTTACTTAAATGATTTGATGAAATATTATGAATGACATTTTAATTAATTTTTGAATATTTTTACATTTGATGCAGATAAATTATTTTTTAATTTATTGAATGTTATTTTTTAGAATCTTTTTAATATAGATATTGTAATTTTAAAATTGAATCTGACATGTATTTTGTTAAAATACACCATCGCCTTGGACTAACTGTAAGATGGTGTATTTTGTGTTTTTAAATATATAAAATACTAGCTTTCCCCGCGGCTTCGCTCGCGCAAAGAACTCTTTTAGTCACCCGTTTCATTCTTGACCCTTTAGGGGATGATGTTTGAAAAATAGCGAAACACGTGTCCGTTTATTTGCTTCGAGGTATATCTTGACGAAGTTTTGAGTCAAAATGTGCAAAAAAATTGTTTTTTCGATACAAACTTTGAAACCCCTTAGGGGTAGAATTTAGAAAAATCCTTTCTTAGTGCTGTAAAGTTCATCGCCATTTTGATGATTCCTAACTAAACAAATAAAAGTTGAGATCTTATACACTTGACATTGATAGGTATTACATAGAAAGCTGCAGAAAGGTATACATACATAGAATACAATGGTGCTGTAAAATACAACTTTTTGATTTGAATTACTTACTTACTAAAGACGCAAGCTGAATAGAATAATCATGTTTGTTACATAGATAAAAAAAAAACCTTTAAACAGACGAATATTTGCTAATCCAGAGTATAGCATATAGGTAGCCTTATTGAAGTATTTATCATATACGAAGAGGGTATTCTACTTACTTGAAATGCTCTAAGCACTTATGCAATGTGCATCTAAGGTATAGAACGCGACTCAGACTGATCTATACTTATGCAGCAGTCGTCTTTGTCATTTTGATAGTGAAAGAAAGAGACAATTAATACTTAAGTATATATCAAGCTTGGTGATTTAGGTAATACGGACCTAAATTACCAGTAGAGGGAATGTCCACCGAGACTGGAAAAGCTGTCTGCATTGCTGTCATACAGCATACACAACTACAGATATTGATTGATTTTATAACATATTATTAAACTTTCTGAAGTTTTTTTTTTCATTTCTTGACAATGACTCCCCGCCCGTACGGCCCGTACCCCAGTGACGCCTACATCGCATAAGGTGCTGCCTAGCTAGCCAGCTGAGCAGGATGAGCGGCGACCACGAAACTTTTTTCTAATACTTATATTTTTAAACTCGTGATATCTTTTGAATAGAATGTCCGAATTGTAAAATTCAAAAAGTTTTATAAAGATATTGAAGCAGTCTTGAATATGAAGTAATTTATTTTGATAAGGATTAATACCAAGATACAAATAAAGAGCATTTTATAGCGGACGGCATTTCAATTAAATTTTAAAAATAAAAGAACACATATTGTGGCATAACTACAATAGTTAGACATATGCTGTCGCGACACTTTTTGTAAATATTTATGTGTTCTGCAAAGTCGTAGTACATTATTTTATTCTATCATCAATAGTTTACGCAGCGCACGCAATGTAAAGAATATTTTAGGATTTTTTTTTACACCTTGGGTTACATTATTTGAGTTTTAGTAAGGATCCCTAATTTTTTGGAAAATATAATATAGCCTATGTCCATCGGGGATAATGTAGCTTTCTAATAGTGAAAGAATTTTTCAAATCGGTCCAATTGTTTCGTAGCCTATTCAATGCAAACAAACAAACAATCAAATCTTTCCTCTTTATAAAAATTCAAATCTTTACATCCAGCAGGCCAAGTACGATAGTAACAGCGCCGCTACAACACCGCGGTCCTGCGTCAAAATGTCAACATTGACAACGTCATAGGGCGAGCAAGCCTTTGCGCGGGACCCTCGCGCAATCAAAGTGAAGTTTCAGTGTGAGCCAAGCGCGAGTTTGTCGTTATCGTGCTAGAGCTGCTGTAATCGAATTAATTTACCTAACTTGTATTACATTTGTTTTTTTTTAAATTCTACGTCTTACCGCAAAGCAGCAGTATCACTGAGAATACAATAATACAATAACGATCTAAATTATAGGAGTATACCCCATACTATAACAACAGTAGTAACATTAAATGCTCAGCAGATTATATTAATTTTGCTCCCACCCAGTGGTTTTAGGACAGAATTCTGATTGCATTTTCGGCTTAATCAAAGCTGAATAATTTAATTTGGTGTTCTGCCCGGCTTTAACAATTTCGCTTTGCTTTATTCGAATTGGAAACCGAATTTCGCGACTGGTTTCGTTTAATTGTTGTTATATTTCGCAGTCTATTGGGTGCAATGACCCTCTTCTACTACAAAAAAATGATTTGTCACAGGTTTAAAAAGAAGGCTTTTAGATCTCCATTCCTGTGTATATAACTGTAACATTCAAAATGTTGTTCTACTCCCGATTTTAATCTATACTAATATTATAAAGAGGAAAGATTTGTTTGTTTGTTTGCATTGAATAGGCTCCGAAACTATTGGACCGATTTGCAAAATTCTCTTACCATTAGAATCCTACATTATCCCCGATGAACATAGGCTAACGAAGTCCCGGGCGGATTCTTAAACGGGTGAACCAGTGTTGATCAAGAATGTTCCCGATTATGTTACCTCGCAAACAAAAAAAACCGCTTTGAAATCGGTCAATCCATTTAGAAGCTACGATGCCACAAACAGACACACAGATACACAGACATACAGAAACACACGTCAAACTTTAACCCCCCTCTTTTTTGTAGGGGTTTGAAATCATCTAATGACAGTGAACGTACTTGTAGCAAGTGGCTACGCGCGTCGTAGCTATTGGCTACGGGTCAGCTTCGTAACTACGTAGCATCTCGTAGCCAATGAAATCCGTGAAAGGAATCTCCGCTGCACTCGTAAATTACTTCTCTGTAGTAAAGATAGGAAAATTACAATGAAAAAACGTTGAAGAGTATAATAGTAAAAGGAAATTGAGTCCAGTAATTATTCTAAAATTAAAAAGAAAATACCCATGACATTTAGAGCCTTACCACAAAAAATAAAACTTAGACAATGTTTAATAATTTTCCACGTTAAAAACGTACGAGTCACCGACTTCAATCCCAACAACAGTTCGCACAAAGTAGATAACTAATATTTTTTGCAGACTACATTGCCTATTAGCAGATAACCACAAACGAAAATGTCATTCATTTATTTAGATGATGTTCTGGTTTGTAGCATTTTTTGTTTTTGTTGATGTTTGTAAAAGCGCTGAATTATTTTCGATAAAATTTTTATATGACCACTTCTGGAGTATACTCTTTCAAATAAAAAAAGAATTTTGAAAATCAGTCCATAATTGGCGAAGAAATCTATGAACATACATAAAAAAAATACATACAGTCGAACGTAGACTTCTCCTTTTTTGAAGTCGGTAATAATAATAGTAGTACTACCTAACTAAGTACTACAATACTAATACAATACTACATACAATACGGCCGGTTTGGTCTAGTTGTAGTGACGCTGTCTCTTGATCGGCGGGTCCGGGGTTCGATCCCCAGTCGGGGCAAACATTTGTGTAAAAAGCAGATGTTTGTGCTCTGGTCATGGGTGTTTGTGTTTGTCTTAATGTGTTTTCCAAGGGACCCACGACACAAGGGAAAACCTTAGTGTGGGCCTTTGAGTGTGTAGCGTTTATTATTATTACTTAATTATTATTATTAATAATAGTGTCAAATAACTATTACTACAATACAATATACTTTATTTTACACTAACATAAAAGAATAAGATACATATAGCAGCACGTCAGATTATCGATTTGCACTACGAAAGCCGCTGCTATTGCAAGCGTGATAAGAGCGACGTCAAGGTCAACTTGCTGTGTTTCGTCGGTGCGTGGGAGTACCAGTGCCTTTATAGGCATTTTCTGGGTTAACTCGCTCCATCGTCGACCTCATCTTTGACCTTATGGTCAAGATTGAGGTCAAGAGTTAACCCATCTTATAATTTAAAAAAAAGAAGTAATATCTTATTGGCAACCTTTGGATGTGAAAAAGACACTATAATTACATCAAGACCTTGAGGTTTGAGCATCTAACTTTTTTAATATGCCGATTGTCGAAGTTGTTTGAAAACTATCTACAGACAGACGAACAAACTTCAAACAAATTGTCCAAAACAATGCTTCGGTGAAACTCCTTAAACTACTAGAAAATACAGGGTGTAAAGGACAGCTTAGCAAATACTTAAATATCATTAAACAAAATATATATAAGTAATTTTTTCCCGAAAACTTCATGTTAAGGTGTTATCATTATTTACCTACTTTGGCGCTACGCAACATATCGTGAAACCGCGCCCCGCGCGCGGTCTCCCTGCGCCGCTGCCGCGCTGCTATCGAAGTGCGACGTACATTGCTGATTATAATTGTTTTTTGAATGGAGTGTATTCGATTAAATAATAAAAAATGTAAGAAGAAAATATTAAAAAACATGAAAAAAAAAATGAAAATTTTCCAAAGAAAAATTCCATTGGAAAATCATTCAGAATTATTATCTGAGTCCAGGGTTTAAATTTTTGCTAAGCTGTCTTTTACACCCAGTATATAAAGCTAAGAGCTGTCAGTTGCACATAGTTAAGTTTTAGTTAAATTACTTCAGAGATGATGATCAAAGGCCAAGCGCCGCGACCCGTTAAATAGTTCTAATCTCCAAACTTCTGCGGGTTTAGTGAGGTTCTTTAGTCCAATCGCCGTGTGGTGATCGGTTGAGAATAACACCACCCCATCTCTTTCCGTGGGTGTCGTAAGAGGCGACTTAGGAAACACAAATGAGACCTGCCTCCTAGTAATCCATCCCAGGCAACGACACTTCATTTTTTTTCTGAATCTGAGGTGTAGTCCTATGGTCTCATGCGGTGTGGTAGGCTCTGTAAAGGGCCGTCTGGTTCGCGACCACCCTCCTACCAAATTCGCTCCATCGTCGACCTCATCTTTGATCTTATGGTTAAGATTGAGGTCAAGAGTTAACCCATCTTATAATTTTAAAAAAATTGCAATTATTCCAATTAGTCGATAGTTTTGTGTAAACCGGATATGTCGTGTTAATTTTGTAATGTCGTGTTTATCTTTGATTAATTTTCGATCATCGCTGTAATAGGTTTATTAACTAACATTCCTCATAATTTCGGAAAAATTATGTAGCCTAAGTTACTCAGGTATAATGTAGAATTCTAATGGTGACAAAATGTTTCAAATCGGTCCAGTAGTTTCGGAGCCTGTTTAATGCAAACAAACAATTAAATTCTTCCTCTTTATAATATTCAAGATTGATCACAGTGGATAGGACTTTTTTCCTATTTCGACCAGTGTTCCTTGGGAAAACTTGTTTAGTTTCGTAGTCTAATTCACATACCTTATTTTTCTAACTAATTTTATACTTAGAACCAGTATATCGACTCAAAGTTTAATTGTACAAGGTTCATTTTAGAACATCTAAACAAAGAGTTAAAAGGATAAATGTAAATTGACGTTTATTATATTATACATCCCACAAAACACATTCTTTTTGACGTCAACAATGGCAGTTTAGGTTTTTAAAATGACAAATATTTTGATTAAAAATTAAAATTTCCATAATTTGGATATGACATGAAAAAAAATTTATAAAAGCTTTTTTTTAACAATTTATTTATTTTGTACCTTCTCTACTCTTGGACGTAGCGTTATCGATAAATCAGAACAACACTATTCTTTCTAGCGGTCAGTTCTGTGGTACAATAAGTCCCTTCAATCTCTTAGTAGAGTTTGAAAGGGATCAAGGGTTCTACTTATGTTCTATGGATTTCTTTTTTGTCTACTTATCTCTATATTCTCTTAACAGATGTATAAGGCAAATACGTGAATTATTTTACATTCAACTAGTTTTTCACTGGAGATTTTGTTCCCGTATGAATTTGGGAAAATTATGAAGCTTTTGTGTTATTCTGATGTTTCAGCTATGTTACTGCAAAGTTTTATCATTTGTTTAATAGTTTTTGCGTGTAGGAGTAAAAAAACATTCCCCCGTCCACTCAAATTTTCGCATTTTCAATACTACTGACTTTCCGCCCGGAACTTTTCCGAGAGACTTCGAGAAAATTATAGATAGATAGATAGATAAGACATTTATTTCCATCACAGTACACACTTACAAAGATTTAGAACAGAAAGAGACACAGAAACACAAAAGCAACGATAGAGTTTTACAATAGATACAACAAACAAGGAAATAAGGAACAAATCAACAATAAATAGCAAAGAAAGTAGATAAGATAAGCACATGTAGCCTATGTATTAAATTAGGTTGTGAGCTACCTCCGTAACAAATTTTATCAAAATTGTTCCAGCCATTTGAGTGTGAAGAAGTAACAAACACACAAACGCTCACAAACTTTTGAAAGTTTGATTAGTAATTTCATTTTAATAAAGATAAATCTAGACAGTATTATCCTAATACTGGGTTAAAGCCTGCTCCCAACGTTTTGCAAGCTACGACAAATGAAATCACGAGATACAGAAAGGTGAAAAAACTTATCATAATGCTGTTTAAATATTCAAATAATTTGAATTATTATGAACCATCATAGTCCAAAACCATTTGCATTAAAATTATGAAATTTAAAAAGAGAACTGTTTTAAAATATATATTTTTACCAGCCCATTTACGTCTTCACCGAGGGGCGCGGGCCTCCCTTCAAAACATGAAGGGGATTTAGGCCATAGTCCACCACGCTGGCTCAATGCGGAGGTGGACCGCTCGTCTTTCGAAAAATGAATTTTCTTAAACGGGCGGGTTTCATCACGATGTTTTCCTTCACCTTTGACTAAATAATATTAATTAGGAATCCATACAGACGAATTACGAAGACGAATTTTTGTGGTACAGGCCCGCACCAGGATTTGAACCCGCAACCTTCCGGTTACAAGTCTGGCTCAGTATGTCGCCGATTAAAGTGTTTTCTTCAGAAAAAGGAGCTTTACTCGGTATATGAGTATAGCTCCTCAACATTTTAAACTTGTTTTTATTATTGACCATTTTTGACATCTGATAGTTTTATTTTGTTATATTTCATTTCTTTAATACTCGCTCCATTGTCGACCTCATCTTTGACCTTATGGTCAAGATTGAGGTCAAGAGTTAACCCATCTTATAACAAAAATTTTTAAAAAAATGACATTTAAGTTTTATTTTGTTATATTTTATTTCTTTAATTTTTTGACATTTTTGTTTTGATCTTTGACATATTATTGAGCGAAAACATCTACTTTGTAATTTTGACGATCACATTATACTTTGACATTGCTTTAGACATCATATTCTAACTGGAATTGATAATGTGAAATAAATGAATCTAATCTATCAACTGGGCTATCACAATTCGCACTTTTGAATATCAAAATTTACAGGGTAGCGCTAGGATTGCGAATGATAATAGTTAGTACTTTCAGTCTAATATAAGCCATTACAAGTCGCGCACAGGTTCTTGGTAATCAATATTTGCTTACTGTGCCCAGAAGACCTGAGCAAAGTCAATACTACCCGGCCGGACCGGGCTTGTTTTACACGTCAATCTTAACGTTAGATTCCGAACCATCTGTACTATTGAAATTTAAATTATTTATTTGAGATAAAATCCTGCGATTAGTCTCCTTTCGTTTCTCTCAGAAATCTGTCTTAGGGATAAGCTCACCTTTGTACATAGTTTTCTTTGTATCCATCTCTTTTGTTTTGTACTTTTTATTATGTGCAATAGTGTTTACATACAAAATATATTCATAAAAACAAAATTCATTACATGTCATAAAATAATTTTCCACGTTAAAAACGTATGAGTCACCGACTTCAATCCTAACAGTTCGCACAAAGTAGATATCTAGTATTTTTTGTGGACTACAATGCTTATTAGCAGATAACTACAAGCAGAAATGTCATTCATTTATTTAGATGATGTTCTAGTTTGTAGTATTTTTTGTTTTTGTTGTTTTTTTTTAAAGCGCTGAATCATTTTTGATAAAATTTATATGGGATCTCTTCAGGAGTATACTCTTTCGAACAAATAAAGAATTATTCAAATCGGTTTATAATTGCCGGAGTAATCGCGTAACAAATATACAAAAAAAAATACAGTCGAATTGAGAACCTCCTCCTTTTTTGAAGTCGGTTGAATAAAATAAAACAGAAATGTCCAAAAATTTTAAAATGTCAGCTATCTGTAGGGAGAAATGCAGCCCTGGCTTGCAGTCCAAGCCACCGCTCGCTGCAACATGGGCGAGTCCCACCGCTCGGACAGAGCCTGCGTCGCAATCGACTTAAGAGTCAGCTCACACCGCGACGCGACGCGACGTGACGTTGCGAATAAAGCTCCTCAAAATTGAAGTTTATTTATTACATGAAAAGATAAATATTTCATTGTGAGAAAGCCGCGGCGTGCGGCGGCGAGCGGCGAGGCGCGGCGTGTTCTAATTCTCACTTGTAATAAATAAAGTTCAATGTTGAGTGGCTCTATCCGCAACGTCGCGTCGCGTCGCGTCGCGGTGTGAGCTGACCCTAAGAGTGAAGCACTTCGCTCCCTTATTATTGCATAGAAATCATCTGATGATGCCAACATGGTAGAGGCAAGTTACACCTACTCCAATCCAGGTAAGAAATCGGCGGGTTTATTTTATGAATCGTTGTCCGCGTTGATGTGATTCCGCCAAACGTAGCAAAGAAGATACACACTGGAGATCGTTGATACGATTAGGGTTGCTATTACCTTAGAAGTAAGTACCTACAGTGTTTCCAATTTCTTGTTAAGTCTTTACAATCATCGATTTTCCGGATGCACACGAATTATCTAAGAATTATAATATCCCGCGAAAACTAGAAAAATTAGTGTCAGAAAACGAATTAAATCGTGTAGTTCCAAAATTTTCAGGATTGTGTAGAGGGAGGTCCCCTGAACATTGTCTAGTAAAGTCCCATCGATTTTAGTTGCCGCTAGGGGTAGCAGGGAGGAATAAAGGTCCCTTTTTTCAGTTTTTTGCTCATAACTTGAAAACGGTCTACTTTAGGGACTACACTTCCAGGTATGAATTAAAGTTCATTAAATTTCTCACAACTTTATTATACACATAATTTCTCTAAAACGCACTCATTTCATGTTATACCATTTAATTCTTTAATTTTTCTAGTTTTCGCGGGCTATAATATTTATTGCCTTTAAATTAGAATTACGTAGTTTATTGTTTTATCGTTTTAACTTTCACGTATACTGATTATTAGAATTTGAATTCCTTTAGTTTTTTTGCTTTAAAAAGAATAGAATAGAATAGAAAAATCTTTATTTTATAGGACATTCAGGATGTCACTTAAAACAAGTCAAGATTACAATGAAATACATACAAACATACATTAAACGATTTAAATACATACATACGCATTCGTACCTCTGATCCTACTGACTCTACGCCTATTCGCAAAGGTGCAGTCTTCCTCAGAGAAGAACAGGCAAGAAACTCTGAGGTTGTTCTTTTAAAAGCCTCAACTTCCTGAAAATTTGTAAAAAAAAGGCAAAAAAAACTCACGTCCTGCATAGAATTTAACTGGGTCAGTGAGAAAGACAAAAGGGGGATCTTACTTAGACTAGTTAAAAAAGAAATCGCTCAAGGGAACAAAATAAGCCAGTACCTACCTAGTAAACATTAGTTCAAAGTGTTAGAGACAGAAGTCATTATTCATTCTTGTAGCGAGCTAACAATAAATAACCCTCTACTTCGCCGTTTTATCCTACCTCAGGTCGGGGCAAGACGACCCTGATCCCAGATTTAATAAATCAAGCTGGTATATACTAACACTTTTAATCCTACCGATTTCATAATCTCAAAAGTTTGGACAGATTAATATTTGTTACACTTTCACACAAAAGGTACTGAACAATTGGTTTTTTTTTATACTAGCACTAGCTTTTGCCCGCGACTTCGTCCGCGTGGAATAGTGATGGTATCTCGTTGAGCTACACCCCCCTCCCGGCTTGCCCGCAAGCACCGCCTCTCTCCCGCCGCGCCGGCCAGCGCAGAGAGCGAGTTGGTTTTGTTTCGGAGTTATTTATCATTGTAATCTTTAAAGTTTTTTGTTGAAATTAAGTTATGTCAAAGACAATTTTATTCACAATGAAGTACTCTTAACCAACAATATATTTATTTGAATAAAGATTAATATTATTATGTTGATACAACTTAAACAAATTATTTCGACCAAATTAGGTACCATAAAAACGGTTTTTGTGAGTTAATCTTAAAAGATAGACATATACTATTGCAGACTGTTTTTTAGATCATTAAAAGAGCTATTATTCTTTAATACATATTTTTTGTGTATCTTGAACCGTTTTCACGGCGCACGCAACGGAAGGCTTCAAAGATGAAATAATTTCTCACGTTTTTTACACATTTACCACTACATCTTTGCTCCTATTGGTCGTAGCGTGATGTTATATAGCCTATAACCTTCCTCGATAACTGGACTATCCAACACAAAAAGAATTATTCAATTCGAACCAGTAGTTTCGGAGATTAGCGCGTTCAAACAAACAAACAAACTCTTCAGCTTTATAATATTAGTATAGATTCCGCCCGGGACTTCGTTCCCGTGGGAATCTGGCGAAAATTATATAGCCTATGTGTTTAACCAGTGTGTCTTATAGTAACAAATAATTTTAAATTTCGCGCCATTTCTACACATGCTGCAATTACTCGCAGAGCCTTTCGAAATGCAACCCAAATAATCGTTGTTATGAATGAAGTTCAAATACTGGAGATGGCGCCACTACACTTAATTTCCAAGTTGAAGGGTTGGAAAAGCCCTTATATCTTTAAAACACGCCCTTTAGGTTAAACGGGAACTTTCTTGTTCAAGGGGGGATAAAGGGCTATCACACTATATAAGTCCCTTTATCGTGCTGGGACTCCTTTTTAAGTTTTATCGGCACGCACATTTTATTAACTTAGTTTTATTATATATAATGATTATAAGATGGGTTAACTCTTGACCTCAATCTGGACCATAAGGTCAAGGATGAGGTCGACGATGGAGAGAGTTAACCCAGAAAATGCCTATAAAGGCACTGGTACTCCCACGCACCGACGGAATACAGCAAGCTGTTTGGCGTCGGACTTCGGTAGGAGGGTGATCACGAACCAGACAGCCCTTTACAGAGCCTACCACACCGCATGACCATAGGACGACACCTCAGATTCAGAAAAAATGGGGTGTCGTTGCCTGGGATGGATTACTAGGAGGCAGGTCTCATTTGTGTTTCCTTAGTCGCCTCTTACGTCACCCACGGAAAGAGATGGGGTGGTGTTATTCTCAACCGATCACCACACGGATTATAACTATACAACAAATTTAGTGATAGACTATATAATTTTTCGAAATACAGAATTCCAAAACAGTCGAACATTTTTTATAAAGGACATTGATTTCGAATATCAATACAATACTCTTTATTGCACACCAAAAAACACAATCATAAAAACAAACACATGGTTCTTCTTCTTATCGTGTAGGTATAGTCAAGTGTGTGGCGAACTTGGCTAACCCTGGTGTCAGAGTTTTCAAACCGCACAATGGCCTCTGACTTGGTTTTAACGACTGTAGTCAATCGACAACAGCCGGGACCGACAGCTTAACGTGCCCTCCGAAGCACGAAAACGCTGTGGTAAATTGCCATTTTGGCCACCCATCAGGTTCCCTGCCTCTGTGTACGTTGCTGAACCTCACTGATTGGCTGAGATCAGCAAGAGCCACTGGGCTACGAACACAAGGTTATCTTATAGTACACAATGCGGCGGCCTTATTGCTATAGAGCAATTTCTTTCAGGCAACAGGAATACAGCATCTGTTATTTACATTTTTTGAAAAATAACTCAAAAATTAAACAATTTATATCACCCGCGTCATTCGATTGCTTATAATTTTTAAACGGCTGAACCAATTTTGATCAAACATAACTAAGAACCATCTTGATCACGTCAGCTTTTAAACAAAAAAACCTTATCGAAGTCAGTCCATTCGTTAAATAAATAAAATAATAAATAAATCTTTATTTTCACCAAAAAACAGTACATTATTGATACGGGGGCTGGTGTCTCCTTTTAAGTTTTTTTAAAACTTGTGTTAGGAGGCACCGCTCCTCCTTTAGGTGTCACATACATCAGGTGAGTAAACTAAACTAGGAAGTGTACAACTACTACCGATTTCATAATCTCGTTAAGAAGCTACGATGCCATAGACAGACACAGAGACACACGTCAAACTTATTACACCCTCTGTTTTTTTCTTCAAAGCTTAAAGGCAACAGCACATTGACTAAACATTCTCATATAATAATATGTCGTCAATATATATAGTCGTATTTACGTAATATTCTGTCAGCAAGCTGATTAGAGGCAGCCGTCGGGGGCTTACGAGGTATTAACTCAGATTATCGTCTAGTCTCATAAACCTAGCGGCAATAAGGAAATGTCTGCTTTGATTGTAGTTTCTGAGAAAAGTTCTAGCTGAATATATAGGATTAAGAGTTGATGAGAAAACTCTCTCAAGGCTAACACTATACATATGGACATATAGAAATGTTTCAAATGTGATACAATGTCTTAAATAACATGATACTGTTAATGTTTTTATAGAAATCATACCTACTTTTTTTATTCTTTATTCATTAAATAGCAAAAGTTTTTAGTTAAAATGCGTTTTTGCTAGTTTTTACTAATTGTCTTTGTGAAAACTAGAATTTTCTAGATACAACTAGAATTTTCTAATAATTTAAGATAAAACTAGTTCTAACTGTGCACCTTAGTTAGAACTGGTACAAAAACATATTAGTGATTGAAAATATAGATAGGTTAGGTTGGTAGTTAATGCTAGTTTTTACAAAGACTAGTAAGAACTAGTTTTAACTAGAGAAAGCGCATTTTAACTAAAAACAGCATTTAAGTGTAACAACTACACTGTTAGTGTGCGAATGTCTAACATGAATAATGGCATTTACAAAAAAAAGAGATTTAACAGTCTGACGATGTTAATATTTACAAGGAAAATCTAGGTGTAAGTTGTGTTGGAACGTGGGATAACGTTAACGTCAAGAGTCGAAAGAGTGACAGCGTAGGTGAAACTTGTCTTGTAACACAGCGGTACATCTATAAACGTTGTCTGAATTTGTATGGAGCCAGGATGTGCCACGGCACATAGTTTGACTAAAGTGACATGCGTGCACGAACGTGTTAAAATAAAAATAAAATGTTATTATTTACAATAGTTTCTCATTTACAACAAGTATCTCAAAATGTAACTAATCCAATAAAACTAAATAACAAAAGTGCAGGTACTCGTATCAGACTTACTTTAAATTTTTACAGCTTTAAAAATTCACCAGAGAATCTAATAAGAGCATGAAGTTAAAAATAAAGAGAGCTCATTTTAAAAGAGGATTACTGAGATTATGTTTAATGTGAACGGTCTTGAATGCTCTTGCAAAAATGCTGCGACGTCGAGGGCTTGGAACGTAAATTAACGTGTTAACTGTAATGTTATCTTGATTCAGTTAACAAAGATTTTTCTATTCTATTTTATTCTAAAATTGCAATCGCGAGTGAAACAGAACGATTTACATACGAAAAAATATTTTTTTGGCATTGTAAAATTTATTTTTCTCTACGTTTCTTGACAATGAGTATCAGTTTTTGTTATTTACCTACTTTGGGTAACGCCAAAGTAGGTAAATAACAAAAACTCCTTAACTTGGCGTTTCCGGGCAAAAACAAATACTTGTAGCTTCTTCTTCGTACTTGTAAAGGTTTCTCTACTTGATATTGGCGACTTCGCCATTTTATATTTTAATTTTGATTAGAAAACTTAGACATTGGCAAAATCACGACATGTGGACGCCATTTTTCAAAAAATTGAATTGAATCTGTATTTGCTGTGCTGTCCCTTATATCTTGTGTAGCTAATATGTACAGCCAGCTGCGTAATTAATTCACCCCTCCATGAAATAAGGTTGAAGTTATTTTAAGAAATGTTTTAGGTATTTCAATTATTTTTCATAGACAACTTCATCTTTATCCGGTATGGGTGGTCAGGTATCTCTGCAGGTAAAGTGACCCACTTTTTATGTTATCTGTGTATTTTGAGGTCGTGTATAACAATCACAAATCGTTTATAAGTAAAATAGCGGGAAGTTCGTTCATTCATAACCCTGTCTTGCTTGTCTCCAACCTAAATTTCCTAATAAATGCAAAACGACGAACATGGTTAGCAATTTGCTCACTGAATATTCGTTTTTACGGGTGGTAACTGTCTGTGATACGCTGCTGTTTTCCCAAATGAGTGAGCACGAAACAGAGTTGAAACAACCCTGTAAAAAATCATTTTATCACTTTACTAGGTCTATTATTGCATTCTCTCTGTCAACTGAAGAGCAGCGCTTTTGTCAGTGAAGTATACGCCATTCATTTCTTTCTTCTGCCGCTATTACTAGGGTCTTAATATTCCTGCAGATCTTAGGAGATAAAGGAAACTAAAACGCTTTGATTATTAGTGGAGCGAAAAGTATCGCTGGATTTTTTTAACAAAAATAAGTCTTCTATAAATAATCTTCCACGCTGGACTAAGGGTAAAATAAAAACTTAAAATGTGCCAGCTGCCTACTCTTCCCATGCATATTATAAAAGTCAGTAAGTAGGATGCGAGGGCTGTTGTGGGTTTCGGCTACAACAGTTATAAATGACTGTTAGAATGGACTTAGTCTAACTGAACCAGTGAAAGTTGGTTTTGGTAACACACTCTTCTTCTCGGCGTGGATTAAATACCTAATCAGTAGCAACTTGACTGATTAGATTAAGAATTAGGTACTTGAATTTTCTAATAGCTTCTGACTTTGCCTAACAACTGTAGTCAGTCGACAAAAGTTGAAACCTTGCGCGCGACGGGTTAAGGAACAATGACAGTTGCAAAAATACTGCCCAAAAGTGAAGTGTCTAAGATTCTTTAAAAACATTACAGTAAAAATATGTTTGTCTCTTTTCAGAGCCAGCTGTGGGACGAGTGTGAGCTAGAGGACGCTACCTTTGCTGAGTGCAGCATCAATAACGCTAACAACAGCTTTCAAGTAAGTAACAAAATTAGTTGATCCTGCACAACTCTCTGTCCTTCCTTCCTTCCAAACTATTTTTAGCCGTGTGGTGATCGGTTGAGAATAACACCACCCCATCTCTTTCCGTGGGTGTCGTAAGAGGCGACTAAGGAAACACAAATGAGACTTGCCTCCTAGTAATCCATCCCACGCAACGACACTTCATTTTTTTTCTAAATCTGAGGTGTCGTCCTATGGTCTCATGCGGTGTGGTAGGCTCTGTAAAGGGCCGCCTGGTTCGCGACCACCCTCATACCGAAGTCCGACGCCAAACAGCTTGCTGTGTTCCGTCGGTAGAGTACCAGTGCCTTTATAGGCATTTTTCTGGGTTAACTCGCTCCATCGTCGACCTCATCTTTGAACTTTATGGTCAAGATTGAGGTCAAGAGTTAACCCATCATATAATAATAAAAGAAACAGTAGCCATATATTTACCGAACTTGGGTGACGTGATTGTAATCGCATGACTAGATTTCATTTCATATTTAAACCTCAGACATACAAAAAGAGAGGTGTTATCTGTGTATCTGTGTGTCTGTCTGTGGCATCGTAGCTCACTAACGAATGGACCGATTTCGAAGTAGTGTTTTTTTGTTGGAAAGTTGACCTAATCGAGATAGTTCCTGTGTTTTTTTTTCGGTGGGGACGTATGTAAGCAATGTCGGGGGTGATGCAATATTTGGAATTTTAGAGTTATGTTCACGTAATAATTTCGAAACTTCCTTCCTTTATTCCTTGTCTAGATTACAAAGAAAACCTATATGCAAAAAAATTGTTCTCTATGTCCAAGAATTTAGGTTTAGCAGTGGAATCAAAGCTTTTCTAATTTTCTTTTTTTGTACAAACACCCAAAAAATAACTTAAAAACGTTAAAAACGAAAAATAAAGAAAAATTCGACGAGTTAAACGTAATTGAAGAAACTACATTCCAAAACAGTATTTATTTAGTGAATTGAAAAGCTAAGATACTTAGCTAAATTTTGTTTCAACAAATCCATAATAAAATTTCAATTCATTTATCTTGTCGGAAACCGCGCGAGTCTAGCTGAATCCAAAAAATCATCAATTTATTGGCTGTCTATATTTCATTCAATGAAATAATGATTAAAGTGACGACCCCTACTCAGATTTAAGCCACCTATTTAATCTATCAAAGAGTGAAGTCTCGTTTTCATTTAAATCTTCATTATGAGTACCCATCGAAAGTCTGTAAATGACAGATTTACAAATAAATCCTTCCGCTTATAGACTGAGATCCCAGGGCCGCCAGACCTTACTTATTTTCTCAGTAACCAAAAGTGTGGGAAAGAGTAGTGCTAATATGTACTATTAACATAGAATACCTGCTAGCTTGGACCGACGGCCAATTTTCAGCTACCAGGTTCTGAAGGTACTTCCAAAAATTACTCACTTGTCTTGAAGTCTGGGTGCTGATGTCTTATAAAATACTAGCTTTCCGCCCGCGGCTTCGCCCACGTGAACTTCGGGAACCGCGTGAAGTTTTTTCCCGCTAACTCCCGTTCCCGTGGGAATTTTGCAATATCCTGTTGCAACTAAGCTTTAAGTTTACTAAGGTACCTGCATGCCAAATTTCAAGCGTCTAACTTAAGCGGTTTATATTTTTCATACAAAAGGATTTTCCCGCTAATTCCCGTTCCCGTGGGAATTTCGGGAATTCCTTTCTTAGTGCACCTCTACAGTACCTAAGCTACGTCCCTTCCAAATTTCAAGTGCCTACGTTTAGCCGTTTAGGCTGTGCGTTGATATGTCAGTCAGTCAGTCAGTCAGTCAGTTTCTCTTTTTATATGTTTAGATACTTAATCCTTACTAATATTATAAATGCGAAAGTAACTCTGTCTGTCTGTCTGTCTGTCGGTCTGTCTGTCTGTCCGTCTTTCACGCCTAAACTACAGAACCGATTTTGATGAAATTTGGTACAGAGATAGATGAGAAAGGACATAGGCTACATTTTATCCACCGGTTGAGCACGATATACCCAGTAGTCCACATGGGTGGAGCCGCAGGCGGAAAGCTAGTTAAATATAAAAATTAATTATGAACACCGCCAGACACTCTCCGTTGGCTGTAATTTCTGCCAGACGCTTTACAGCTTGCAGGTAAATTATGCGTTACTTTTTATAGCACCCAGACTTCAAGACAACTGAGTAATTTTTGGAAGTACCTTCAGAACCTGGTAGCTGAAAATTGGCCGTCGGCCCAGGCTAGCAGGTAAACATATGTTAATAGTACATATTTGCATTACTCTTTCCCACACTTTTGGTTAACGAGAAAATAGGTAACGTCTGGCGGCCCTGGGATCTTGGTCTATTAGCAGAATCCAAGCGACGCGGCCGCCTGACAACCGGATCTTAACTTAAATTGGGTTTTGAGATACCTATTCAGTTTCTTCTTTTTATAAATGAGGATATAAGATCTGACTGGTCTATTAAATTTATGACAACCTAATTTCCTGAATGTTTAATTTGAAAATCTTTGAAGTTATTACAAGAATTAAATTTTCTTAATTTCTACGGTGACATCAATAAAAATAAAGTAAGCGATATTCTCTATACAACGTTATAAAAAACCTCCTAGATATATTCAAAATTCAGAACCAGAATCACTTACAGAACAGATTTTTATTTTTATTTTTTTTATAGGAATAGTACCCTATTTTCGCTAGCACGGTGTGTGTATGCGTGCACCCGCCCCACCCTTCAGGCGCATGCTACCCGCACCCTGCTCTCGCCTTGTCTGTTAAACTAGAGTTACTTAGTGTCCACGTATAAGAAAATAAGGAACTATTCCTATTAAAAAAAAACAACGGGTTGCACTCCGGGAGTGCCGGCAGAAGTTAAAACTTGAACATTGACGTTGTGCATTAATATGGAAATAAAACAAAATACACAAAAAGAGTTCCGTTATTCTCTCAGGATTCGAACTCTCGACCTGTTGCTTACAATCTGGCAACTTTTCCACTCGACCAAACTGTCTACTTTTAATTCAGTAAAATATTCTATGGGTATTTGCGCACTATGTGCGAATAATCGGTGACATCGTTGACATCTATCACAGAGATAATTTTACCATAGGGCTGCCATCCGTCCGGGTTTCCACCCATACTAGTCCTAGTTGTTATGGAAACCAAGCTGCATTTTATGATAGGAACAAGCCACTTTGCAAATTGATAGAAGGGACCATAATAAAATATTTGACCCGAGGATAAACGAGATTCCCCCATTTGGAACAGAGATGGCGCCACTTAATCGATTTTTTTTTTTAAATTCTCAATCCTGAATGGATGCTCCGATTTGCATAATGAAGATGTCAATCGACAGGAAATCAATTGATTTATTCTAAAAAAAATAAAAAAGCGCCCTAAAATAAATATAAGATAAAAAAAAAACTGGAATAAATATATATAAAGTGTTTTTTTTTTGTATTAACGAAATTTTTTGAACAGTGTGTAAGGAAATGGAAGTTTTTATTTATATACATATTGTCACGCAATCATTTACACGTTTTGTGCAAAAAACCGTTACTCAATATCTTGTCTCGTTACAAATTTATTGAAGAATTACCGCTGTCGCCCGCAAGACTTTGTCCGAGTATAATTCGTTAAAATGAAAATATTTTCTCTTCCCGTCATCCGATGTTTATAAAACTTGTACCAATTTGTAAATCATTCTCAATCAGTCAATATTCCAGAAATAACATGCCTATTTTAACCTAAGTTAGGTATATATATATATATATTAACCTATAGCCAGACAGACGTACGAAATTCTAATGATTGTTTTGTTTCTATATAAAGATCCTATAAGTTTACTATTTTTTCTTCAAATCATTCTATGTTCTTAGGGTTGTTATAATTCCCAATATTTTTAAACGAGCAATTCTTGTATATTATACTTTAAACGAGCTATTCTTGTATTTAAATATATATATATATATTTAGGATCTTGGAAACGGCTCCAACGATTTTCTTGAAATTTGGTATGTAGGTTGATTCGGGGGCAAAAAGTCGATCTGACTAGGTTTCATTTTAAAAAAATAACCGTGCGAAGCTCGGTCACCCAGGTACTATAAATATATATATATATATATATATATTTAGGATCTCGGAAACGGCTCCAACGATTTTCATGTGGTATGTAGGTTGATTCGGGGGCGAAAAATCGATCTAGCTAGGTTTCATTTAAAAAAATACCGTCACCCAGGTACTTTTATTTATTTACATTGTGTTGATACTGGCGCCACAAGTGCACCTCATGCATTGATAATTAAACTAATTATCTTCCATTTCAAAGGTGCTGGAAACCCTGAAAATAAGGTCGCTATTAGTATAAAATACCAAAATAATAATAATATTAGGTAAATGTAAAATAGTTTTAGAACTGATATTTTACTTACGTTTTGTTGTCACATTGGCCTTTGCACGTTTTACACTGTAACGTGCAAGGAAGACCTACGCGTCGGCAGCCACAACACATCGAGTTGCAGCTCAATTTACAGGCATTTAATGATAGGAATATCGGCATATTCCTATCATTAAATGCAGCATCCTGGGAAAAAATGGTCATAACAACTAGGACTATACTTCAAAGTACACAACGCTGCTAAAGAGGTTTTCACTTCAAAAAAGGTGGCAACCCTATTCTACGCATTTTCGATCACGGTCACGTGACATCTGAAACGAGTTCATCGCGAGTTTAACATTTTTCCCCATACTAAAAGTGCTCAACGCCGCTAAAGAAGTTTTCACTTCAAAAAAAATATGTGTTCTGTAAGTGATTCTGGTTCTGAATTTTGAATATAGCTAGGAGGTTTTTTATCACGCTGTATATTTTGTGACTTTAAATTGGTTAGCGAAAATAAAGTATGTGAAGTAGCCTACGAACCTTAACGACTTTCCTGAAGGAACAGATCGAGTTTTTAAAGCAAAATTTGCTGCTTATGTGGCTCAAAATGTAAATTTAGTTTAATGTTAATTTTAATATTTTGTACCCAACTGTTAACTTCTGTACAGCCTAATAACTAACTGCATGCATATGTTATTTGTAGTTTCTTATGTAAGTGACGCCATGTCTTGAATAAGAAATACAGATCTTTAAACTTAATATAAGTCGAAATATGAAAACAAATCGCCTCTCCACGTCTTGAGCGGTCAGCTGATTGCCCTATATTAATAACTAGCACTCCGCTCAGGACTTCGTTCCCGTGGGTATTCGGTAAAATCATGTACCCTATGTCCATTCCAGATAATGTAGGATTCTAATGGTAAAAGAATTTCTCAAATTGCTCCAGTAGTTTCGGAGCCTATTCAATGCAAACAAACTAACAATCAAATCTTTCCTCTTTATAATATGTATAGATAAGAAGATAAAAGTTGAATTTATTTTTGAGAAGTTCACATGAATCTCTTGGGGAAAGAGTGATAAATAAATAAATACATTATTACGTTACGTCGGCTGGTTACGGTCATTAAGGCCTCACTTTTAGTATATAAAATGGCGAAATCTATAATAATTTCACAAAGACCAACGGTAACCTTGTTCGTAATATAAATGTCACCGGGCTACAGATCTATTAGAACATCCGAGAAAGTAACTTTGTAGAGTGCACTTTTAATACACACTTAAGAAAATGGAACCTATAGTGCTCCCCTGGGGAACGCTTTCAAAGTATTACGGCAATTAAACTTGTATCAGCCTTTTAATTGCTTGCATTCCGTTACCACCTTTAAAGGGACCTAGTTAAAACAATCGTTAACTGCATCGATGTCGTAAACGTACTAGGAACGTTCACCGTATCAGCCTTTTACGACTCTATTGGCTTTTAAAAGCCGATTTGGTAGCAATTTGTTTAATGGATTTGTCACTGGAAAATGGATTTCATCAAATGGATCAATCAAGCTTAAATTAAATTTGTTCAAACAGGTGTTGTCTTTATTTTGATGTCGTTCTTAATTGGAGAAACTAATCACTCAAAGGCAGCAAAACTTTTGTAATCGCTGGCTAATTATATAGGTAAGTATGTTTTTATAATCATTATAATGATTATTAATATTAGGAGTGTATCGAATCTTTAATTTCATTTACTATTACTTGCTCAGCGTTGAAGGAAAACGTCCTGATGAAACTCGTACGTCGTAGAAAATTAAGTTTAAAGCGCATGGTTTCGAAACATGGTTGCCAACGTAAGAGAAGTAAAAACTGAGTAAGATAAATTTCATTCGAAATCCGCAATGCATGAAATTATTAATTTTCCGTGTCAAACGAAACGTCTTCTGAAGGGCTCTCACAAAACTCGCTGAGTTAATGCCGGCGATTTGTCGCGGCTTGAGAGATGAGTGCTCGAGAGAAAAACTGGAGAGCTAGGTTAAGTTCTGTGGTTGGCAGCTGTACAATCAGACTTAAGTATTTTTATGTAAGGGAAAAAGAAATATATTTATTTTTATGTAAGGGAATAATCTGTTTAGAAATCGCTGTTCTTATTTGAACAGATTTTTAACCTCCTACAAAAAATAGGAGTGGTATAAGTTTGACGAGTGTATCTGTGTATATGCATGATTGTGTGTCAGTGTATCTGGGACTATTTACCCTCATTTCTTATTAAAATGAAAAGTACTTAACATGTTACCCATAGGGAAATGAGATAAAAGTTTTTAAAACATCGTAACGAAATATACTTTATTTGCACTCAGTGACATACAGTACAATAAACAGAACATAAAACATATTGTACAGCAAGTTGGCCTTATTCCTAGGTAGTAATTTCTTCCAGGCAACTTTAGGGTAGGACATTAGTAAGTAGGAGTAGGTATACAACTCAAACCACACGTTAAAAAAAATGGAACAAAAATTTAAAAAAAAATATGGCTAAAGAGTTTAGCGTGCTGTAGTGCGGTTTCAAATAGACTCATCTCAGCATAATGTTAGAAATGCTACAGAGGCTTCCAATGAGGCTGGCATAGACACGTATGTGATCTAAAGCCTCGTTTTTTTGTTTGTTAAATAAGATTTTTAAAAAAAGCTGAGCCCCAAGCTTCCCCAAGCGAGGGAATGCACTTAAGACGACTACAGCACCTAAATTTCGATTTTATGATGCGTAGATAAGCATGACGCACTGCATTTAATCGAAGAAAAAAATACTACGGTAATATTCAGGACATAAACTAGATAAGTAGTTTGCTGAAAACATGATTCAGCACTTTTGGTTCGATAGAAAAAGCTCACATAGTCACCTCTAAATACCCAATATTTTGTATCTTTTAAGCTGTAAAAACGATAGTAAAATGCACACAGGAACTTGAATTTGCTATCAAAATGTTCGTGATTGAAAACTCTCGATAAGTAGTTAACGCATTTTTCGATTTAAGCTGTTACCTTTCCATAAATCTCATTTTTCTAACTTTCGAACATGTTTTTACGCACGCACGCTTTCTTAGTCCGTAAACTTCGTGTATCGACACTGTTCGCACTGCCGGCCCAGGTCTGTTGAGAGACGGAGATGGCACTATTCCTATGTGTGCTGCCTTTATCGGGTGCTGTAGTCGCCTTAAGAAGCTAATGTTATGTTATATTTTTAATAACTTGTTTCTGTTTACTAAGAAATCTGCAAAGGAAACCCTGTATTATTTATACTTTATTACGTACAATTTTCTTGCAACAGATAAGGTTATTAGGTTATATAACTTCAACTTTTCCGTCTAGAAATAATGTAGTATATACAAAGACAATAAACACACTGGAGTTTCTAAGCTACTTCGCTTGTAGTGTTTTTTTATTTTTACTATAAGGCACTGGTACTCCCACGCACCGACGGAACACAGCAAGCTGTTTAGCGTCGGACTTCGGTAGGAGTATGGTTGCGAACCAGACGGCCCTTCACAGAGCCTACCACACCGCATGAGACCAATACGACGACACCTCAGATTCAGAACAAATTGAGGTGTCGTTGCCAAGGATGGATTACTAGGAGGCAGGTCTCATTTGTATTTCCTTAGTCGCCTCTTACGACACCCACGGAAAGAAATGGGGTGGTGTTATTCTTAACCGATCACCACACGGTTAAGGTCTATGGTCTCATGCGGTGTGGTAGGCTCTGTAAAGGGCCGTCTGGTTCGCGACCACCCTCCTACCGAAGTCCGGCGCCAAACAGCTTGCTGTGTTCCGCCGGTGCGTGGGAGTACCAGTGCCTTTATAGGCGTTTTCTGGGTTAACTCGCTCCATCGTCGACCTCATCTCTGACATTTATGGTCAAGATTGAGGTCAAGAGTTAACCCATCTTATAATAAATATAATAAATAATCTGTTTGTGAGTCGTCGTGAGTGTGTTATTAATAAAATTCGTATAAATATATGAATATAGTGTAGAAAGTGCATAATATAAACAGATAAGGGAAAAAGATAAAGCGGTACGGAAAAATAGACATGCGAGTTTCATATATTATATGAAATTGTAAAATTTGTTTCACAATACTTAACGGTAATTAATTAATAATTAATCCAATAAAATTATTGTAGCGTACCTCTTTTCAGGGGAGATAAAAGCTTTCAGAATACTCACTTTATTGTGAATATTTCATTGAACTTTCTGTACATAATTTATAAATATTGTGCCGTTATGTTTGAGTAAATTTTATTGTATAATTTCAAAATTGTGTGCTTGTTTAACGTTGATTTAGAGCAATGGCTTTTATATTATCTATACTAGAGGATATAGGTAATATGAAATATACTAGAGGCGAATTCAAAAATAATGCAAAACACTGAACTATGGCAAGCGTACGGCCGCAATTCTAATTCAGTTGTGTGTGGATTGAATGGAGGCCATTTTATCTGTTCAGATGGCGAAATTCAGAACTATTAATTTTCATATACTTGCTGACAACCACGCCATCAGCACCGCCACCGCCAACTGAACGTAAAATTGCAATAGCAACTGAAAATTCAGTTGGCGGCGGCGCCACCAGTCAAAGCAGCCGTCATTAAATGTATGAAATTTGAATAGTTCTCAATTTCGCCACCTGAACGGATAAAATGGCGACCATTCCATCGACACACAACTGAAGTTACAGAATTGCGGCCCTGTCCGCTGGGCTAGGTGTTCTATTTGACAGTTAGTCGAAATGTTTTCCGTGGAAGTTTTGGTAAATTCTTTCATATCGTGTGCCTACATAAATATAAGGAATACGCTCTCCAAATAAGTCTCTACGATCATCGGTTTAGGCTGTGCGTTGATTCATTATTCAGTCAGTCAGTAAGTACAAAGCCTCTTATTTTTAATTGACTTCAGAAAAGGAGGAGGTTCTATGTGCGTCTGTATGTTTATAGATTATATTGTTACTAGATGATAGTAAACAGTGTTCTAGTAGATTGAAACTGTACGTAAACCAATTATCTTAACTTAACATGAACTAATTTTTAGGCAAAGTTTTTATCAAAAGATATTTTTAATTAAGATTTGAATGCGTCTGTCATAAAAGGAGCTTCCCTTTAATCAATAGTTTCTCGAAGCCCATTATTCGTTATCAACGCGGGAAACCATGACAGCTGTACACAGTCCTTTCTCTTTGTCTGAGTGACATTGAGAGACGTTTCCGCTTAGAAAGAAACTTCGGCGCCCTTCGAGAAAACAACCCACCCGATTTGTATTTTGGAATTGTTGGAATTTGAGTTCAAGTTTGTAATTTATTTATCTTCTCATTGTTCTTGATAATGCCGACGCTTCCTATTTCTACAAAAAAGAAGGGGGTTTTCAGTTTCAGATTGTATGTTTTTAGGGTTCCGTAGTAATCTAAGAACCCTTATAGTTTCGCCATGTCCGTCTGTCCGTCTGTCCGCGGGTTTCCTAAGAAACCCTTGGTACTACAGAGCTGAAATTTGGCATGGTCATAAATATTAACTACGCCGTCAGAACTGTAGAGTGAAATCTTAGAAAAAAAATTTTTTTCGGGTGTCTCCCATAGACGTGAAAGGGCGATGATTTTTTTTTTTCTAGCCAATATCATTAAATGGGGTGTCATAGGACAGCTTTTTAAAAGACAGAAGGGGTTTACTAAGAACGTTTTTCGATTCAGCACTTTGTTTGCCTAATATAAATTTTTAAAGTGAAAATTTTTGTCAAACACAAGTGTCCCCCCCCTCTACCAGCTAAACGGTTGATTCTAAAAATGTAAAAAAATTCATGGTGGTAGTGTATACAATGAAATTATAAGGAAAACTATCACACATAAGATGGCTCTTCAAGTTTGCGAGTAATAGTCGACCAAGTGCCAAGCTTAGTTGGGATTAATAAGAATATATTTACTAATATTAGATCCTTGGTACTACAGAGCTGAAATTTGGCATGGTCATACATATTGATTGCCCTGACAGATCTACAAAATAAAATAGTGGAAAAAAATTGTTTTTCGGGTGTTTCCCATACACGTGAAAGGGCGATGGATTTTTTTTTCTCGCCGATATAATCTAGTAGGTTATCATAGGATAGCTTTTTAAAAGATAGAAGGGGTTTACTATGAACTTTTTTCGATTCAGCAATCCGTTTGAGAAACATTAATTTTTATAATGAAAAAAATGTGGAATAATTCACGAGGGTAGCATTTACGACAAAGTGTACCCCAATCCAAAATGGCTGCCATACAAGGTTCCACGCTAAAAGTGAGGCGAGCCGAAAGCAAAGCTGTAACATATTGACAATTCAGGTGTCGTTTAATAGGTTTTTGGGGGTGCTAATTACGAAAATGACATCAAAATCATTTTCGTAATTAGCATAAATATTATATTATCGCAAAAAAAAAAAAAAAAAATTTGCGCTCGCTTCGCTCGCGCATTAAATACTTCAATTTCATTATATTTATTTCATTTTTTTTCTCGCCGATATCATCGAATGAGATGTCATAGGATAGTTTTTTAAAAGATAGAAGAGGTTTAAGAACGTCTTTCGATTTAGCAGTCCCTTTGCGAAATATTAAGTTTGAAAGTGAAAATTTTTATTAAAAACAAGTGTCCCCCACTACAAGCAAAACGATTGTTTCTAAAAATGTGGAAAAATTCACGGTGATAGAATATACAACAAAATTAAAAGGAAAACTATCACACATAAGTTGGCCCTTCAAGCTTGTGAGTAATAGTCGACCAAGTGCCAAACGTTGTTGGGATTAATAAGAATATATTTACTAATATTAGATCCTTGGTACTACAGAGCTAAAATTTGGCATGGTCGTAATATTGATTGCGCCGACAGATCTAAAAAATAAAATGGTGGAAAAAATTGTTTTTCGGGTGTTTTCCATACACGTGAAAGATAGATAGATAACAGCTTTATTCACTCCAATAACACACATCAAAACACATAAACAAAGCAATAAGAAAAAGTTAAAAAATAAAAACAAAATTAAAAATACTAAGAATCAGTCGACACTGAGTGTCACAGGAGTGAAGAGGCGCTGACTCAGCATTATGCTGCAGACAAAGACTACAGCGCTGATCTTCCGTCAGGACCTAGAAAGCGCGAGGCATTTCTTTTTCTCGCCGATATCATCGAGTTGGTTATCATAGGATAGCTTTTTTCAAGATAGATGGTTTTTCGATTTAGCAATCCGTTTGGGAAACATTAATTTTTATAAAAATAAAATGTGGAATAATTCACGAGAGTAGCATTCACGACGAAGTGTACACTAATCCAAAATGGCCGCCATACAAGGTTCCACGCTTAAAGTGAGGCGAGCCGAAAGACAAGCTGTAACATATTGACATTTCAGGTGTCGTTTAATAGGTTTTTGGGGGTGCTAAGTACGAAAATGATATCAAATTTATACAAGACCACCACGCGACCTGCTTTAGCAGCAGCTCGATATTATTATATTATCCCTAACAATAATATTATCGCAAAAAAATTAAAAAAATCAAAAACCAAAAAAAAAAAAACTATTAAAAAAAACAAAAAAAAATTCGCGCTCGCTTCGCTCGCGCATTAAATACTTCCATTCTGTTATATTTAGACCAAAACTACAATTATTTCTGAAACTACAAACTTTTTAGTACATTTCTTTTTGATACTATAATATTTGGGGATTTTAACATCGACTATGACAATATGCTCGTAGAATTAAGAAACCAGCTGTATATTTGAACCATGCTGCTACGGAACCCTATAATGCGCGTGGCCCGACACACTCTTGGCCGGTTTTTTTGTATGTTTGTTACGCGATTTCTCCGCCAATTACGAATAGATTTTGATGATTCTTTTTTTAATGATAGGTAATACTTTAGAGGTAGGTAATTCTGATAGGTAATGATAGACAATTTTTTCATATTTAATCGATATTCATTTAAGTGATTTTTTAAAAATCAACAAAAGGCATTCAAATTATTTTTATATGGATGACGTTTTGGTTTGTGGTTTGATTGTGCTTAGGCATTGTTGGGCTGAAAATCAGTGTTGCCAGCCTGATAATCAGCCTGGCAATAATCGCTGAGCCCAGGCCTTTTTTCCTCACTGCGGCAGACATATGCAAGCATAAAACTATGTAATAGGATAAGAATATAAATTTGAACTTTTTTTTTAAATGTAGGTATACATGTGTGTGCTGTTTTGAAGAAATAAACGTATTATTATTATTTAAGTCGGTTGACTCTGACGTTTTTAAAGTGGACAGTTTTGACAAAACATTTTCGCACATATAGCTCGCTGCTCGGTGATACGTTTTTTGCATTGTTTTACAAAATATCAAATTAAAAAGACTTTAACAAGTAAAAGATATATTAATCTAACTTACTTCGGTGGCTCAACGACAATAAGTTAATAAAGTGTGCCATTCCATTCTTTCTTATGCCAATTTTGACTAGTCGGGCACTTTCAATTCTTTTGGGTCTTTGGCGACTTCATGTTTAAACCATTATCTTGGTTTAATGTAACAATACCTCCTTAAAGACCTGTAACAAAGATAGAGTTAATATATCACTGTTATTTTTTGCCCATCAATAGTTATGACTATAGAGATTAAAAAATGTAGCTAACTGCAAAGCAACCAAAGTTGGAACCGTTCATTACAATCAAAGACTCGCGCTACAAGTGTAAAACTTAATGCTCTTGACTGTACCTACAATTCACATTTCTTTTATCCTCCATAATATTAACTTGCCCCCACCTGGGCCAAGAGCTGGCGACGCTCTTGCCGCACTATAATGAACCAATCCTGTTTCATTGCGACTTTATTAATCAGTGCCAGTTAGCTTGAACTCAACTCTGTTCTCTAGAAATCCTCGGCTATTCTCTAGATATTCTCTAGTTAGGCTAACTAGTTGGCAACATTGTTCTATAGTTCTGAGCACTCCAGGCCACGCTCACCCTCTACTTTTGTTAGTTTTAATAAAGTATACTTGGTGTAATCTAATTTTAATGTGGAAATTATTCAAAAATATGAAATTAAATTTAAAGTTTTCCTAAGGAAAAGCCGCAGGAAAATCATGCAGAATGATGAGTTTCCGTTTTTGTTAAGCTGTCTCTTACATCTGTATAGAATAAGGTACCTAAGAGTGACTTTACATTAGTTAGTAAAACTTGTAGTGGGCGGTTTTCCCTATGAAACTAAAATACTTTCCCCAAGAAAACTTCCTTGAATCTCAACCCTTGATTTAAATATTTCATTAGGATTATATTTGTTTTTTTTTCGGCTTTGGTGTCCAAAATTGTATTGTTATCTAGTATTATTATTATTCCTTTTGCTCTAAATTTCTATTTAAATTTCAATTCCTCATTATTTTTAGTTAATCTCGTTTATTACTTTACTCGTTTTTTGTTGTTATTATTCATTCTAAGCTGTAAGTCCTTTTAACTCACCTGGGTACCTATAGGCGAAAACTTGTTACTGGCCTAGACATTAATCATGTATGCAATTAGTTATTTTAGGCTGTAAGTTTTCCTCATACAATAAAAATAAAATAAAATAAATAAATCTAAGTATATAAAATTCTCAAAAACAACTTTGACTTCTCATACAAAGGCTTATCGCTCAAATTGTTAATTCTTTTTCATATCTCGATCTATGTTCCTTGGAGAAACTTGTTCAGTTTAGAGGGCTTATTCGCATCCTTAATTTTAGCTAACTAATATAAAGTCACCCACCAAAGAGACAGTTTTAATCACAATTTCCCGTCCTTTGTTTAATCCGTCCTGCTTTGACGTCAGTTTCAAATCAAATGAAAGTGTGTTTTTACCGACTTCAAAAAAGGAGAAGGTTCTATGTTCGACTGTATGTATTTTTTTCTTTTTTTATGTATTTTCACCGACTTCTCCGCCAATTATGGACCGATTTTCAAAATTCTTTTTTTGTTCGAAAGAGTACACTCCAGAGGTGGTCCCATATAAATTGTATCGAAAATGATTCAGCGCTTTTAAAAAAATCAACAAAAACCAAAAAATACTACAAACTAGAACATCATCTAAATAAATGAGTGACATTTTCGTTTGTGGTTATCTGCTAATAGGCATTTTAGTCTGCAGAAGATACTAGTTATCTGCTTTGTGCGACCTGTTGTTGGGATTGAAGTCGGTGACTCATACGTTTTTTTTTAACGTGGAAAATTATATTATTCACGAACTCTCCACCCGGGACTGCGTTCCCGTGGTAATTCAGGAAAATTATGTAGCTTATGTTACTTAAGGATAATGTAGCATTCTACTGGTGAAAGAATTTTTGAAAACAGTCCAGTAGTTTTTTAGTTTATTCGTTGCAAACATTAAAATCTTTCTATATAACATTAGTGTTGGTAGATTACCTACGGTTCGTATTAAAGAACGCGACTCAAGACTCGAATCTATACTTGAGTAGCAGCCGTCTTTGTCAATTTGATAGTGAGAAGTCTCTTTCTGTAATACAGGCCAAGGTGAAGATGAATCTTTAATCTGAAGTCTTACAATGAGCACAGCAATATTCCTAAGGGAACAATGCGCAAAGGACTGAAAAGCTGCTCTCTTCAACATTTTCGTGTCTTCTTACTAATATTATAAAGAGGAAAGCTTTCATTGTTTGTTTGTTTGCATTGAATAGGCTCCGAAACTACTGGACCGATTTGAAAAATTCGTTCATCGTTAGAAAGCTACATTATCCCCGATGGACATAGGCTACATAATTTTCCAGAATTCCCACGGGAATGAAGTCCCGGGCAGAATGCTAGTATGTAATAAATGCAATAAATGATAGTTCATTTATTTTATTAGTTTCTGTCAATTTAAGGAATACGTAATGTTACCTACTGCCAGCCCTTGTTACATTTTGCAGTTTGAAACTCAGGGCTATTAAATTATTTGTAACTAGCTTTCCGCCCGGGACTTCGTTCCCGCGGGAATTCGGGAAAATCATGTACCCTATGTTCATCTCGGATAATTTAGGATTCTAATGGTGAAAGAATTTTTCAAATCGGTCCAGTAGTTTCGGAGCCCATTCAATGTAAACAAGCAAACAATCAAATCTTTCCTCTTTACAATATTAGTATAGATTAGCTTTTTCCCGCGACTTCATCCGCGTGGAATAGTTACTTTGGATTTGGAGATTTTTTTTATAATATTCATCCCCTATTTCATCCCCACACAGACCGAAATTTCGGAAACGCTACAAGATTATTCTAGATTATTCTTTCGATTTATTTCTAGCGCTTAAGTTAAAAGTTTCATGGTTTTATCTTCAACAGTAGGTTTTCTTTTTTTTTATTATAAGATGGGTTAACTCTTGACCTCAATCTTGACCATAAGGTCAAAGATGAGGTCGACGATAGAGCGAGTTAACCCAGAAAATGCCTACAACAACATCCTTACAAAATTTCTTTCCCTATTTCAATTCCTTCAAGCGTTTTTCTCGCGATAAAAGGTAGCCTATGTCCTTTCCTAAGCTCTAGTCCATATCTGAACCTTTCATCAGAATCGGTTTAGTAATTTAGGCATAAAAACGTAAAAGGTAGACAGACAGAGTTACTTTCGCATTTATACTATTAAGTGAGGATTTAAATTTCTCATTAATTATCACTTGCTCATCGGTGAAGGATAACATTGTGACCTGCACGTCTAATGAAATTCTTTTTTTGAAAGCCCTATTGGGCTAGCGGGGTGGCCTATTCCCTAATCCCTTCACTATTTTGAAGGGAGGCCAGAGCTCTTGGTGAGGACGTATAAGGGCTGATGACGCGGTCTACCAACCCCTATTGGGCTAGCGAGGTGGCCTTTTTCCTAATCCCTTAACTATTTTGAAGGGAGGCCAGAGCTCTTGGTGAGGACGTATAAGGACTGATGACGCGGTCTACCAACCCCTATTGGGCTAGCGAGGTGGCCTTTTTCCTAATCCCTTCACTATTTTGAAGGGAGGCCAGAGCTCTTGGTGAGGACGTATAAGGGCTGATGACGCGGTCTACCAACCCCTATTGGGCTAACGAGGTGGCCTATTTCCTAATCCCTTCACTATTTTGAAGGGAGGCCCGAGCCCTTGGTGAGGACGTATAAGGGTTGATGACATTTTTAAAAAGAACAGACCTCTGAGTTTCTTGTCTATTCTTCTTAAGGGAAGACTGCATCTTTGCGGATAGGCTTAGTGTTAAAGAACTAATGTAATTCACTACTTTGACTTATTTTAGGCACAGAATAAATAATAGTACTAGCGTACAGAAGTCTCACTCCCTAACAAAAGTCAACTTTAGGCATAAAAATTTGCCTACTATTGCAAGCAGCACAGGCTTGCAAGAGAAATTGAAACTTCTGATCGGCCGCTAGCGTTTGACACATTATGTGATACCTAGCTTAATACCTACTAACTACAGACACCTACAGACTATTGTGATGGCAAAACGTGTTTCTGTCTGGTTTTAATATTGTTAATAAGTAGATACACTTATTATTTTGTCCAACACGCGACCAACGCCGTGAGGGCGCGCGCGGCGAGTGGTAACTCGCGCTCTCTGGCATACTCAGTATGACCGCCGCGCGAACATGCCTAAACTGCGGAGTAACACCCCCCTGTTTTAGATAACATGTTCTTTAATAAAGCTATTCTGACTTTAACTTAAAGTTTTATTAAAAATTTAATAAGAGCAACCCTTGAGTTTAATTTAAGTACCATATATTTTATTTTCTCGAGAAGGCTGGTTGCTGTAGTAAGTATCTAATGTAAAAAAACATTGCGGCGTTCCCAGGTGTAAGCAAATTTACATAGGAAAAATGAATGCCTTTCTTTGAGTTTGAGTCGAGTTGGCCTACATGCTAAGAATAATAAGAAGTACCTTAATATCTACGCATTTACGCAACAACTCGTATAACTCTTTCTGCTGCGGGGTTATGACATCATCTTTGGTGACATCAAAAGGGTTTTATTGTCGACTCTGGAGGGATATTATAACAGACTTTTTAAAACCATTTCCACGTCAAAACTTTTCACCATTATTCGCAATTTTTAGGGGACTGGAAGATAAAATGGACAAGGATATAAAACAATAGGACATATAACGTGAAACAAAAATAACAAAGCCAATTTGACAAATGGATGAAATTGGCGGACACAGTATACAATTTCAGTGTATTACTTTTTTTTTGTGTTAAATTTATCCCTTTCGGGAAAAGCAAAGGAAACTACGTCCATACAGCCATGTCTTCACTGAAAAATCTTCTTTCTTCAACTTAACCTAAGCCCTAAGCTCCTCATGTTCTGCGTAAAACCGGATAGCGTCTGTTTTACGAAAACTGGCGGCGAGAAGCACAACCGCGAGAATCTTTGTCGGTACCAAATGGAGCAGAAACACTGTTATCACTTGAATTTTTCATCACTACACGAATTTTAGTCAATTTACTGCAAAATACACTATCACTATTACACATTAAACAACTTTTTCACGCCGAAAACGAAAATTCAATTGACAAAGCAACCGCTCACGCCGAGTTCCCGCCAAAGACCTCAGTGTATTACTGTTTTACCGATTTCATTTGTTTTTAAATCCCAACAAAAGAGACGGGTGTTATAAGTTTGACGTGTGTATCGTCTGTGGCATCGTAGCTCCTAAACGAATGGTCCGATTTCCATGCAGTTTTTTTTTGTTTGAAAGCTGATGTAATCGACATGGTTTTTAACTATATTTGATTGGTTCAGCCATTTAAGAGTTATAAACATTAACTACTTTACCACAAAACATCACTTCACTTCTTGATAGGTTATGGCAAGCGGTTCGTTCTTGAATGAACGACCATTTACTGCCATGTCAGGTAATGGAGGAGACAAGAAAACTGAAAAGAGCTGTACAATAAGTAGAAAGAGCCGAAAAGTTGGTAGAGTAGGGACCTTGCTAAGATATAAAAAATAAAATAGAGCAATACACAATTTTAAATACTAATAATCATCACAATTTTATATTAAAATGACTAATGTATTTACAGAGTATTTTGACAAAGGAGGGATCAGACATATACGTTAATAAGGATTTCATGTTAGTAGGTTTGGGGGTGTTGGAGGGGAGACAGTCATAAAGGGAGATTGGATGAAGGGGGCAGTTAAAAAAGATATGATCCGTAGATCCTTCTTCCCTACAATCTAGGTGTTGTTAAATTTTCCCAAACAATCTAGGTTCCCCTGTCGTCGCCGTCGTTGTTGTGGTCGTAGTCGTCGTGGTGGTCGCATACCCAACACCGCGGTCGCCGGCAGGTGGTACTTAAGACGACTACTACGACTTTATGATGCGTAGATAAGCATGACGCACTGCATTAAATCGAAGAAAACAATACTACGGTAATATTCAGGACATAAACTAGATAAGTAGTTTGCTGAAAACATGATTTAGCACTTTTGGTTCGATAGAAAAAGCTCACAAAGTCACCTCTAAATACCCAATATTGTGTATCTTTTAAGCTGTTAAAACGATAGTAAAATGCACACGGGAACTTGAATTTGCTATCAAAATGTTCGTGATTGAACACTCTCGATAAGAAGTTAACGCATTTTTCGATTTAGGCTGTTACCTTTCCATAAATCTCCTTTTTCTAACTTTCGAACATGTTTTTACGCACGCACGCTTTCATAGTCCGTAAACTTCATGTATCGACACTGTTCGCACTGCCGGCCCAGGCCTGTTGAGAGACGGAGATGGCACTATTCCTATGTGTGCTGCCTTTATCGGGTGCTGTAGTCGCCTTAAGACCGGCCCATCGTTATGGGCCGCAGTTGATTCTACCGTCATGGGGTCGCCCCGAAGCGGTTTCCCCGTGCGCCGAACAGCGCACGAGAAGAAGGTTCTGCCGATCCTTCTTCCAAGTCGCAGTCACACATGGGGGTTTTTCGTACTCCTATTTTGTTTAAGTTGACCGGAGTGCAAGCGTGACCCAATCGTAGCCTCCACAAAATATCAAAACACCACTTATTGTACAAATGACATGACATGACTTTATGTCATTTTGTTGCTTTTTTTTTTTTTTGTTAAATTTATCCCTTTCGGGAAAGGCAAAGGAAACTATGTCCATACAGCCATGTCTTCAGTGAAAAATCTTCTTTCTTCTAACTTAACCTAAGCCCTAAGCTCCTCATGTTCTCCGTAAAACCGGATAGCGTCTGTTTTACGAAAACTGGCGGCGAGAAGCACAACCGCGAGGATCTTTGTCGGTACCAAACGGAGCAGAAACACTGTTATCACTTGAATTTTTCATCACTACACGAATTCTAGTCAATTTACTGCATAATACACTATCACTATTACACATTAAACAACTTTTTCACGCCGAAAACGAAAATTCAATTGACAAAGCAACCGCTCACGCCGAGTTCCCGCCAAAGACCCTAATTTATTCCTTTCGGGAAAGGTAAAGGAATCTATGTCCCTTGCAGCCATTTTTTAACTTTGTCTAAATTTTCGTTTTATTATTTGTAATAAGACCCAAAATGTTGGGGGTCATAAAAAAATTTAATTTTAGAGTTAGGTAACATATCTTACCAGCCAAATCTGATTTTATGCCAAAACTCCTTGCCAAATGGCTCATAGGACTCGTAACAAATTAAGCACCTCAGCAAGATATAAGGCCAATTTCGGTTACAACATTATGAGAATTTATCAACCCCCCGCCACGGTACGGTTCTTTTTGCACGTTATTTACAACCCCGGGTCATAATAGCTATCTGTACCTGTGCTGAAATACTGGAATGAAAAGCCCTTTTGTTCTCTCAAGGTTCCTTCTCGTGTTTTGATTGCGAATTCATATCTCTATAGCGAGTTTTAGCGTAATGAGAAAAAAATACCGTACTTATTTTTATTTTTCCGACGAGTAAAAGAAAACGACCTCTTTTAAATGTAGGTTTGGTTTTTTTTTATGTACCCTATGTGCTTTTTATTTTTAGCTTTCGATTATTGACCTACAATAAACAACTAGACTTCCAATCGCGCTCAAAAAGTGTCCGCGGCAAATGAATGCCCATCACGGCGATTGGGCATTCTTTTTGATAGGTTTTCCCACTCTTTTATTCTTTTGTTCAGATCTTTTATCCTGCTCACTCATCCGTCAGTTCGTTCGTAAGCTCGGACAGTTTTTGGTTGACGTTTCTTTGAGATTAGGTATCTAAGTAGTTGTTTTATTGTATAACTAGCTTTTCCCCGCGGCTTCGCTCGCGCAAAGAACTCTTTTAGTCACCCATTTCATTCTTGACCCTTTAGGGGATGATTTTTGAAAAAATAGCGAAACACGTGTCCGTTTATTTGCTTCGAGGTATATCTTGACGAAGTTTTGAGTCAAAATGTGCAAAAAAATGTCTTCTCCATACAAACTTTGAACCCCCATTTCACCCCCTTAGGTAGAATTTAGAAAAATCCTTTCTTAGTGGTGTAAAGTTCATCGCCATTTTGATGATTACTAACTAAACAAATAAAAGTTGAGATCTTATACACTTGACATTGATAAGTATTACATAAAAAGCTGCAGAAAGGTATACTTACATAGAATACAATGGTGCTATAAAAGTACAACTTTTTGATTTGAATTACTTACTTACTAAAGACGTAAGCTGAATAGAATAATCATGTTTGTTACATAGATAAAACACCTTTTTAACAGACGAATATTTGCTAATCCAGATTAATCTATTTGGCTATGCTTATTACCTAAGATATTAAATTTAAGTCTTTCAATTAAGTTATGAATAAATAAATGTTTGAAACCTAAAATAGCATATAGGTAGCCTTATTGAAGTATTTATCATATACGAAGAGGGTATTCTAATTGCTTGAAATGCTCTGAGCACTTATGCAATGTGCATCTAAGGTCCGTATTATAGAACGCGACTCAGACTGATCTATACTTAAGCAGCAGTCGTCTTTGTCATTTTGATAGTGAAAGAAAGAGACAATCAATACTTAAGTATATATCAAGCTTGGTAATTTAGGTAATACGGACCTAAACTACCAGTAGAGGGAATGTCCACCGAGACTGGAAAAGCAGTCTGCATTGCTGTCATACAGCATACACAACTATAGATATTGATTGATTTTATAACATATTATTAAACTTTCTGAAGTTTTTTTTTTCATTTCTTGACATAGACTCCCCGCCCGTACGGCCCGTACCCCAGTGACGCCTACATCGCATAAGGTGCTGCCTAGCTAGCTAGCTGAGCAGGATGAGCGGCGACCACGAAACTTTTTTCTAATACTTACATTTTTAAACTCGTGATATCTTTTGAATGGAATGTCCAAATTGCATAATTCAAAAAGTTGTATAAAGATATTGAAGCAGTCTTGAATATGAAGTAATTTATTTTGATAAGGATTAATACCAAGATACAAATAAAGAGCATTTTATAGCGGGCGGCATTTCAATTAAATTTTTAAAATAAAAGAACACATATTGTGGCATAACTACAATAGTTAGACGTATGCTGTCGCGACACTTTTTGTAAATATTTATGTGTTCTGCAAAGTCGTAGTACATTATTTTATTCTATCATCAATAGTTTACGCAGCGCACGCAATGTAAAGAATATTTTAGGTAATCTTTTACACCTTGGGTTACATTATTTGAGTTTCAGTAAGGATCCCTAATTTTTTTGAAAATATAATATAGCCTATGTCCATCGGGGATAATGTAGCTTTCTAATGGTGAAATAATTTTTCAAATCGGTCCAGTAGTTTCGGAGCCTATTCGATGCAAACAAACAAACAAACAAACAAACAATCAAATCTTTCCTCTTTATAATATTAGTATAGACAATGCCCCCGACAAAAAAGAGGGTGCTATAAGTTTGACGTGTATGTCTGTGTGTCTTAATAGACGGAACAGACCATAGAACTGCCTATAGATTCATGTCACAGACCTTTAACTCTGTCTAAAAGAGATTCATGACCAGCAATAAACCAGTCTATCAATCTATATAAAGTACCTACATACTCGGACCTATACTACAATTTTTTATTGCATTAGAAATGAGTAAATTTGGGTCTTTTATATAGCAAATCTTGGCTAATCGGTAATATGACGTAATTGAGTGATAGTTTAAATTCGTCCTCTATTTTAGGTCGCATGTTATAGTATAAAATGTTATTTTATGAAAAGTTCAGTATTTGCAAAATTTTTAGGCATTTAATGTTGCGGGCAATTTAATTTACTCTGACTTCGCAATTTTTTTGTAAAATAAAGTTCAACTATCACCGATTAACCAAAATAACCAAGTTTTGCCCTACTGTTAAATGTTTACATGTACTTACTGTTAATGTGTAGAAATAATTTTCCACGTCAAAAACGTAAGAGTCACCGACTTCAATCCCAAAAAGACAATTTTTTCGAGAGTTTCCCTAAATTCCTTCAGGATTCCATCATCAGATCCTGGTTTCCTTACCATGGGACTACCCTTGGGATACTCCCTTTCCAACAAAAAAAGAATAATCAAAATCGGTTCATAAACGACGAAGTTATCCGCGGACATACATTAAAAAAAATATACGGTCGAATTGAGAAAAATCCTCCTTTTTTGAAGTCGGTTAAAAAATGTGAATATTGCATATTGTATTTTTCGTTTATGTTGTGAATGCTCATTAATAGGATGGTTTATTCATAATTTTAACATTAAAATTTCGATTTCTACTACTTTCAATAATTTTATTTCAATCACTCTTTTATAATATTTTTTTTTCTTTTTGTTTAAACAATTTCTAATGCTAAAAAAACCGAAGTATAGCTGAAGTACTAAGAAAATGTGTCACACGGATACGAACAAGAAACTCATTAACTTTTTCAGTAGAAAAGCATAATCAAGCGAATGCAAGCTCGTTCGCACGCGTTTTATGGGTCATTTTACACCACAGCCTAGCCTTCAAGGTTAGTGAGCACACTATAAAACGGTCCCTTTGCACTCAATTTAGATTAAACATAAACATCGTGGGAAAACTTCTAGTCGTAAAGATGCCCTTTCCTATGTCGTGACATCTCAGTAAAGTCGAATAGTACATTTTTATGGTTTTGTTCCCAATAGGTTATGTGGTAAATTCAGATGAATAATTTTCCACGTTATAAAGACGTATGAGTCACCGACTTCAATCCCAACAACAGTTCGCACAAAGTAGACAACCACAAACGAAAATGTTACTCATTTATTTAGAGGATGTTCTGGTTTATAGCATTTTTTTTTTGTTTTTGTTGATTTTTTTTAAAGCACTGAATAATCTACTATATAAAAATAAGTCGGGTTTTCCTTCCTGACGCTATAACTCCAGAACGCACGAACCGATTTCCACGGTTTTGCATTCATTGGAAAGGTCTCGGGCTCCGTGAGGTTTATAGGATACTTTTTATTTTTAAAAAAACTAGGACGCGGGCGGAGCCGCGGGCGGAAAGCTAGTTTTAGATAAAATTTATATGGGACCACTTCTGGAGTATACTCTTTCGAACAAAAAAAGAATTTTAAAAATCCGTCCATAATTGGCGGAGAAATCGGTGAACATACATAAAAAAAACATACGAGTATAGTCGATCGTAGTACCTCCTCCTTTTTTGAAGTCGGTAAAAATTTATAAATCAGTGAATTACAGACATACTACACTACTCTTTTTTTGTATTGAGTGACTTTAAATTAAATACACACATACGCTCTGGCCTGTAATCCCCAGCAGGGTAGGTACAACCGCCTGTTCATGTTAAGGCGACTACAGCACCTAAATAACGATTTTATGATGCGTAGATAAGCATGAAGCACTGCATTAAATCGAAGAAAAAAATACTACGGTAATGTTCAGGACATAAACTAGATAAATAGTTTGCTGAAAACATGATTCAGCACTTTTGGTTCGATAGAAAAAGCTCACAAAGTCACCTCTAAATACCCAATATTGGTATCTTTTAAGCTGTAAAAAACGATAGTAAAATGCACACAGGAACTTGAATTTGCTATCAAAATGTTCGTGATTGAATACTCTCGATAAGTAGTTAACGCATTTTTCGATTTAAGCTGTTACCTTTCCATAAATCTCATTTTTCTAACTTTAGAACATGTTTTTACGCACGCGCGCTTTCATAGTCCGTAAACTTCGTGTATCGACACTGTTCGCACTGCCGGCCCAGGCCTGTTGAGAGACGAAGATGGCACTATTCCTATGTGTGCTGCCTTTATCGGGTGCTGTAGTCGCCTTAAGACCTTTAACACTCACGCCTATATTACAAGATTCCCGCGGGAGTGACGTCACATGCGAAACGCTAGTACATAAACATGTGACAGATGATAAATGAGACCCAGCCTCGGCTCCGACCGACTCAGTCGCAGCTGTGTCACGCGCCGAGTCGTAAACCTTTTCGCCGGCATAGTGTATTCTAGACTAATTTTGAAAGTGAGAGCTTGGTTGTTTTTAGCCTCCAACAAAAAACTTAGACAAAGTTTAACACGTTGGCGGCCATGAGCATTACCGGTGTGTTTTTTTTACCAGTCCATATACGTCCCCACCGAGGGGCACGAGCCTCCCTTCGAAACACAAAGGGGATTTCGGCCATAGTCCACCTCGCTGGCCCAATGCGGGTTGGTGGACCGCTCGTCTTTCGAAATTTTTTCTTGGACGGGCGAGTGGTTTCATCACGATGTTTTCCTTTAGCAAGTGAAAATTAGAAATCCGTACGTAAATCCGAAAAGACGAATTTATTGGTACAGGCCCGCACCAGGATTTGAACCCACGACCTGATTACAAGTTCTCTCCGGCTTCTAATTAATAGAGCGATGCATTAAATTTGTATGGGGCGTGGGAGGAATACTGTAGGTGTAGTGTGGTGGGCAGCCAACGTGTTTAGAATGGCTGTATAGGCATAGATACCAGTGTTACAACTTGGTGTGCCCACGAGTCGGCCCTCGATTTCTTTAACCGACTTCAATAATAAAAAAGGAGGTTCTCATTTTGACCTGTATGTATGTAAAATACAAATCAAATATATATATATTATAATGATTCGCTTAAATATTTTCAAAGCTAACACTTCGTTTTTTTAACCGACTTCAAACAAAAAATGAAGAGGTTATAATTTCCACTAAAAATTGAAAAATAAAAACCTAAAAAAAAAACAACTTCAAAAAATCCGAAAAATAAATACAATATCATTTGATGTGCTATGTAGTACCTACCTACTGAGCTGTTTGAAGTCTGTGCCAAGAAAATTGTTTCAATTTTTTTAAAGTTTTTATTTTTTCCTTTCCCAAAATGACATAAGTCAGTTTAAAACATAGTTTAAACTGACATAATTACAGAACGCGACTCAGACTCTGATCTATACTTAAGTAGCAGTCGTCTTTGTAATTTTTATAGTGAGAATAAGAGAATCAATAGGTACTCAAGTATAGATCGAGACTTGAGTCTCCTTCTGTACGGCCTAAGTGGTGTTTCAATGTTTTGTGGTAAAGCTGTTATTGCTAATTTGATATAAAATATTTTTAACAAAAAAATTGACCCGCCTTTAAAAAGGGTGAAATAATTTTTCAAAACTATATTTACGAGTAAGTAGTGGTTACAATAGGTGTATTCATAGCGGAATATGGTAAATAGAGAGGAATAATTCTTTTTTGACGTCGGCGCTGAACTCGCATGGCAATTAAAACTATCTGCCTTATACAGCCAAAAAAAGCTTGTAAGAATACTTATTGCACTAAATCAGGTCATACACGGCGTCAAAAAAAATCTTCTCTAATTGCCATATTCCGCTGTGAATACACCTATTTACTGCTTTACCCGTAACCACTACTTACTCGTGAATATAGCTTTAAAAAATATTTTTGAAGGCGGGTATTTTTTTTGCTAAAAATATATATTTTTTAAAGGATATCATTCATCGTTCATAGAACTTTCCTCGTAGATTTATTATAAAGCACTAAATCACTCGAGATTAAAGTGCGATATCAATCAATCACTTTCATCCCTCTTGATACCCACGGTGGTGATATTCACAATTAGTCGCAAGATGGCAAGAAAGATACGGAGTGGTGATATTATCAACCGATCACCAGGCGCCGGGAAAGATATGTAGTGGTACCGAAAACGATAGATCCCCAGGACACAAAAGAGCCCCAAAAAACAACTTAAAAGTCTCAGGAAACAACTTCGTTTAATTTGATGACCTGTATCATCCACATTATATGACCGTAAATTTCAGTTTTTATTATTTTTTAACTAAACTACTCAACTGATTTTATTTAAAAAAATATGGGACCAATTTGAAAATAGATGCTTTCGAACAACAACAAAATTTTTGAAATTGGTTTACAAATGACGGAGTTTTGAGGTAACAAACATAAAAAATAAAAATAAAACACCCGGCTTGAGAACCTAGGTCAGAGGTAGATGACACCCTGGATTAACCGAAAAAAATCCGAAAGTTACGAGTGGTAAGTATAATACAGTCTGCAACGTGTAGACCTCTCTTCTGAAATGGAATGCCGAACAGCTGTGGAAGTAGATTAGGGAAATGCGCTGTCACATTAGCAATTCAAAATGTTGTCGACCACTCTATATATTATAGTATGTGATATCTTACAAAACTGATCAGAACTTTTCCCAAGAAAATCAATTTCATTTTATTTTACAGATTTCGAATGGATATCTACACTGATAAAGAGGAAAGATTTGATTGTGTGTTTGTTTGCATTGAATGGGCTCCGAAACTACTGGACCGATTTGAAAAATTCTTTCACTGTTAGAATCTTACATTATTCCTGATGAACATAGGCTACATAATTTTCCCGAATTCCCACGGGAATGAAGTCCCGGACGGATAAAAAAATGGAATTTCCATAAACTAACGCAGCAGAATGAATAGACCGTGGGAACGAAGTCCCGGGCTGAAAGCTAGTACTCTAATATGTGTGGAATAAAGGATTCTATATTTCTGTATGTTAATATCCAATGTAATGATTTTTCTTATCCCTAATCTATAACCACAGACTTATAACATCCAAACCCACATCCATCTAGCAATACTTTGGCCTAAAAACGTCAGACCCAATAACTCATGTGGAAACTTATAATACTCGTGGAGAGATATGAACACTGGGCATCGTATTAGAATCGATTTTTAACCCACAACAAAAAAGAGGGTTGTTATAATTTTGACGTGTGTATCTGTGGCATTATAGCTCCTAAACGTAGGGACCGATTTCGATACTTTTTTTTTGTTTGAAAGCTGACGTGATCGAGATGGTTTAAGCTATATTTAGTCAAAATTAATTAAGCTTTTTAAGAGTTATAATTATAAGCAATCGAATGTCTGGAGTGATACAACAATTGTAATTTTATTTATTTATTTATTTAACAGTGTATTGTACACAGGAAAAATCACAAATATTAGATAGATAGATAGATAGATAGATATAACCTTTATTTAACTGACACATTACACACAATTACAAAAAATAAAAAAATAAAAACATTTGTATACAGACAAATAGAAAAACGAACACCAAAGGCACAGCTTATTTCTTTAAGAAATTTCTTCCAGCAGACCTGGGACAGTGAGAGGCGTAAAATAAATAAAGACAGACGTGCACAATTAACCACTGAAATCTAAATACTAATATAAACTACATAAAAATACAACTACACATACATTTAATATATAAATACACAGACATATATTTTTTATATATTTGACTATAAATTTTATTAGAAGTTTAATTAGAACAGAGAGTTTAGATAGAAAGATACAAAATTTATTCATTCATTGCTATGTCATAATAAACTATTTTAAAATAATCTTACTTCAATGTTCTAGTAGAGCATTCATAGCCCAGTGCCGCTCGCTGATCTCAACCGATCTGTGAGGTTAAGCAGGGAACCTGGTGAGTGACCAAAGTGTCAATTTATTACGAGCGTTTCCGTGCTTCGTTGTTCCAGCTGTTGTCGATTGACTACAGTCGTTAAACCGAGTCAGAGGTCATTGTGCGCTTTCAAAACTCTGACACTAGGGTTAGTCAAGTTCGCCATACACTTGACTATAATAATAGTAATAAAATCATTTATTTTTAGGCAACAAGGCCCATAGATAAATACCGAACAGACTAACATACATATAAAATATAATTAAACAAAATCAAAACTTAACTTTCTTACACTATTTCCCGGGTGTTTTTCCGGGGTTGTCTGCAACCGGGAATCTCCCTCGGAAACAGCGATTTACTTCTATTTAATCATTGCGATTTACAAAGCTCATCACAACAACTCTGAACCTTAAAGACTATCCCTAAAGTTGTACCTTTCCATTTCCACAGTCACATGTGGACTTATGACAATGACAACATGTATTTTAGATACAAAGTCATTTAAAACATGACATGAGGTCCAACCCAAAGTTCCTCCAAAACCTATATTGACCTACTTCTTCTTCTTCTTCTACTTATCGTGTAGGTATAGTCAAGTGTGTGGCGAACTTGGCTAACCCTGGTGTCAGAGTTTTTAAACCGCACAATGGCCTCTGACTTTGTTTTAACGACTATAGTCAATCGACAACAGCCGGGACCGACAGCTTGATCTACTGTATCACTGTTAGGGTATTGGGGTCAATGAAACTCCCCCTTTGGGTCTCAAGCCCAAAATCCAGCCTTGGTAATTGGGTCAGCTCCAATTTACACATTAATAAGGTCAATGGACTAAAAGCAAAGTTTATTATGAAGTTGTCAACTTGTATAAGGGAATGCACGTACTTAGGTTCACAAATTGTTAAATGGAGTACGTAATTAGTTAGATGTGGACAAAAATTCCTAATGGAGTTTTGCTTGAAGTTTTGTAAATGACGTTAAAAATTCACGGTTTATTTTGGTGTTTTTAAGATTTTTTGCAACAAACGACTAGTCTGGTTCAGTAGTAATGACGTAATCAGCTTATAGGACTCACTTGGTACATAATTAGGTGAGGTTTTTTGTAAAAAAGGGTTTCTCTGTGCGATTGTGGAGGTTTTGCAATACAAATTGCCGTTGAACCTTAATTGCCTTATATGCCAAGAATAAGTGAGATCTGATTCTACCCCGGTGGCAACCACATGGTGGCCTATTGATGGTGATACTACCTTGACATACGACAGATCAAAGTTCCTGGTTCTTCTTTATCAGTGCCATATACGATTCCACCGAGGGGCACGGGCCTCCCTTCGAAACACGAAGGGGATTAAAGCCATAGTCTACCACGCTGGCCCAATGCGGGTTGGTGAATAGCGGGTTTTAAGAACAAATTTTCTTAGACGTACGGGTTTCATCACGATGTTTTCCTTCACCACTGAGCAAGTGATAATTAGTTAGCAATCTGTACATAAATTCGAATACACAAATCTAGTTGTATAGGCCCGCACCAGGATTGGAAACCGAAACTTCCGGTTACTAGTCTGGCCTAATCGGGCTATCACCGTTCCTGTTTACTGTACTAATATTTATATTTAACGGCAATAATAAATACTTATATTTGACGACCGGTTTGGTCGATAGATAGCGGCGCTGCCTCTTGATCAACTGGTCCTGGGTATGATTCCCAGTCGGGGCAAACATTTGTGTAAAACCAGATGTTTGTTCTCGGGTCTGGGTGTCTGTGTCTGTTTTTATGTATATGCCAAGGGACCCACGACACAATGGTATACATTAGTGTGGGCCTTTGAGTGTGTAGCGTTTATTTATTTGTATTTTAATGTTGTCCCCAGGTAATAACAGCAAGTCGGTGCCTCGTGCTTTGCGCAGACAGTCGCAGCGAGATGGAGTCCTGGGCGGAGGCCGTCAGGGGGGCTCTGCATCGGGGTGCTGATGTGGCCGACCTGGTCGCGCGCCTCTCGTCAGGCGACCATCACTGGTTAGTAGAATAGAAAAAAACTTTATTTTATAGGATATTCAGGTTGCCACTTAAAATAAGTCAAGATTACATTTAATACATACAAATACATTAAAGGATGTATTGATATACATTAAAGGATTTAAATACATACATACACATTCGTTCATTTGACCCTACTGACTCTACGCCTATTCGCAAAGGTGCGGTAACGCTATACGCCCAGACCAAAAAAAACCGGGGAAAACCGGAAAACGTTGGGCTTCAGTGACAGTGACGAGTGTGTCTGTGGATCTGTACAAAGTATGCGGCATCTACTATCTTGCTCTAGCTACCCAGTCACTTGCACCTTGAGTGACTTATATGAGGCAAAGCCAAACGCAGTCTCCGTGGCCAAATTTTGGGCCAGTGCCATGTAAATAAGTATTTGGGCTAACACGTATACTTATTTTTTTTTTTAAAACAACGGGTTACACTCCGGGTGAAAACTTGAAAATATATTACTTCCTTGCGGTCTAAGAAGTTTTCACTTCACCTTCCGTTTTACGAATTTTCGATCGGGGCCACGTGACCGTGACGCGAGTTTAACATTTTTTACCCATACTTCAAAGTGTACAAGGCCGCTAAAGAAGTTTTCCCTTAAAAAAAATACATTGACACGAAAGGAGAAGACCCAAAAACCTACACAAACTTTTCCTTTGTCTCATTCGGGTTTCTTGCTACACGTAGGTCTGTATCACAGAACGCGACTCAGACTCCTATCTATACTTAGTAGCAGTTGTCCTTGTCATTTTGACAGTGAGAGAAAGAGACAATCAATACTTAAGTATAGATCAAGACTTGAGTCTCCTTTTGTTAATACGGGCCTTAGATAGACATGATTAGTCGAACACTTGAGAACAAATATCTTGCTTACACAACGTTTGCCTCGACCGCGAATCGAACTCAGAAACTGTCGATTTAAGGCGACTACAGCACCCGATAAAGGCAGCACACATAGAAATAGTGCCATCTCCGTCTCTCAACAGGCCTGCGCCGGCAGTGCGAACAGTGTCGATACACGAAGTTTACGGACTATGAAAGCGTGCGTGCGTAAAAACATGTTCGAAAGTTAGAAAAATGAGATTTATGGATAGGTAACAGCCTAAATCGAAAAATGCGGTAACTACTTATCGAGAGTGTTCAATCACGAACATTTTGATAGTAAATTCAAGTTCCTGTGTGAATTTTACTGTCGTTTTAACAGCTTAAAAGATACACAATATTGGTATTTAGAGGTGACTTTGTGAGCTTTTTCTATCGAACCAAAAGTGCTGAATCATGTTTTCAGCAAACTACTTATCTAGTTTATGTCCTAAACATAACCGTATAATTTTTTCTTCGATTTAACGCAGTGCGTCATGCTTATCTACGCATCATAAAATCGTAATTTAGGTGCTGTAGTCGCCTTAAAGGCAGCACTGGACCAACCTTATTGGCAGATTAACTGACGGTATTCCTTTCGTCTTGAGTTGCATGAAAGAGATCCCTGTTTAGCGATAAGGCCACTTTTGCACACTTTTGGCTATAAGTTTTGTTTCCTTTAATATATGCAATAAATAGTATTAATCTATTTATTTGTCACTTCTAGAATCTTCTTACGTTTTAACCTGTTTTATTTTCTGGGTACACTTAGCCAGAGATTAAGCAAATCAGTTAATTACAGTAGATCAATTACCAACTGACCTCCGTGACCCTGCTAACAGGGAAATCTGGCCCGACTGAATTACGGTATACATTTGGTCACCTGTGATTATTTCAAAAATTGTCACTTTCTTTTTTAAAAAAGAAAGTGACTATGTGAATATGTAATAGGCAGGCAGGATAAATAAAGATAAAAGATTATTAAAGTTTTTTTTTTTAAATATTATTTACTTAATATAACACACCTTAATAAATTTAATTTTTCACATTTTCTCTTGGTACACCCTTGCCCACTTCAACTGCCTCTCCCTCTCACATAGGTTAGCTGGAAGAAAACTCATTTCTTGAGTTAAGCTCGCCGTTGTATATGTCCTTTCTCTTCTGTAATCTGTATGTATATGTGTGTACAATAAAGCATAAAGAAAAAACACAAGTCTGGTAAAAAATAAAGAAATATTACAACCGTAACGTGACCTTTACAGAGAATTTACATATTTCAAAATTATCATGGCAGGCCGCAGTGTTTCAGCATCAAATTTTCCGCTCGACGTAGCTCCCTATTCATAGCCGTTTCAGCCAGAGAGGATTTGAACCGAGAAACAAATGTTGCGGAAAACGAAGCGAGCAAAAGATCTTTTTCTTATTTTCTGAACTAATATTTCAATATCATTCTCGAATGCGCTGCGGCAAGGAATATTGCCGATAGTATATTACGAATCTTTTAATTTACTTCTCCAAAAATTGCTACTTGTTAAATAGCTAATGTAAATTTCTATTTTCAAAATTGTTATCTGAGGGTGGGATCCAGGAGACCTATGACACAGGTATACGCTAGTTTAGGCTCCTGTCTCCCAATTAAATGTATAATAAAAAAGGAATGTACACATAGCTTAAGTTTGGGAGAATATAAAAAAAATTTTTTTTTTTTAGTAGTCTTCTTCTTCTTCTTTATCATGTAGGTAGTCAAGTGTGTGTCAGAGTTTTCAAACCGCACAATGGCTTCTGACTTGGTTTTAACGACTATAGTCAATCGACAACAGCCGGGACCGACAGCTTAACGTGCCCTCCGAAGCACGGAAACGCTCGTGATAAATTGCCACTATGGTCACCCATCAGATTCCCTGCCTCTTTGCTTAACCTCACTGATCGGTTGAGCGAGCGCCACTGGGCTAATAGAGTGACTTTAAATTAGCACTTCAAGGGGTGATTACTCGTAAAATTGATCAATTTTCCCCAAGGAACCTATGTGAACTTCCCATACAAAGGCGAATTAGCTGATCGCATAAGTTGTAAAGAGAAACGAAATATCCTTTCTCCTTACTATCCTTATCTATACTAATATTAAAAAGAGGAAAGATTTGTATTTTTGTGGGTAACAAATAAACAAACCTACTGGACCGATTTATAAAATTCTTTCGCGATTAGGATGCTACATTACACCTGAGTAACATAGGCTACATCATTTTCCCGAATTCCCACGGGAACGAAGTCCCGAGCGGAATGCTAGTAATATTATAAACGCGAAAGTTTATATGGATGTGTGGATGTTTGTTACTTTTTCACGCTCAAACGGCTGGACCAATTTTAATAAAATTTTGTATGGAGGTAGCTGACACCCTGGATTAACACATAGGCTACATAATTTTCCCAAATTCCCAAGAGAACGAAGTGCCGGGTTATCATATTTCGACTATTTAATTTTTATCTTTAACCCCAGGTATGCAGCAACCCACGCCCGTCCGACGTTCTGCAACGTGTGCCGCGAGCCGCTGGGCGCGCTGGGCACGGCGCACGCGCTTGCCTGCGAGCTCTGCAAGTTTAAGGCGCACAAGCGATGCGCCTCCCGTGCACCGCCATCTTGCAAGTGGAGCACCCTCGCCTCGCTTGGACCGCATCTTGTAGAGGATCCAGATGGGGTTAGTTTTTTAACTTACATACATACATATGCCTGTAATCCCTATTTGGGTAAGTAGAGCATCAGTGGTCTACTTGGTCCACAAATTTTGGTGCCACGTTTGTTTGACATAAATTCTGAGTGTTCTTAGATGAAACATCATGTATAGAGTGGTGAGAGGTTGTCAGCCATTCTTCCACAATACAGCAAGCAGATTTTTTATGTTTTTGACTCTATTAATCGTCATAACGGTCGGTTTGGTCGAGTGGTAGTGACGCTGCCGCTTGATCGACGATCCTTGGTTTGATTTCTGATCGGGGCAAATATTTGTGTGAAAGTAAATGTTGGTTCCAGGTCACGGGTGTTCGAGCTCTTTTATGATGTATCCTCAGTTCCGATAACTTTGTTCTCCATCTGTTAGAATTATACAAAGAGTGACCTTTAAATTAGCAAAAATTTAAGATGTGAATCTCTCCAAGCAAATTAACAAGTATCGACTTTGCCATCATTTGTTGGCCTGGAAAAAAGTTAAAAGTACGTTAATAATCTTTGATTTTATAGATACAATGATAATGTTACATTACTTCTTTATGCTTTGTTGATAGAAAGAAAAACGAAAAGAGTTAAGTATCTTATGTAAAAGGAAAATTCCGTACAAATCCCTCTAAAAGTTGTCTGACCTCTTCTTAATAGGTCGTCGCTACAAAAAGTCCCTTACACAATACATTTTCCTATTACATTCATTGTGGAGCCTATCAATAGTAAAATCATTACTCGTATATAAAAAAGAGATTTTATGTATCCATAGGTCGCTGGTTAATATCCGGCTCGAAGGACCACAAAACTATGTTCAGTAAAACATAGTTTAGTTTAAACAAAAATTATATTTATCCAAATAAAAAGCAGCTTATAGAAGCTAACAAATAGAAGTAACAATGACAGCATAGAAAAAAAAACATAAAAAGCATAAACTAAAAAGATTTTATGTGTCAAACAACTCGTATGGCTGAATAAGTTCTTCGCTGCGTTTCTATTGAATGAGAGCTGTGGATTGGCGCTTCATTAGTGTGGGACGTGGCCGAGACTGGGCATCATAAATAGATAATAATATTACATACAGCTGGATGGTTAACTGGTAGAAATACGCGTGCCGCACGCGAACAATGGACAGAAGATTGACATCCGTTTGAGCGAGTTAGACGACAGCTTAATTCCAATTAAGACAGCTTCATTCACCAAAGTTTTAACCGACTTCAAAAAAGAAGGAGATTCTATGTTTATGGTATCTCTATTTGTGGGACCGATTTTAATAAATTTTTTTTGTTCGAAAGAGATGATCGCATTGTCCCCAAGTCAGAATCTGATGACGGAATCCCAAGGAAATCGAGGGTAACCCTCGAATTAAAAAGGCATTGCAATAATTTATATATATATATATATATATATATATATATATATATATTTAATAATATCTTAATAACATTTTTTTTTTAAACCAACTTTAAAAATTTAAAAATTCTGAAAAAAGACAGTGTAACTTACTGTACTAGATACGTACCTACTGATCTGTTTGATCTGTTTTGAGTATTAAAATAAAGAATGTCGAAGTAGTAAAGAAACTCTTAAGAGGTTGCAATATGCCAGAGCCTCATCAGTTGATCAGCAGGGTGCGAACCGCCAGTAGGTGAGGTGGCGATTTTGGACCACTAAGGTCCGTATTACAAAACGCGACTCAGACTCTGATCTATACTTAATGAGGAGGTTAAAAAACAAAACGTGATTTGTCACAAAATCAAAAAAGTTGAGTTAATGATGCTAGTCTATTGTCCACCATAAATAAGGTCTTTTTTAATAATTTGATTTGTGCAAAAAGCGTTTCTGTCTATAGTATTTTGTCTTTGAAAAGCAGGTTTAAATGCAAAAAACGTTTTGTCCAATGAGATTTGCCTATTATATAGAATATTAGAATATTATCAGGATACAGAATTCTTCATAATGTAATATCAAAAATTTAGGAAATAAAGGTTTTTGCCATTTATCTCAGTTTGACATTTCTGTGACAAATCATGTATAACCTCCTCAAGTAGCAGTCGTCTTTGTCATTTTGATAGTGAGAGAAAGAGACAATCAATACTTTAGTATGGATCAAGACTAGAGTCTGCTTCTGTAATACGGGCCCAAGATGATATGATCGGCAATTAGTTGCTTGAATTTTCAAAAATTCTCTAAGTCTCGCGTGCGTCCACTTTTCTAAATACTTAAATATACATGTTTTTTTTTATTATGAGATGGGTTAACTCTTGACCCCGATCTTAACCAACGTCATAGATGAGGTAGACGATGGAGCGAGTTAACCCAGAAAATGCCTATTAAGGCACTGGTACTCCCACGCACCGACGGAACACAGCAAGATGTTTGGCCTCGGATTTTGGTAGGAGGGTGGTTGCGAACCAAACGGGCCTACCACACCGCATGAGACCATAGGACGGCACCTCAGATTCAAATCAAACTAAGGTGTCGTTGCCTAAGATGGATCACTAGGAGGCAGGTCTCATTTGAGTTTCCTTCGCCTCTTACGACACCCACGGAAAGAGATGGGGTGATGTTATTCTCAACCGATCACCACACGGCGAAAAACATCCAAAAACATCCAGAAAAACCAACAGAAAAAACATCCTGCAAAACATTTCACAGGCAAAATACAGTACATACATGGAAAAGCCGTGATTACATGTATTCACAGGCTGTGACCCAATTGCATCGAGTACTGGCCCGCTTTTCACAACCAGCCTAAATTCAAAGGTTGTTTAGAGGCGAGTCGGCAGCCTATTCCAGTTTACATAATATTTAGGGCATTCAGTATCGAATAAAGGCTCTGTCAAACGACGGACTGGCCGGCCGAATGGACGTATAAAATTTAAGAGTTAAACGGACTGATACTGGGGTTACCATCTTATTAAATTAAGGAGAGATTTTTCTTTTTTGACCTTAAATGTTTCTACAACTGGAAATAGAACTTCTTTACTCAACTTTAAGGGCATTGACGTCAACCCTTTGCACGAATATTAATACAGTTAAGTGTGGCCTTTATTATTATGAAATGCCTGCATGTCGTTTTATTATGGTATAAATAAAGGCGCAGACCCACCGCTGCGCATACTGTGCACGCGCGTATTTTAGCTGCGTGAATTAGATCAAAATCTAATTTGTGCATTAACATCATACTCACTAAGTAGATAATCACCTGGCGTTTGTCGTACTTATGCGTAGCGTGTTAAGTTCGCCACACGCTTGACTATACCTACACGATAAGAAGAAGTCTCTAAAACTTCAGATCTCATGGTCATCGTTACTTTGCCCATTAGGGAAGTTCAAATATAGTTCAGAGTGGTAAGCACATAGCCTCTGTTTGACCAGCGTGCCTCTCGGTCGGAGTGATAAGAAAATGCCATTTCATAGCTGTGTACTGTACACTTACTTTACAGGTGTTTGCTAGTAAGTTTGTACAGGAATGGAAACCTTTTTCAAACAATAAATGACGAGATGTTATGTATCTATAAATGTATAAAAGGAGAAACTGACTGACTGACTGATTGACATATCAACGCACAGCCTAAACGGATAAACGTAGGCACTTGAAATTTGGAAGGGACGTAGCTTAGGTACGGTAGAGGTGCACTAAGAAAGGAATTCCCAAAATTCCCATGGGAACGGGAATTAGCGGGAAAAACCTTTTGTATGAAAAATCTAAACCGCTTAAGTTAGACGCTTGAAATTTGGCATGCAGGTACCTTAATAAACTTAAAGCTTAGTTGCAACAGGATATTGCAAAATTCCCACGGGAACGGGAGTTAGCGGGAAAAAACTTCACGCGGTTCCCGAAGTTCACGCGGGCGAAGCCGCGGGCGGAAAGCTAGTTAACACATACAATAATTCTGGGCAAAGTCAAAGTCAAAAACAGCTTTGTTTTATAGAACATTTAGGATGTTAGGTACTTCAAATAATTCAAAGTAGTAAATTATATTAGAATTATTAACTTTTCGCCTATTCGCAAAGGTGCAATCTTCTGGGAGAACAATAGGTTAGAATTAGAAACGCCGCGAGTTGCGAGGGTCTTCGATTCATTTATTATTTATGTGCAGCTTACTCTAAGTCTCCGTTTAAAAACTACTTGTCTGATCTCAAACATAATATTTGTAACGTCCCCCGAGGTGTTCTTGGCCCCCTTTTTTTCCTCGCTTTATAAACTTAAAAAGATAAGCTTTTACGGAATGTAATAGGCACGCTATGTTTTAAATCAGATTAATCTTAGGTTAATCTTTCGATTTCCTCGCCCACCTTATATATGCCTCGGAAGTGGCAAAACGACATCAACATGACAAAATTATGTCACGCGTGTATCGACAATCCCGACGCAATTTCTGTATTTCGTCGTGTATAAGGTGATTCGGCTTGTTTTAATCATCGAAACTCAATCTGACAGTGAGTTGGAGGGCGCATAATGCCTCTATTCTGATCCGACAGCGACTGGTCCTGAGTTAACACAGTAAGAGACGTGCCGCGACAGATTGGAATTGGATTTAGGAGTCACGAGGCTTATAGGCAACCTGTTTCTATTTTAAAAGACGGTCTGGAACGGTCTTGGTTACAAACAAAATGTGTAAAGTTTAGGAATTTACTAAATTCGAAAATCAAGAAAAATTTACCACTTCTTGAAATTTTTCAATTTTGTGTGGTCAAGAGCAAACTCATTTTTTATTTAAAAAAACCCGACATATAGCTTACTAGCTTTCCGCCCGCGGCTCCACCCGCAGAGTCTACAGGTTATATCGTGCCCAACTGTGGAATAAAATGTAGCCTATATCCTTTCCCAGGCTCTAATCTGTCTCTGTACCAAATTTCATCAAAATCGGTTCAGTAGTTTAGGTGTCAAAGACAGACAGACAGAGTTACTTTCGCATTTATAATATTATATAACCATCTCGATATCGTTAGCTTTTAAACAATAAAAACCGCATCAAAATCTGTCCATTTAGGAGCTACGACAGATATAGAGATATACAGATACACAGTCAGTCCACTCGTCATGAAACCGGCACGTCTGAGAAAATTCGTTTTCGAAAGGCGCGCGATCCATTTAGCCATATTAGGTCAACGAGGTGGCGTGACTATAGACTAAATCCCCTTCGTGTTTCGAAAAGACGTCCGTGCTTCTTGGTGGGGACGTATATGACCTGATAAAAAATACGGACATTAAATAAAAACAAACAACACACAAAAATATTTTATAGCTTTTAACACATGTAATCACTTAGTTTTTACCGACTTCAAAAAAGGAGGAGGTTCTATGTTCGTCTGTATGTATTTCATTTTTTTAATGTACTTATGTTCACCGATTTCTCCGCCAATTATGGACCAAAATTCTTTTTTTGTTCAAAAGAGTATAGTCCGGGGTGGTCTCATATACATTTTATCGAAAATGATTCAGCGCTTTTAAAAAAATCTACAAAAACTAATAATACCACAAACCAGAACATCACCTAAATAAATGAGCGACATTTTCGTTTGTGGTTATCTGCTAGTAGGCATTGCAGTCTGCAAAAAATACTAGTTATCTCCTTTGTGCGAACTGTTGTTGGGATTGAAGTTGGTGACTCATACGTTGTTAACGTGGAAAATTATTTTCCAGACGTTTGCTATTTCAGTTTCAAGTTCCTCTGAATGTAGTGTTATTTGTTCTGGAAATAGACGATCGAAGTGAAATGGATGTCAACTGCAGACGTTTACCAACAAATAAAGTAAACAGAATTCTATAACCTACCCGGAAAGGTCTTTCAAAACAATGTTTTTTTAAAAGCACGCGTTTTACAATGCAGTTCTCGAAAATAGCTGTACAGTAAAGTGCTAAAAAATTTTGTAAGTGGTATGTTATTTATTTTTCACTAGCTTTTCGCTCGCGTGGACTACAGGTTATATCGTGCCCAGCTGTGGGATTAAATGTAGCCTATATCCTTTCCCAAGGTCTAATCTTTCTCTGTACTAAAATTCATCAAAATCGGTTCAGTAGTTTAGCCGTGAAAGCGTGATAGACAGACAGACAGAGTTTCCTTCGCATTTATAGATTTCTCTGGCGTTCGAATTCGTACATACGTACTTTTTGCGATTCAAGATAACTTGTCAACCTCAATCGACAAAAGAAATGCAAAACTTCTATTTGCCTTGGTATGGGAAGTCGAATTTCCCCACTTAACTTATGAAGCCACGATATCATGGGCGTAGCCAGGGTTTGGGGGTTCAAACCCCCCCGCCCCCCCACCGAAAATTTCAAAATCATGATCATCGTCCTGTCCTTATCCCTTTACGAAACACCATAAAGTAGTATCGGTAATATCTATTGTGTTACCTCCAAATTTATTTTCTTTGATCGTCACCGAAATAGAATTCTGGCAAAGCCCGTGCAAGATAGCTCAGTTGGTTAAAGCACCAGGAGGTCTAATCCTGGGGGCTTTAAGTTTCATTCGCACCGAATATTTTGCTTTCCCTAAAATTATTCGCAATCATGACGTTAAAGAAAATCAAGATAAGCTTACGTATCTACGTTACGTAAATTCTCCATTAACTATAAATTGACTCCGTCAGAGGATATGTTTTCAAGAAAACTCATTTAATTTCGCAAACTTGAAAGGCAAGCTTCAAAAAATGAATTTTTTCAACGTTTTTTATGTAAGTCTGAGAGTTTTTGATGAGAAAACTACGTTTAAGTAGACAAAGTTAAACAATCTGTTTATTGGGTGACTTTTAATAAGTTAGCGATCAGTTAGTGATACCATATTTTGTTACCGACTCGATAAGAAGAAGACCTTTCCGTTCTCGTTAATAAAAACCTATGAAAAATCTAATTGTAAGCGCTACTGCGCGTTTGCCGTAACTTTGTTATATTATTACTTATCGGCGAAGACTTATAATTGGCTTTTTAACCGACTTCAAAAAAGGAGGAGGTTTCACAATTCGACCGTATATATTTTTATTTTTTTTATGTATTTCTGCGGATAACTTCGTCGTTTATGAACCGATTTTGATTATTCTTTTTTTTGTTGGAAAGGGAGTATCCCAAGGGTGGTTCCATGGTAAGGAAACCAGGATCTGATGGTGGAATCCTGAAGAAATTGAGGGAAGCTCTCGAAAAAATTGTCTTTTTGGGATTGAAGTCGGTGACTCTTACGTTTTTTGACGTGGAAAATTATTGTTACATATGTTTGTACTGTTTTTTCCTGGCTGTTAGTCTTCCTAAAATTGAATAAATAAAATAAAATAGAACTTGATATTTCTTGGCTAAATGCAAGGTTTGAGGGACAACTTAGCAAATATTTAAAGTAGTTTACAAGTTAACGTTGACGGTGGCGGTGGCGCTGCTGATTGGGTTCTTGTCATCGAGGTTGTTGTCATCTGAGCCTTAGAAAAAAATATTTTTATCCTTTTTCGGGGAATGCAATATTGTCGCCGGAATAAGTATCAACAGGGTGACTTCAAATTAGCTAACGACAATCAATGTGAATCAGACTACGAAACTGAACAACTTTCCCCAGAAACAAAAGCCGAAATGTGAAACAAAAAATTTCGCCTCTCCGTACAACTTCAACCTTTTTTTGAGAATCCAATTTATGGATTTCAGTGTCATGAGGAGAACCAACCCCTAAGTTTCACTAAATAATTGGTAACGATAGCCCAGTTGGTAACGAGCCAGACTTGTCATTGTCAACCCGCAAGGTTCGAATTTTGATGCGGGCCTGTACCACTAAATTCGTCTTTTCGGATTTATGTACGGATTTCTAATTATCACTCGCTCAACGATGAAGGAAAATATCGTGATGAAACCCACCTGTCCAAAAAATCTCATCTTAGTAAAACGAGCGATCCACCAACCCGCATTGGGTCAGCGTGGTGGACTAAGGCCTAATAAATCCCCTTCGTGTTTCGAAGGGAGGCCCGTACCCCTCAGTGGGGAAGTATATAAGCTGGTTAAAAAAAACCACAGCTGTAACGATGCCCGCAATATGCAAGTATACTACAATACAACAAAAATCTGAATAAATTTGTTAAAACAATCCAACTTTGACACCAACACTCCAACGTTAAAATTGAATTGATCGAGCATTGCCAATCTGATTAGTAACAATGAATGCCATCCAGGGAAATGAATAATAGATGCAATTAATTTGTTTTATCACAATACAACAATTAACGGCTTTTGTCCGTGTTTCAGCGGTGGAATATAAATAAGAAACCCCGGCCGTCGGGCTGTTGTGAATAACAATGAATGTTCTATTTTACAAGCTTTTTAACTGACTCCAAAAAAAGGACGAGATTCTCAATATGACACAGATATAGATAACATTTATTCACTACACAACACGCAATTTAACAATAAGAAGAAACACTATAAAGTCAAAAGTCAAAAGTGTTTATTTCATTGAACATATAAAATGATACTTGAACACGTCAATATTATGAATTACATTAGCACTTTTGACTTTGCGCCTATTCGCAAAGGTGCAGTCTTCCTCAGGAGAAGAATAGGCAAGAAACTCCGAAGGTCTCTTTTTAAGTCAATCATATAAATTTTCTTACTTTTAATTTTAATTGACTTAATATCTGAATAACTCTGGAGCTGAGCAATTTATTCCCATGGTTGCTTGTCTAACAGATAATCTGAAATTCTATAATAGCCATTTTTACAAAGTTTTTGTTTAATTATCGTCTTAAATTTTTCTAAAAGTAGGTTTTGAATACACATGGGAATCTTATTGTAGAAGCGTATACATTGACCCATAAAAGAGTTTGTTGATTTGTGCATAATAAAGCACAAATTAGCCCAGTGGCTCTCGCTGATCTTAACCGATCAGTGAGGTTAAGCAACGTACATAGAGGCAGGGAACCTGATGGGTGACCAAAGTGGCAATTTATCACAAGCGTTGTCGTACTTCGGAGGGCACGTTAAGCTGCCGGCCTCGGCTGTTGTCGATTGACTACAGTCGTTAAAACAAAGTCAGAGGCCATTGTGCGGTTTGAAAATTCTGACAACAAGGTTAGCCAAGTTCGCCACACACTTGACCATACCTACACGATAAGAAGAAGAAGCACAAAGTTAGTAACATGAAGCATAGCATTGTCAACAGTGTTGTGTCAGTGAATGGGTCTGACTCAGCATATGCTGTTAAGAGTCTGATCGATAAAAAAAGGCGATAGGCGCTGGTGGCGAATGTAATAAAGTGGGAATTTAACTTAAAATCGAGCAACTAGATAGATGTCTGCAAACCGCATAAATCTCGCTACCACCAACCTTTGATCTCGGTGTCGTGCCTGCTTGCTCCGGAGCCTCGGGATCCTCCTTGAACGGTCCAGGAGTCGGGTCGGCACACTGTTTGGTCTGTCTTTCACCACAACGTCTCTTCACAATCACACCCGATTGACGCGCTTATTGTAAGTTGAAAATACGAAGCAATTCGAATAGAACGTCGACCTCCACGCACGAGTCGATGTGACGGAGTGATGTTAGCAGGGAGGGGTTCACACGCTCAGGTCCAAGACCACAAACATGGCGGCAAAATGAGATTATATGAAGCTACAGAATTACCCACTTTGCCCAAGAAAAAAAAAGGATATTAACGAACAGAGTCAATCAACAGCGTTGATTTTCTGTCAGCACCTGACTATTTATTATTTCTTTTTTGTGTTTGTTACGCGATTGTTGGCTTATTTTTAAAATCCTTTTGATGTCGTTAAACAAATTGAGAGGCCATTTAGCGGCTTGACGTCAGGATTAATCTAGTTCCCCTCATTCTTAAAGAAAACGAAGGAAAGAAAGAATGACGTCACACTCTTGAAGGTCCTCACTAAACCTCCTTGTTACGGGTCCCTTGAGATGCGCACAAACACAAATACAGCTAGACCGGCAGGCCGAGTACGATAGTGATAACGCCGCGGCAACACCGCAGTCCTATGTCAAAATGTCAATATTGACAACGCCAGAGGGCGAGAGGGCCCCGCCTCGCGCAATCAAAGTGAAGTTTCAGCGTGAGCCGAGCGCGAGTTTGTCGTAATCATGCTAGAGCTGCTGACAGCAATCTGCTTTTTAAACAAATGTTTGCTTCAAAAAGACTGCATCTTTGCGATCAGGCTTAGAGTTAAAAAAAACAAATATATTTGACGTTTTTAAGTTACTTTAAGGCTCGTATTACAAGAGGAGACTCAAGTCTTAATCTATACTTAAGTATTGATTGTCTTTTTCTCACTATCAAAATGACAAAGACGTCTGCTACTTAAGTATAGATCAGAGTCTAAGTCGCGTTTTGCAATACAGACCTAAGTCCTTAGAAATACATTATTTTTGACCTTGATCCTGATCGGGGGGTGTGTTGTCATAATATCTTAGTCCTCTAAAATCATCATCGTCACCTGCTAGCGGTGCACCCTGCTGATCAACGGGCTAGGCTCTGTGAACCACCCATAAAGGGTTTCTCTACCTGATATTGGCGACTTCGCCAGTCTTTGTTTTATATTCATTATAAAATACTCACACATTAAAATCACGACATAGTGGACGCCATTTTTTAAAGAATTTAATTGACCCCGACCGGGAATCGAACCAGAACCATCGCGTCGATTACTTAAGTGGTAGATTCACTAAATGTATCTCTTAAGTAGTGAATCTACCGTAAGTATATTGTGGGCGGAAGGCTGGCTACCTCTCACTATACATCATGTACAGGGTCAACAGCACATCATGCTATTTAAAACTGTCAAATTTCTTCAATCAATTTTCAATTTTATCTCCAAGCATTAGAGTTTACTATCCAGTGGGGAAATTTGACAGTTTGTGGTAACCTGATGTGCGGTTGACTGTACCATCTAACCTCGAAAATGTATGTCAAACGTGGCATAAAGTTATTCCAGACTTCTAGTACCACAAGATGCTCTACCTACCCCGTCAGAGATCATAGACGTGAGTGTATATGTCACAGTTAAAACCCATTGTTCGTTAGAACTCGTTTTCCCTAGTTAAAATTAGTTATTACTTAATGCCTTTGTTAAAACTAGAAATAATCAGTTAAAACTAGAATTTACCACTGACATATTTGATTTTCTGAGAAAAATAGTTGTCACATCGAGCTATAGTTAAAACTAGCTATAATTAAAACTCCCCCCCCCCCCCGCGGAGATTATATCGGGGCAGAAACTGTAGGTTAGGTTAGGTTAGAACTGCGACCCCCAACGCACGAGCCGAGCGAGCGAAGCGAGCGTGCCGCGGCAGCGGCCGGCGAAGTGCCAGAAAAGACTTTGGTTGCGTTAAACGGTAAGCACAACAACAACATAACCCACAACATAACCTCAAGCCAATCAGAATAAGGTATGATGAACTCTAACCTCGGTCGGAACAATTTTAACTGACTCGCTTCGGGAAAACGCGTTTTGTCTTGCAGAAACTAGTTTTCACTGATATTTGATTCAGACATTAGTCAATTGTAGTATTAACAAAAGCATTAAGTAAAAACTAGTTCTAACTAGGAAAAACGCGTTCTATCTATTAACTAGTTTTAACTGTAACATATATAATGTATGTACGTTCACTACCAGTTGTTATTTTATGTATTTTGTGTATGACTAAATAATATTTATGATTGTTGCAGAACATCATCATGCCACATCAGTGGTTGGAAGGCAACTTGCCAGTGGCTGCCAAGTGCGACGTCTGTGATAAAACCTGCGGATCTGTGCTCAGGTATGACCTACAAACTAAGCAGCTATTCTGTAAGTCTACAACCGATACACAACCTATACTTGTTAGGGGGCGTCCATTAATTACGTAAGGCGTTTTAGGGGGGGGAGGGGGTCGGGCCAGATCTCACTCAATCTCACGTGGGGGAGAGGTCTCTGCAAATATCACGTAATATTTTCCCCCAAACGAAACAGTGTAAAATTACGAGAAAGCAAAGTTAAACCAACTAAACCATGTTGTTCCGGAAGCCGCTCTTAAGACTACTCGTGAGTTCTCGTGGACTAAATTAAAATAATCCTTTTTTTTTCAAATTTAAGTTGGTAATTCTAGCTATTTATTATTGTTCGATTACTTAAGTTTAAAAATAATTAGGTAAATTATGTAAGTCTTTTAAATAAATTACAAATTAATAAAACTTTTCATAAAACTCACGTGAGATAAGGGGGAGGGGGGGTGTCGAGCCAAATCTCACGACATCTCACCAGAGGGGGTGTGGGGATCGAAAAATCGCCAAAAACACCTCACGTAATGAATGGACGCCCCCTTACTATTTTCTATACCCTGTTTAGACAGACAGTGCTGTATAGCCATGGTGGAATCCCTACTAATATTATAAATGCCAAAGTAACTCTTGTCTATCTGTTACGCTTTTACGCCTAAACTACTAAACCAATTCTGATGAAATTTAGTACAAAGATAGATCAGACCTTGGGAAAGGACGTAGGCTACATTTTATCTCACAGCTGGGCACCATTACAGACTACAAGCATTTTTTATTTTTTTATTTATTTATTAATAATACATAAACATCACCATTACAGGTTATTCACCTATTGCAACAATGTTATGGACGTATAGTACAATTATTATACACAAATGTTGTAATGCTACCTTTTTGAATTCATCCAATGAGCATATAAATAAATCAATAATTAAAGCCACTTCATTCAATATTTTTATAGCCCTCGATATAGGAGAAAATTTCAATAGATTTGTCCTTGCGTGAGGCAATTCAAATAATTGGGATCTTGGCCCATGTCGGAGTCTAGCATTAGGTACAACCATTTTTAAAGACTCTAGTACTTTCATGTCCGTTATTCTCCCACGAAATACACTAAAGACGTACTTAGCTAAGGCTAAGTTACATCAAACCTCTAGCTTATGGTTTTGTTAACTTCTGACAAAAAAAGAGGGTTGTCATAATTTTTACGTGTGTATATATGTGTTTGGCCGTGGCATTGTAGCTCCTAAAAGAATGAACCGATTTCGATACGATTTTTTTTTTGGAAAGCTGACGTAATTGAAATGGTTCTTAGCTATATTTGATCAAAATAGGTTCAGCCGTTTCTTTAATTTTTTTTGTATTGGTGATAAAAATTTTTTTTTTTTAATTTTAGAGTTATTTTTATCCTGTATAGAGAGCAAAGCAAATACCTAAATGGTGGAATCTGCTCATAAGTATTATAGATTAGAATTCTATTTTCCCCGGAAACCTCTAGTTAAGGAGTTTTCGTTATCTACCCAGTTTGGCGCCATGCGCGCGGGGCGAACCTGTCAGAATGCGATATGCATTGCTGGTTTTCGCGTTTTAAGCTGCTACTATTGCTTTTTATTGCAAAATGGAGTCTATTCTATAAATGATTTGTTTTAAAGCAGAAAATATTATGAAACACGACAAACATTCATGAAATTCCTGGAAAAAATGCCACTGGATAATCATGCAGAATGATCGTCTGAATTAAGGGATTCAGTGTTTGTTTTTTTTTTAATTATAAGAAGGGTTAACTCTTGACCTCAATCTTGACCAAGGTCATAGATGAGGTCGACGATGGAGCAAGTTAACACAGAAAATGCCTATAGGGCACTGGTACTCCTACGCACTGACGGAACACAGCAAGCTGTTTGGCGTCGGACTTCGGTAGGAGGGTGGTCGCGAACCAGACGGCCCTACACAGAGCCTACCACACCGCATGAGACCATAGGACGACACCTCAGATTCAGAAAAAAATGAAGTGTCGTTGCCTGGGATGGATGACTAGGAGGCAGGTCTTATTTGTATTTCTTTAGTCGTCTCTTACGACACCCATGGAAAGAGATGGGGTGGTGTTATTCACAACCGATCACCACACGGCAATCCTTTACATTCTTTATAATTAAAGGAAACAACCGTCATGGGAAATTAACTTTCCAGCATCAACGTACAACGTACATGAAGTCATACGTTTTTTACCGACTTCAAAAAAAGAGGAGGTTCTATGTTCGACTGTACGTATTTTTTTAAATGTATGTCCACAGATTTCTCCGCCAATTTTATGAACCGAATTTTTTTATCTTTTTTTGTTCGAAAGAGTATACTCCAGAGGTGGCCTCATATATGAATATTATCGAAAATTATTCAGCGCTTTTAAAAAATCAACAAAAACAAAAAATACCACAAACCAGAACGTCATCTAAATAAATGAGTGACATTTTCGTTTGTGGTTATCTGCTAATAGACATAGTAGTCTGCAAAAAATACTAGTTATCTACTTTGCGTGAACTGTTATTAGGATTGAAGTCGGTGATTCATACGTTTGTAACGTGGACATTATTACAATTCATTTCGTAGCATCGTAGCATATGCGTAGTGCTACGACTCGTAGTCTCGTAGCTATAACATTTTTGACCTAATATTTACCAACTTAGCGTGAAGTACTGAGACTCCTTCTGATTTATATAAATTAGTTGAACACATACATACATACATACGCTCACGCCTATTATCCCTAACGGGGTAGGCAGAGCATCACTGGTTCTAGAACCACTAGATGCCACGTTTGGCACAAATTGTAAGGATCGCCCCAGTCGGGGCAAACATTTGTGTGAAAAGCAGATGTTTGTTCTCGGGTCATGGGTGTTTGTGTTTGTCTTTATGTGTGTGCCGAGGGACCCACGACACAAGGGAAAACCTTAGTGTGGGCCTTTGAGTGTGTAGCGTTTTTTTATTATCAGATAGAACAAGTTGTATAATGGTTAGAGGTGGTCAGCCTTTCGCCCATTAGACAGCAAAACCCTCTCATCCCAATTACTGTTGCTGTATACCTGGAAGAGTAGGCAGCTGACACAAACTAAGTTTTTCTTTCACTCCCTGTCCAGCACGGAAGGAACACTAACAGTTTCTATTACGTTTTTTTATAACGTGATTGGTCTTGACCACGATTTAGTTCAGGAGCAAAATGTGGTGTAGGATGTTGCAAGCTCACCCAAAAAAGCCTAATTACCCGAACTATAAAGAGACTAGCATTCCGCCCGGCACTTCGTTTCCGTGGGAATTCGGGAAAATTGTATAGCCTATGTCCATCGGGGATAATGTAACTTTCTAATGGTGAAAGAATTTTTCAAATCGGTCCAGTAGTTTCGGTGCCTATTCAATGCAAACTAACAATCAAATCTTTCCTCTTTATAATATTAGTATAGATTAGGGTTGAATGAGCTTGGAAATACTGACGCAGGCAGAAACATTCTATTCCTTAGCAGTGCGCCGTATAAAAGGTGAAGGGAAGCGCTCAGTACTCAGTCGGGATTTCAAGATTCAAGATTCAAGACATTTATTTGACACAAAACACTACAAAACAAAGAAAATAAAATAACATACAATATAAAACACAGGACAAGAACACGTACAGGAGACGACAAAACAATGTATAATTGTGCTGTAGTGCGATGTCAAAAAGGACACAGCTCAGCATGTGTTGAAGCCGAGGCCCCAACGCTGGTTTTCAGCCGTACCCTTGGTGCGCGTGTGTACATAACCCACGGAAAAGAGTAATCTACTACCTAATGTGTTATGTATGTGTATGTGTGGTGTGTGTGTGTGTGTGTGTACTTTGTTTGTGTGTGTGTGTTTGTAAATATGTGTGTTAGTTGGTGACAGTGTGACAAGGCTGACTGATAAATACAAAAGGTAAATAAATGTGTGTAAATACAAAAGGTAAATAAATTTCGACAAGGTAAGGGTGGTGTTTTTTAGTGCGTCTGGACGTCCAGTAAAAGAAGAGGGCATAAGCACACTTTTTGAAGTACACACAGCAGCACATCGGGCTATCCAAGTCGCACTGACTTGTACGTAGAGTATGTGCAAGATGACAAAAAAAAAATAATGAACCTTGATTAGGCTCGGAAACAAAAAAGAGGACTTTTAAACTTCGTGAAAACGACCTTTCTCGGTAAATGTTTTATTTATTTTACCTAAACTTAACCCTTGGCGCCTAAAAACAGTATCTTACGTTCCTGTTAATACGCTTGTGTTTAAACCGACCCCTCTAATTGCCTCTTCAAATAATTATATTATTCGTGTTTGGTGCAAATGGTAATCAAAATACAAAACAAAACGGTGATAGCCCAATTGGTTAAATAACCAGCCTTGTTGCGGGTTCAAATCCTGAGGCTCTACTTTGTACTATCTATGACCGAAATTTCGCTCTCTTCCCACTAGTTCCATTGATTGTTCCATTAATAGAACTAGTTGGACTTTTTTGTCCAAATAGTGCCATTGCTTTCTGTTTCTTGAAAAATGTTACTAACTGGACCATTTTGTCCAACTAGTTCTATTGCTAGATATGCGATTAATATGTATGTATCTTCCATTGCTAGTATATTCTTAGATTCCAAATGCTACTTAAACACAAATTGAACTGTTCAAATGACGTTATTGGGAATAAACAAAAAAAGAAGCGTCGAATGTCAGTACAACCTCTGTCTTGCTCTATGTTTGCTGACGCTCGCGGCTGTTTCTTGTAAAAAGTCGGCATCGCTACTTAACAGAATACGTATCAGCCCCAACAGCCTCCTAAAGACTATTGCGGATAGGGATGAGTGCACAATAGGGATGTTGACAGTGTTGGATTTTATGAATTATTGTATGTGAAACATAAAATAATGCTAGAAATACACACATCAACACGATCTAGGGATATTGCACGATTTTTCATACAAAAGAGGTCTGTTTGAGAAGCTATAAAAGCATACTCGAGATATATGGAGGGCTATAATTTTCAGACGAGAAAATGCTAGACCTGAATTTTCAATTCTAATCAATAAATTTTGTTTTAATTAAAATTTGTGAAAACGACCGTGTTGATGTGTATATATCAATATCCGAAAACAGCTTTAAAACTGGTTTATAAATGAACCATTTATTTGCATTTATATTAACGTAAAGCTAGCTATCTCGTTTTGTGAAGAGAGCTAGCTATCTCGTTTTTACCTACGCAAACAAATGGCGGTGACGTCACATGCCAGTAAATGCATCTATTTTCGTTGTTTGACAGTTTCCCCCTCTATTGAAATTTAATAGCTTGTAACTTTTTTATTTTATTTTTCAATAGTCTTCAAAAATTATTTCGGTTTTGGGTTTTGGATTCAGTTCCTTTTTAAGATAAATAAATAAAAATTAGTCAACATCCCTGTTATACGGCACCTATCATTAGTAACTAAGTCTGTGGTAGAATATAAGTACTAAGATAATAGTAAGTCTGTAAACACCTTATGGATCTATGTTATCTAAATAAATTAATGAATTATTGTTATACAGATGACTGTGACAGGTAGTGACAATTTTCGGACGTTTGTCGATCGTAGATATACTACAGAGTAAAGCCCCTAGGTCGGACTTGTACCACTAAATTCGTCTTTCGGATCTATTTACGGTTTTCTCATTAGTTATCAATTGCTCAGCGGTGAAAGAAAACTACGTGACGAAAAATAAAGTCTACAAAAGTTAAGTGTTCGGTGTATTGAGGGAGGCGTGGTGGTTAAGGCCTCCTTCACTGATTTGAAGGGAAGTGCCACGCGGTGGGGACATAACTATTTTAAAAAAAACTTTATTTTTACCAAAAAACAGTTTACATTATTGATACGGGGGCTGGTGTCTCCTTTTAAGTTTTTTTAAAACTTGTGTTAGGAGGCACCGCTCTTCCTTTAGGTGTCACATACATCAGGTGAGTAAACTAAACTAGGAAGTGTACAACTACTTAGATTAATGATATTTTTTTATAAACAGCTTTTCTTAATTTAAGAAAGTTCATGAGTTCAAACAGTAAAGTACTTAATGATAATTTAAATAAAAAGAAAAGAACATAATTAGGGTGTGACTGAGAATACCTATGAGTGACCTGGGTGTGTGTCAAGTAATCTTCAAAAAATGGAGCTTCTTAACTGCAACTTCCAATAGTAGATGTTATTATTTTTTTAGTTCGATTTTGCCAAATGCCTTTTTATTTTCTCCGCCTGATGAATTCTAGCCACTTACTGCCAATCATCAAAGAAATAGTCGATCGTCACGCGATCTTTTTTGTGGGCTGTCCCTCCCACTTCAAATTGTATATCGAGCTTTCATAGGAAATAATAGAAATAATTTATTCGCCAAAAGGTGAAAACAAAGATTTTTTTAAAATCTGAATTTCATGTAGTTTTACGAAAAGATAAGAAAAAAAATATTTCAAAAAACGACAATAGATGGCAATCAAGAGCCTGAACTTTAGCTTGGTCGCTCAGGTACTTCATAAAATTATTATTTTTTTCTTCTTATCGTGTAGGTGTAGTCAAGTGTAGAGCAAACTTGACTAACCCTGGTGTCAGAGTTTTCAAACCGCTAAATGACCTCTGGCTTGGTTTTAACGACTGTAGTCAATCGACAACAGCCGGGACCATTGGCTCAACGTTCCCTCCGAAGCACGGAAACGCTAGTGATAAATTTCCACTTGGTCACCCATCAGGTTCCCTGCCTCTGTTTTTGTTGTTAACCTCACTGATCGATTCATATCAGCGAGAGCCGCTGGGCTACGGACGCTTCATCCCTACTAATATTATAAATGCGAAAGTAACTCTGTCTGTCTGTCACGCTTTCAAGGCTAAACTACTGAACCGATTTTCATAACATTTGGTACAGAGATAGATTAAACCTTAAAAAAGGACAAAGGCTACATTTTATCCCACAGCTGGGCACGATATAACAGTAGTCCACGCGGGCATAACGGCGGGCGGAAAGCTAGTAATTCATAATTATATGATTTCTCGCTTCAGCGTAAAGCTTAGTACACCAGCTTCTGTGTATTCAAATGAAATGCAAGTCCCAGAGCGCGGGCATCGTCCTACCTTACACGTGGACATTTGGACCGTAGGTAGGCTTTGAGATGTTGACAAAGCGACGCGAAAGGTCAGTGTCCAGAGACAGTTTTGGAAATCAACTGGGTGAGTTCAATACATCCTCGACCGTATCTTTGCTTAAACAAACTTGTAGTTTAGTCGATTGATATGTTTATAATGCTTTGGTGATGTCCCGTTTTCTTTTATTTAACACAATTAATACTGGGCAATGGTAGAATCAATGCAACGTTGCAGTAACTGGTCACATTTTTTCAGTTTGTTTTCCTCGGACTTGACACTGGCAGTAATGGTCGCACGTTATACACGACCGGTTGCCATACCTTAAAAAAAAAGACAGTGTGTTTTTGGTAACATTTCTTTCACCGCTGACCAAATAATTTATTAATTTAAAAGTGAATGTAAGTCGTAAAAAATGTACGACTTACATTCACTTATATATTAATAAATTATTTATTATTATTATTTTTTATTTATTTATTTAATCGTTTTATCTAATTAAATTACATGTATCACAATTTTCCCAGTACTTTGTTTCTTATTACCAGTCAAAACTAGGGACATTTTTTTCTTCAAAAACTGGAAAAAACGGCTCTACCCGAAAACTGCTTTACCGATTTTGATGAAATGTACAGGTTAGGAGCATTTCGGGTCACAAAGTTGATTTAACTTTTATTTCCAAAAAATCGCTAAATCATGTAATTTTTGGCAAAAATAAGAAAACATTAGTTCCAAAAAACGATAAGAGATAGCATCACGGGAACCCGAGCTTCAGATCGGTTGGCTAGGTATTTGTTTTAATCCATTAGAAGTAAACTTTTGACATTCATAAACACGATCGTCCAAATTAACTTTCCTCAGTCTATCGACTTACCGATCCTACCTACGCCCTAGGGAGTTAGGGTTAATGATACTTCATTATACAAATTGAGGGGAGAATCCTTTGAATTATAACTTTTCAGTTTCAGTGAAATGTAATCATCAAACGAGTCAAACTTGCCTCCTAATTATTTACGTTTTGGGTTCCGTCCTTTCAACTAAAAAGTTTTGCCTAACTTTAAGGTGTATAGGTGGGAAACTAAATAAGTGAGGCAGGTGAAACATAATAACCTGTCAAATCATCTACACTAATATTATCTGCTGTTCTATGTCAATATATAACCTGTATATACTTACATACATTAGTATATAGGAGGGCAGCGCTCTAGACAAGCGGTTATAAAGAGGAAAGATTTGAATTTATGTTTGTTTGCATTGAAAAGACTCCGAAACTACTGAACCGATTTGAAAAGTTCTTTCACCATTAGAATGCTACGTTATCCTTCAGTAACATAGGCTACGTAATTTTCTCGAATTTCCACGGGAACTAATGCTAGGTTCCCTCCCGGGTGAAATACTAGTTATAAATAACTAGCATTCCGCTCGGGACTTCGTTCCCGTGGGAATTCTGGAAAATCATGTACCCTATGTCCATCCCGGATAATGTAGGATTCTAATGGTGAAACAATTTTTCAAATCGGTCCAATAGTTTCGGAGCCTATTCAATGCAAACAAACAGTCAAATGTTTCCTCTTTATAATATTAACTAGAATTCCGCTCGGGACTTCGTTCCCGTAGGAATTCGGGAAAATTATGTAGCCTATGTCCGTCGGGGATAATGTAGCTTTCTAATGGTGAAAATATTTTTCAAATCGGTCCAGTAGTTTCGGAACCTATTCAATGCAAACAAAAAAACAAAGAAACAATCAAATCTTTCCTCTTTATAATATGTTTAGATAAATTAGTGTAGATTCGACTGTATTCGGGGGAAATATAGACACCGGAGAATTCCAATCCTTGGCAGTGCGTAATATAAAAGAATTCATTCATTTATTTTCTTTTTTGTTTTCTTTTTTGGGATTTCATTTCATTTCAAGATACCAATAGCGCTCTTCTGACTACCCCGAAAGGGATTGTAGGCGTGAAATACGAGTCCTGTTTGAGAATTCATCCCTGACATTCTATTATAACTTCTAAACGGTTGACGGTTGTACCAGTTTTAATCAAAAATATAGCAAATAACCATCTCGATTACGTCAGCTGTCAATCAAATAAAAGCGCATCGAAATCGGTCTATTCGTTTAGGAGCTACGATGCCACAAACAGACACAAGTATACACAGACACAGATACACACGTCGTACCTATAAAATCGGGGCTTAAAAGACTGCAGAGACCCGGATAACTCGAACTAAATTCACTGGCGGAAACGTAATTTTTCCACCAAAATCTCCCTTACTTTATAAATAATACAAATCGAGCTTGGGTACTTCATTAAACCTTTAAGCTTATGCACTCTCATCAAAATTCGTTAGGAATGCAAACAGCTTGGGTTAAACTCTTTTAAAGTGCAAATAAGGTTCAGCATTACATTTTAAGATTTTTGGTGTGAGTAAATGTTGTATAACGTATATTATCTAATTCACTCCTATTTATGTGTGTACATGTGTAGCTGTACCCACATAATTAGTCGAGACATCCTTACTAATATTATAAACGCGGAAGTTTGTTTGTATGGATGCATGGTTGTTTATTCCTCTTTCACGCTCAAACTTTGATAAAATTTCGCATGAAGGTAGGTGACACCCTGGATTAGCACATAAGCTACATAATTTTTCTCAATTTCCCACGGGAGCGAAGTTCCGGGCGAAAAGCTAGTCTTACATAATGATATAAAAGTGGAAGTTTGTTATGATGTTTGAATATTTGTTACTCAACAAATTTAATAATGCCGCTTCGTAGTGTTTCTAGAACTGCATATAAAGCACTGCCTACCTCGTAAATAATGCGTGAATGTACGAATAAATAATCGCTACAAATTCAAAGGCTCACACTAAGGTTTTTCCTTGTGTTGGAGATCCAAGAACAAACCTGACTTTCACATAAATATTTTCCCCGACCGGGGATCGAACCCAGGACTCGTCAATCAAGAGGCAGCGTTACTGTCATTTGACCAAACCAGCCGTCAAATTAATGGATAAATTTATTGGATGATGAGTAATTTCGGAGACTCCCTAAATGCAAAAAATGCTGCAAAATGTAGATTCCAAAACTAAAAATACCTCTCATAATATAACCAACCACTCACAACCACTCAAGACTAAGGCACTCGTTTCTGAAATAAGCCCCAATAACATTACCTGAGACAGCAAGCTAAGTCAGCCTGAGTCCCGCAAATGGCACTGAGGCACCGCATCACCACTTAAGCCACTCTTTCAATTTTAAATTTCCCTAGAGCACGGAGGAGGGCATTTTTTGCTTTTACCTTGAAAGGAATATCTAGATATCTATCCGGATCGCCTGAATTAAGTTAGCTAACTGAGATAATTAAAATAAAGACCTGAGCCATGAGTAGAATGCGTTAAAATTATCTCGCTATTTTCTGCTAAGTTTACAAGCCCGCATTGGACCAGCTTGGTGGACTATGTCCTAAGCCCTCTTTACTGCTTTAAAGGTAGACTCATTTCTCTTAGTGGGGACATATATGGACTGAAAACCACAGCATTAATGTCCAACAGATGGAATGCTGATTTCCTTTTTACAGTTCAGCTTCATAACTAGGTACATGAAAAGAGAATAAACATAATAAAAATGTACATTTAATTTAAATAAAAATAGATAAGTAAACGCTACACACATGAATCTCTTGGAACATACCCAAAGACAGACACGAACAACCATGAGCCGAGAACAAACATCTGCTTTTCACAAAAACATTTTTCACAACCGGGAATCGAAAATCCAGGTCCCGTCGATCAGGGTTACTATACTACCACTCGACCAAACTCGATTTGAATTAGGTACCTAATGCAATACAATACAATATACTTACATACTATGTCAAAAGGTTTCGGGTACAAGTAAGTATTAAAAATAACCCTGGAACGTTCATCCGAAATCTTTTATTTATTCGGTACTTAAATTAGTAAGAATGTGTACGCGATTAATACTTTTTGACGTTCCATAAATAAATAAATTGGTTTTTTTTAGGTTTATTTACTTGGACGTTTTCAAATAAACATGTTCCACTAGTAAGCTACTTAGAAAGAATATTACTTTAAACATTTTGAAAAAAAAAGGCAAAACAAAGTTAAAAACTACTTACAAAAACTTTTTACAAGGCATCTTATGATTTTTTTAAAATTCGTAGCGTTGTTAACATTAACAACTAAGTTAATAAAAAGTCAGACAATGTCGATTATTTAGAAAATATTCCTTTGTTCCTTATAAGAGAAAGTTTCTGAAGAAAGTTCGTACAAAGAAGGTTTAGCGGAGCAAGCAAAGAGAGCACTTGAGTTAGAAAAGAAAAAGGCCTCAGGTAGAAAAAGGTTTATACCACAAAGGAATTCTATACAATTTAGCGAAACATTTGATATATCACGATTTTTGTTTAGTTGATATAGTGACTCTTAATGTGTGTTGAATATATCTCTATGCTTCCATCGTCATCAGCCCATGTATAAGTCCCCACCAAGGGGCTCGGGCCTCCCATCGACAATAAGTGAAGAAGGTGTAGGCCACAGTAAAAATCCATTACACACATAATATACAGGGCTTTAGGTTTCTCTCTTTCAACCTCTCGGGTGGTTAATCAGTCCATGAAACTGAACAACTTCCCCAAGTTTGTATACAAAATACAAACTTCACATTTTGTATGGGAGATCAAAATTTTTTTTCGTATTTTGACCTATGTTCCTTGGGGAAGTTGTATAGTTTCATGGACCCAAGAGGTTGAAAGAGAGATACCTAAAGCCCTGTATGTATCAAACAAACATGTACGGAAAAACCAGCTCATCAGGCAGGTTACTCAATTTTCATTGCAAAACCATCCTTATTACAAAAGCACAAAGTGCATGCATGTGGTAGCCTCATTTGCGGCCCTCTGTACAAAATGGCAATGGAAAAGAATTTCCTCGTGAAAACTACAAATGTTTTTATTTTATGTTTTTCAAATGTAAAAATTATTTCTCCAACTTTTTATTGAATTGACGAATTAAGTAAATGAATTGTTTTATTTTCTACAACACTTATATTAGTCGTGATAATATACAGATTTTATATAGAGAGCTATACACAAGTATACACAATTATTGTATAGACTGGCGCCTGAAAAATGACTGCTTAAATTTTGTTTGAGTTGTCTTTAGAAAACATTTTTTGAATGAATGAATGGATGAATCGTTTATTTCTGCACACACAAAAAAAAACTTACATTACTAAATTATATTAAATTAATTGATTTAAAAATTGAAATCAAAAATTAAAGCATAAAAAAATTTTAATTAAAATAAAAAAGTAAATGTTAGTCTTACATAAATAAAATAAAACAGAAGGAAATGTGCTGCAGAAACAGGCCGTAGCTCAGTGACAATTTTGCCGCTGGATGCGACAAAGCACTGATTTTCAGCTACCGCCTGCGAAGTGTGCGGAGTGCGAGTGTGATCGGTGTTGTGTAATGTATTGTGAAAGTGATAGTGTGCTTATGTAGAGATATGTTTAAAAATTCGTCAAATTAATGAGATTCAATTATCTATACTTATAATAAAACTGTAGAGGTCGAATTTCTGTACATAGAAAAAAAATGCTAAAAACCGAGTCAGGGGGATGTAAGAAGAGAAATAAAACAAATCCCGATTTTTTTAAAATTTTTTGTTTCTCTGTTTGTCTGTTTATCTGTTTGTCTGTTTGTCTGTTTGCACGGGCTAATCTCCGAAACCGTTGGACCGATTTAAATGAAATTTTGCATCGTGGTACCTTATATCCCCGGTCAACATTTAGGCTACATAAAATCTCGAAATTTAGCCAGTAAATATAAAACCAACAACAAAAACCCCTAAAAAAATTCAAAGCTAGGTGTTTTTCAGTACATTTTACTTATACCATAGAGATCAACGTATTTTTGACATACATGGGCTAAAAGCATGGACATGTTGTTTTTTAAATTAATCTCTTTCAAAAAAGGCAAAGGAATCTGTGTCCATACAGCCAGGTCTTCAATATAATTATGTATTTCTTAGCTATGTCTTCAATTTATTTCTTCACTCCTCTCATTCTCCGTAAGCCGATAGTACGCCGATGCTGCGATTAGTCTCCTTTCGTTTCTCTCGAGGGTTAGCTGGAAGAAATCTCTCTAAGGGATAAGCTCGCCTTTGTACATAGTTTTCTTTGTATCCATCTCTTTTGTTTTGTAATTTTTATTCGTAAACGCAACGACTCTAAACTACGAAGAACTATGGCGGCGAGAAGCACTGCCGCTGGATCTTTGTCGAAACCAAACAGAGCGGATACACTGTATCACTTGAATTACTTTTTAACCGATTTCCAAAAAGGAGGAGGTATGTTCGACTGTATACACTACAGGGTAGAATTTTGTAATGCCACCTGAAGGGAAAGTACTCTTAATACTGTAGATAGAAAATTATACTCAAAGAAAACATTCCTTTATTTTTGAAAAGAAAGAAAACTGCATTCAAGGATTTTCGAAAATCTTTCTAACAAACGTATTAGAAAGATTTTATCCTTATAATTGACCCTAACGATCGACGCAATAAAAGTACAGAGTATTCTTATAGATTTTAGTCGGTTCGATTCCCGGTTGTGGCCAGCGAATCCACATTCTCGAAAATCCTTGAATGCAGTTTTCTTTCTTTTCAAAAATAAAGGAATGTTTTTCTTTGAATACAATTTTCTATCTACAGTATTAAGAGTACTTTCCCTTCAGGTGGCATCACAAAGTGAGTCGAAAGAAATTAAAATTATAGTAACTGACCCACAAATATCCAAAAAAAAAACTTCTGTGCTGAACTGGCACTGAACAAAAAATTTGGGATGTGCCAGCTGCCAACCAAATACATTGCATTCTTGGTACAGAGGCCAGCTCATCAGGTTACTCCATTTTAATTGTAAAACCGCTCTTATCACAACAGCACAGAGTGCACGCATTTGTTTACCTGAGTTGGGGCCGTCCGTACATTGCAAAATTTAGACAACGTATCAAATACTCATATACAATATGCCATTTTTGAAATTTTCATGAAATGTAAAGTTATGTGACTGTAGAAACATTTAGATATCCTGCTTACCCCAACAAGGATTATAGGCGTATAATATCTAAGATATCGAGACTTTTTTCAGCTTCCCCATTAATAGTTCGGTCATTTTGCAATTTTTTTAACGAACCAAAACTAAATACTTAATACAGTGTTAATAAGAACGAAATTGATTAAGTATTTAGTCTTCAAATCTCAATTTGGCTCTGTCGGAGAAACTAAATGACATTATTCTATCTTCAGGATGTCACTTTTTGAAAACAATAAAACGGCTTATTTTTGTTTTTAAGCAAAGTAATCTATGGCCGTACAGCCGGTGTTTTCAATGCATTTCTTATTTTTAAAGGCGGGAAACTCAATAGAACCTAAAAATTGACATTTGTTTTATTAAAACCACTATGAATATGGTCTATATAGATTTGATCTATGGCTTTGATCTTCTGACATGAAATAAGAGCTATTTATTGATTTTAGCGTAGTATTGTGTAGTTAAGCCATGGATAAATATAATAATTCTATAAGTTTCTTAGTTTGGATCAAGCACTGACACCTTTGCTTATTTCTACAAATGTCCATTGAAGGGAAAAGCTTAGTCATTTCTAACTCAAATCTAAATTTGTATTGAATCATTTTTACACAATTAACGCAAAGCACAACAAAAGCAGCGTGCTAGCTGAAATCTCAAATGCACGGGGGTTGTCTTAGATACTGACATATATGACCTGTTTTATAGGAATTCGTGTGTCATTTATTGTACTTACCTAAGTAATAGGTCTTGCAACATACAATTTTCGTAAATTTTTTACTTCACATATTTTTATTATATCAGAATTGATTTTCAATACAAAATCTTTACGTTTTTCACAGAAACGCGAAATAATATTAACCACTTTTTGTGAGATTGTTAAGACAACATAAATTTTTTTTAAAGAAGTTTTAGAGGCAATACTAAAGGAGACTCAAGTGTAGAGTTAAGTGTTGATTGTATATCTCTCTCACTATCAAAATAACAAAAACGACTGCTACTTAAGTATAGATCAGAGTCTGAGTCGCGTTCCTTAATCTTAATCTATCAAAAGCAGCAAGTGTAACAATGGTATAGAAAATATAAGCGACAGAGGAAACAAATGTTTGAGCTTTGTTTTCAGATCCGAAGTAATGTATTAAGTATCAACCTAATATGACATACTTGTAGTTAGCCAAGTTTTCAAGTAAAAAATATTTTTAGAAATTGCTGTTCCTTAGTTATTAATAAACGAAAATATGAACGAAATAGTTTCTTTAATAAAAAACGGCAATTCATGTATCTGTAGTTGTGTCAGTGTACAAACTCGGTCTATATAAATACATACAACACGCAGACGAAGTTGCGGGCATCAGCTAGTCAGTAATAATAATGATTGTAGAACAATTATAATCAATTCAATTATTATATCTGAGAAAAATGTTAAAAATAAAATAAAAAAATTAATAGAATGTCATTAGATTAAAATACTAATTATTAATTGCATATATTAAAAACAAAAAAATACATATAAAATGTCAAAACCAGTCATGAGATGAGATGTCGTCCAAGGAAATCTAATTTTTAATTCTAATTCTATAATTTTCTATAATTCTATAATTTTTTCTTCTCAGGCTACAAGACTTTCGCTGTGTATGGTGCAGACGATGCGTGCACGCAGCTTGCAAGCCCGGCTGGCGCGCCTCCTGCTCCCTGGGCCCCACTCGGGCGTCCGTAGTGCCTCCTACCAGGCTCCACTCAGTGGGTCCTGATGACGCTTGGGTGCCAGATAGACCAGCCAATGCCTCGCCACTTATTGTCTTCGTCAATTCGAGATCGGGTAACTGTGTTCTTAGCTTAGCTTTAATACAACATTTAATGTTCTTAATTAATAAAGGAGTTAAAAATTATGGGACATAGTTAACAATTTTCTGCAGTAGCTAGAATGTCCAGGGAATACATTAAATTGAACGAGGTATAGATGTATTGAGCGACTCACACCAAAGTTTTAGGAATAAAATTTCTTAATCTTAATTTTGAGGAATCATCTTCAGGTTTTTGTTGTGTGTAACTTTTTCTTTGTTTTTATTCTTACTCTATCTTTTTTGAATTTTTTTGTTGTTATCTTTTGAATGCCTATGTTAATACGAATATTGTGGCACCTATTTTTAACCCCCGACGCAAAAAGAGGGGTGTTATAAGTTTGACCGCTATGTGTGTGTGTGTGTGTGTCTGTGTGTCTGTGTGTCTGTCTGTGGCACCGTAGCTCTCAAACGGGTGAACCGATTTGGATGCGTTTTTTTTTATTTACAAGCAGGTTTTTTGGCGATGGTTCTTAGATACGTTTTATCAAAATCGGTTCCGCCGTTTCAAGGTCATCAGCTCTTTTGTTAGCTGCGGTAGGGTTCTTAGACTCTTAATGTGTATTTACTTTACTTTCAAACATACATGTGACCTAAAACTTGAAACACTTATGTATGCTTAATAACTATGCAGGATTATGGAACTCTTGGTCTGATGCTGCAGCCAGAATATCCAGAACACTAGCACACTCTTAAAAAAATAATAGCAGATATGTCGTGTTTGGACTCGTTTTGTTCAGTATTTCATTCTGCATACAATGCAATGGTGGCAACACGGTGAGCTGATGCTGCGGCCAGGATATCCAGAACACTAGCACATCCTTGAAAAAATAATAGCAGATATGTCGTGTTTGGACTCGTTTTGTTCAGTATTTGATTCTGCATACAATGCAATGGTGGCAACACGGTGAGCTGATGCTGCGGCCAGGATATCCAGAACACTAGCACATCCTTGAAAAAATAATAGCAGATATGTCGTGTTTGGACTCGTTTTGTTCAGTATTTGATTCTGCATACAATGCAATGGTGGCAACACGGTGAGCTGATGCTGCGGCTAGGATATCCAGAACACTAGCACATCCTTGAAATAAGTTAAAAATTTTGAAATAAAAATTAAATTAAAAATTTTAAAAACCCCCCCCGCAAAAAAGTAAAGCGGACATTTAAAAAGTAAAAAATAATACCTTTCGTTGAGCCATCAAATTCATTTCAGACATACCTATATATATTTTAATTATCGAAATCGATGGATGGCACGATAGGGTTTGCTCATTAAAATGGCGCTATAATGTCGCGTCGGGGTACCGCTTTAGTGAATCAGACCCTTCATTTGATTGACCCTTCATTTGATTGGGTCTGATTCACTAAAGCGGTACCCCGACGCGACATTATAGCGCCATTTTAATGAGCAAACCCTATCGTGCCATCCATCGATTTCGATAATTAAAATATATATAGGTATTTCTGAAATGAATTTGATGGCTCAACGAAAGGTATTATTTTTTACTTTTTAAATGTCCGCTTTACTTTTTTGCGGGGGGTTTTTTTTAAATTTTTAATTTAATTTTTAGCTCTTAATTTATTTGAATGTTTATTATTTTACAAGATTTAGAGTAGTCACTACATTGTCCTAAATAAATGAATTGAATACATTTTGGAAAACTATGCCAAGTCTATCTTTTTTCTTTTAACGCTTTGTCCCATGATCCAGGGTATGGCATATAAGGTATATTACATAAATTAAAGCTAATGCAAACTGTATCATGAATGTGCAGGTTTCTTCACGATGTTTTTGTTTTTCTTCACCGTAGGAGTAGATACTAAATGTTTGCATACTCAAATGCGCAGGCGACAAAGCCCTAGAGTAAAAAGTACTATTACACGGTCTATTATGCTTTCTTCTGCAACTAAGAATGTCTTCAACAGGTGATAACCAGGGCGTGAAGTTTCTGCGACGGTTCAGGCAGCTGCTGAATCCTGCGCAAGTGTTCGAGCTTAGCGGAGCAGGCCCACGGCTGGGTTTGCGTCTGTTCAGGTACAAATCTACCACTTTTATAAGTAACTAGCTTTCCGCCCGCGGCTCCGCCCGCGTCCTAATTTTTTAAAAAATAAAAAGTATCCTATAAACCTCACGGAGCCCGAGACCTTTCCAACGAATGCAAAACCGTGGAAATCGGTTCGTGCGTTCTGGAGTTATAGCGTCAGGAAGGAAAACCCGACTTATTTTTATATAGTAGACTAGCTTTTCGCCCGGGACTTGGTTCCCGTGGGAACTTGGGAAAATTATGTAGCCTATGTGTTAATCCAGGGTGTTAGGTAGCTACTTCCATTCTAAATTTTATCAAAATTGGTCCAACCGTTTGAGCGTGAAAGAGAAACAAACATCCATACTACCTAGAAATTTTCGCGTTTACATACATACATACATACGCTCACGCCTGCAATCCCTAAGGGGGCGTCCATTAATTACGTGAGGCGTTTTGGGGGGGGGAGGGGGTCGGGCCGGATCTCACTCAAACTCACGTGGGGGAGAGGGGGGTCTCTACAAATATCACGTAATATTTTCCCCCAAAAGAAATAGTGTTAAATTGCGGGAAAGTTAAGTTAAACCAACTAAACCATGTTGTTGCGGTAGCAACTTATGACTACTCATGAGTTCCCGTGGGCTGAATTAGAACAATCTTTTTTTTCAAATTTAAGTTGGTAAATCATAGCTGTTTTTTGTTGTTCGATTATTAAAAGTTTAAAAATAATCAGGCAAATTATTTATTTTTTCTAAATAAATTACTAATTAACGTATTTACACTAAAACTAAGCATTTTCATAAAACTCACGTGAGATAAAGGGGGGAGGGGGGGTGTCGAGCCAAATCTCACGACATCTCACCAGAGGGGGTGGGGGGGTCGAAAAATCGCCAAAAACACCTCACGTAATTAATGGACGTAATTAACGGGACAAACTTTTGCGTCTATAATATTAACCTGCGAGTAGGTTGAGAAAATCAGTCTTCACCAGTTGTTAAATAAGTAGCCTGCAAGATAAATTCAAATGATAAATTATCTTCTTCTTAGCGAGTCGATGGCAAGTAACTATAACGTTGAGGCCCAGAACGTGCCCACTTGGACGGCGGTAGCTTCTGAGTATTAATGGTGGACGAGCGCTTACATTGGACGAGACATTTTTGGGACATTAGATACTCTTAACCGATCTATGATTTAATGATATCCTGTTTGATCTAAAAGCCTACTGCGTATTTGCATCAATACTTAGATTTAGTCGAATCTTGGATATTTTCTTTCTTGGGCTGAATAGTTTTAAGAAAGCTGTTCTTGATCTGCTTTCCACTCACAACAAATAATATAAATACATATACATATATCTATTGGAAGATCTTTATTGTTTATTTGGGCTATCGCATGTTTAAATGGTTCCGATTATTTGTTTAGTTTTGTTTTTTTGTTTTGTGAATTTTAATTTTTTTTCTGTTTAAATTTTGAATAAGTAGTTATTTATCTATGTATTGATCTTACAACTTAATTTTAATTTTAAGCTAGCCGTAAGTTACCTATAATTGGAGTGGCATTGAGTTTTTTGTGTTTAAAATATTTGATGTACTTGAATGTGGTGGTGTGCACTCCGTTGGTAACCTGATAAATAAAATAAAATAAATAAAATAAATTTAATTTATTTTTCCAGGCACTTCGCGCCCCTGAGAGTGCTGGTCTGTTCTGGAGACGGGTCCGTGGGCTGGGTGCTGCAAGAGATCGACAAGCTGGACATGCATGTATGAAACTCATTTCTTTAACTTGCTCTATCTTTATTAATAATAATAATAAACTATTTGAAGTCGGTGCCAAGCCAATGTTTGATAGGCCGCCTTCACACCGACATCAAACAGATCAGTAGGTACTACGAAGCACATTAAATTATGTTATCTTTATTTTTCACTTTTTTGAAGCCGGTTTAATTTTTTTCTCAAAAATATATTCTTCACAAAGCATTTACATTGGCGTTCTTTTTTTAAACAGCGTCAAGTACAAACAGCGGTACTACCTCTGGGTACGGGCAACGACCTGGCTCGAGTGCTGGGCTGGGGCGCCTCCTGTGATGATGCAGCCAACCTCCAACTCCTCATCGAGCGGTACGAGAAGGCTTCCACCAAGATGCTAGATCGGTTAGTTTCTTAATATCCTGTCTCCAATGCTAAATATATTTTATTCGCTTTTTTATTATTATTTAATAATAATAATAATAAAAATCTTATAATTAAGATGGGTAAACTCTTGACCTCAAACTTGATCATAAAGGTCAAAGATGAGTCGACGTTGGAGCGAGTTAACCCAGAAAATGCCTATAAAGGCACTGGTACTCCCACGCACCGACGGAACACAGCAAGCTGTTTGGCATCGGACTTCAGTAGGAGGGTGGTCGCGAACTAGTCGG